>CM046948.1:22939810-23287930 GCA_025698515.1 Gossypium sturtianum | reverse complement strand
GGTGGCCAAACTGCGTTCGGTTACATTGCTGAATTCCTGACGTTGGCTAGGTATGCTAGAGGTGGTGGCTCTGAGCATGAGCGGTGTGTCGATTTGAAGATGGACTAAGGGATGATCGAGTTCAACGTATTTGCCTCAGGAAGCGTGAGTTTCTTGTGTTAGGTAGAGAGTAGGCTAAGGTGGTAGGAAGGAATCAAGAACCTTTGTGGCGAACTTCGGATCAAATAAGCGAGAGAAAGAGGGTTTTGGATCGTCGGCATCGTCGGAAATGTTCAAAGGGCCTGAGACTGAGGGCAGGCCCATGTGCCTCTGCGACCTCGGACACACCCATGTGCGTGGTAAAGCAGGTATATGCGACATCCGGCACGAGACACTCCGTGTGCCTACTACGATAGTGAACGACTTACATCTGGCGGCCAGTCCTGCCTTCGTGTATCCCGGCCGTGTCGGTTTAACAATTTGAATTACAACCTCGAAGGACACGGTCCGAGCCCTGCGCGTGTCTTTCAAGTAATATTAAGGCAAAGGTATTGCTATTTACAAGGCCACCACCCACATTAGATTATACCTACAAGCATTATATCAATTCAAATCATATCACCAATGCAAACAAAATACTCAAATGGTTTCATCTTGTCTCAGCCATTCAAGAACAGGTCTACCACATCGATTTATATACCATTTAGCTCAATCTAATCACAAACATTTTCCAAGCACAAACTCATCCACAACTTACCAATTATTATGATGCTCTTTCATTAATATAATAATTAGTTTTGCATATCATAAAACTTACTATAAATTGACTATCCCATTAGCTCAAACATTAGCCAACAAACCATACCAAAGTATGCATCATTTAGCATGATTTACTAATGGTCATATTATTCATTACCTTCCAGCCATATCACATGGCTATTTATATACAACTCAAAACATGATCCAAACTAATTCAGCCTATACATGGCATACTTAGCTATTTACTACATTCAAAAGGTACCAAAATGAAGTTTGATAGTGGGTGATGATCCCCACGACTCCGAAGCCTTCCTCTTAGTCTTACCAATCTATAAGACAATGCAAACACACACAGTAAGTTTCAAAGCTTAGTGTCCATATACAAATAAACTTATCATAACATCATAAATCATAACAAATACAAATTCATTAACATATCTCAAATGCAAATTCATACTATTCTTTGGCTCATTAGTGTAGCCATTGCTTAATACAAATCGTATCTCAACTATCTCTTTTATTCAAGCACATTCTTGCATATACATATTTGTCTCCAACAATTTCATGCACATATCTCACTTGCACTTTCACATATACATACCTTTCATGCTTAAACATAGAATACACATCAACGCATTCAAACGGTTACACATTTCATATAGACTGCGCTTCGTGGTTCGCGAACCATTCTGAATCAAATAGCGGATACATCTGATAACTCGAATACTCGCAGATAATGCCAACGCCCCAAGACAAAAATGGGTCTTACATGTAAAATTCAAATGTCGATGCCATCGTCCCTGTCTTTAAACGAATCAAAGCGGCGCCGATTGCCCAAACATGGTCTTGCACACGAAACTCAATCGACACCAACGCCCCGTAGCATATGGTCTTACACGATATCACATATCGTACGAACTCATGTCAGTGACATTATTAACATCATCTTGGCGGTTCGTGGATGACTTTTCGACATTGATACATTGGGTATATTTTCTCATTACGATTTCCATCCAAAACCATTCATCATCAATTCTTGAAACACCCCAAACCCGACCTAGACGCGACAAGCTCTGACTAGTATGTCATCATAGTAGAAGGAAAAGCTAAGCTGATTGCTTAGAAAAAGTTGCATTTCTTGAAACTCGAAGTTCCGCTATTTGTTTGTAAAATGCGATTTGCTTGGTGTCTGCTGTTTTGGAAAGTTGATATTATTTTTGAAAATCGTTTGTTGGTTAGAAAATTGAATCTGGATAGTCATAACGGAAGCATAAATTGGTAGAAAACAACATATTTTGGAAAACTGATTCAAACATTAGCAATTTAAAAGTAGCCTAATCTTGAAAATTAAAAGAAAAATAAAATCCTCTTATTACAAAAATATTAAGCTAAAATAAATAACTTAAAGAAGTAAAATCATTTACAAAGTTCGCGAGAACCTTGTACGGGCTACCACGTAGTGGCCACTCCCGCACTCCGCACGCCGAATCCCATCGAGGATTACGAAGAAACATTTAATAAAAGAGGGGGTGAGTTTATTTAAAAACTCAGTGTCGCGGTGCACAACTCTCACCTGGGTCCATGCATGCAATCAACTCCGCCCAAGCTCCATTACAAGAACGGGCAATTTGCCTAACCCAAAATAGCCCGCTGGTCTAAATGGGCAACAAAAGTCATGCATCACATCTATCTCCCTAAGCTCACCAATAATATAACAAGTGTATGCATGCATTAATGCCCACTAACCCCGCGGGGATTTAATCGCACCCCACCTCACCTATTACTACAGCAGCACCTACATGCACTACTAAATATAACTCCGCCAGAGTCGCTACCATATAACTCCGCTTTATATCGGGATCCATTACAAATTTTCTAATTATGATCCCATCGTAATCCTCCCATAACTAATATCCAAACCCCATGTGCAACATAATATCACATGAATGCAAATATAACCATAATTAACATAATGATAATAATCATCATAAATATGTAGCATTTTAGTCACACTTTAATACCCTAGGTATTTGCACTCCGTGGGTATTTCTGTAATTTTACGCTCTAAGGGTCTACAAGGGTGCTCGAGCAACAAGATAAATATATTTAACCAAAATTGGTATTTTGGCCCAAAGCCCGAACTTGTGCCCAGGCCCACACTTCCTGTTCGGCCCAAAACGATCTTATTGCCCACCACCTTTTACATGGGGACTTCTATGTCCGCCTCCTGCCCTTTATTTCATCCGCTCACAAATTATTTTCCGCAATCGCACGGTCCCCATGGGCCCACTGCTACTACTTCACCAAGCCAAACGAGGCCCAAGAGGCCCTAAAACGCATGCCCATGAACGAGAACGCCTCTTCATGGTACCTCAATGTGCCTACAGCTATTGTGGGCTCGTCCACCACACGTGCGATCGCGCGATGGCGCGGGTGGCATCACTTCGATAGCGCATTTGCCGATCACAGCTACAGCTTGAATGGTAAGGAGACACACCCTCGGGCCACTATCGGCTTTCTCACGACCAGACATGGTAATCGTTACACCTTTCGTTTCACTTTACTTTAACACCCTCGAGCACCAAACCTTGACTTAACAACGAAGAGGTTTCACTTGAATCAAGCCAATACCACATCAACACCCATTTCCTCCTCTCAACCCTCAGATTTCCAAATCCACCATTAACGGACCATACAATACACCTACAAGTTACAAGTCAAGTCAAGTAAGTAAGCTACGCTCACTTATCAAGATTAAAAAGAGAACTAATCACCCTTAAGTCACACTTAGAAACCTCCATCCGGTAACCGAGTTATCACCTCCGAATCCCAATCCAGCCTGATAGCAAAGTAAAATGTTAGAGAAACCATTAATCTAAAGATAGAGAGGAGAAAGAATACATGCGCGTTTATCATCTCTATTACTCACCAACAAAGGAGCATGCGCGCAAATTGTCCAAAGCACTAAGCCGTCAGCAGAATGCTAAATATTCACGGCCACCACTAGGAGCATTTTGAGAGTAATATGTGAGAAGACTTCCTGTTAGAAAGAAGAAAAAGAAGAATAACGCGGGTAAGTAGAGCTCACCAATTAAAGAACCCAAGATGATGTTATGAGATATTCGCTTAAGAGAATTAAATCAAGAAAGAACAATGTAACAGGTTGGAAAGAGGAAAGAAAGCAATACATACAGGAAAGAGATAGGGAGATTCGCTTATGGAGCAGCGAGGAGAAGTAAGTAGAAGAAAAAACGAGAAGAAGAGAGAAAGTGAGATTGAGATTTCTGCAAGAAAGAAATGCAAAAGAAAATGACATGAAATGTTCAAGGAGAAAAGCCCAAAATGTAAAATACCAAAGTAGAGAAATTGGCAATTTCCCCTTTTGACACAAATCTAAAAATCTTATCTTACCAAATGCCAAGTCTCTCGGCCGAATTTTCCCATCCATTCCCCATATCTGCTAACTCTCCCATCAATCTCATATGATTTTCCCCCTTTTCTTCCTCAATCTCACTCTCCATCTCCATTCAAACTCACTCAACAATCTTGACCAATTCAAACACTTCCATCAAAGTATTTGATTCCAACACAACCTCTCTTTCTTTTCTTTCCCTGAGCAAAATAAAAGCCTCAATTTGCCAACCGTGGACTTCCAACCTCCCCTACTTCCAATGCAGACGGCCACAGCAAACACTACACCACACACTCCACTTGTGTCTCCTAAACACACACAATTTTACTTAAGTGTCCAACTTCAGTAGGCGCCCTCTCTTACCAAGATCCAAACACCTCTTTTTCCAAGGCTCAATCTCTCGAACCTCTACAGACCCCCTCCAAACACACCAAATAACTAACCAAATAAGCACGACATGAATTTAAGTAAACTACTAACCTCTAACTTTGGGGTGTTACAAATTAAATACTCGTGAACATAAATAATTCAACTTAAATACGCTTATTCACAGGCCGGACTCACTGCATTTAGATATAGACGGATTCTGATTCTCTTACTTTATTCATCACTTTCAATTTCTCCACTCCAAACTGTTCTCTTTGTCTTTATCTAGTACATACATTCAAATTCTAAATCTTATTCACCAATTCATTCAATTCAATTCCATCCAAAATACACATTTAGGTATTTTTGCATAAATTAGTTCCCTCACATTTTCACATTTTTGACATTTAAGTCCTATTTAAAAAATCACAAAATATACAAATTCAATATAACCTATGCGAGCCAAATTCTCTATAGGTACTTCAAAGCAACCTATATTTTCCATTTATTTCACATTTTAGCTCCCCGGAATATTATTTTCACACTAGTCCAAATTACTCAAATTCACTACAAAATCCAAAGACAAAACATGATAATCTAACACATATATTTCATATTTCCCACTCAACCAACATCACAAAGCTCAAGTATTCACTAATGGAACTTTTCAAAATCATCATAAATTTCCAAAATTGAGGCAGCTGGGTTTTGTAGTATTCGAAGCAACGACAGCAAAAACGCAGAAATTATCAAAAACCTAAGCAAAACATACCAAACCAATCTAGAAGCAAGATGTAAAGCACAATAATGCAAGAAGAACTTAAACCTCTTCTCTTTTCTTTTTCTTATTTTCATGGTGGATGGATACAAAATGATGATAAAAATGTTTTATTTTAATTTTTAATTAACTTATTATCATATTTACTAACTTACGCTTAATGAGAACTTATTATAAAATCATATAACCATGTCCTTAACTGGCCCACCACCCTAAATACAATGGTTTAATTCTATTTTAACGCCTTTCATATTAAAAGAACATAACATCAAAGCACTTTTAATAATTATCAAGGCACTTTTTACATTTTTTGCGATAAGCCCTTTTCTCAAATTAAGCAATAAACGGATAAATTATTTCATTAACTCATCTACATACGCTTAATCACATACCGCATAATCACGTGTAAAATAATATTAAAATATTTTCTCGACTCAGATTTGTGGTCCCGAAACTACTATTCCGACTAGGGTCTAAAACCGAATCAAGTATGTGCAATCCCTTCCTTTACTAAGTCATTTTTAGTTTGTTTTTCGTAATATGTTTATGCTAGCATGCTCTAAGTTTTCTATTTTCATAATAAATAATTATTTTCATTTTTAGCAACAAGGCATATGGAGTGAACTATGCAAATTATCTAAATGCACCATATATTTATTTGTCTATCTCTATATCCTATACAGCACAATCTTATTTGATACTATGAAAACTATTTACATCCATTAGACTCAAAAATGACATTGAGACCATTATCACACAATTGGCCAATACTAAGTAGATTATGCTTAAGACCGTTGGACATAGAAAACATTTTAAAATAAGAAATGAAAAGTTTTTACCAACAGAGTCGGCATTCCTTCTCGCTTGTCCTTTTACCAAATCTAACTACTCCTCCAATTTTGGCTTCAAATTGATAAAAATGGCTATTGTCCCCAGTCATGTGCTTTGAGCATCCACTATCAAGGTACCATGAGTTTTTGAATGAATCCTTCACCTTGATGCAACGCTTCCTCTTCCTAAAAACATAGAATTTAAACTCCTGACTTTTGGCACTCCTGAAATTCTTTTGTAGTCCATAAGCATTAGTTCCTATAATTTTAGTCCCTTTGTGTGTCCATTTGAAAAAATGATGTATTTATCTTGAGTATTTATGAGTCCTTAGGGACCTGAACACTTTTTATAATTTTTCCTTGTGTAAAACTTGGGGGACTTCTATATTTATAGAAATTAAAGTTAGTTTCTGACAAATTTTTGTTTCCTTGAACTTTCTCCTCTTAAAAATATTTTTAGAAACTTGTTAGAGTGAGCTTTAACTTTAAGCAACTAAAGTTGTTTTTGATGATCATCAAGAACTTTACAAAGTAAATTATGCAAGTCACAATTCTTTTCTCTCAAAATCATTTATACTACCTTACATATCATTTATCTTTTTACTTTCAAAATGTATGTTTGACTTTGAGAGTAAATTATTTTCATTTTTTAGTTTTGAAATAGTTTCTCTATATTTCTCAAACCATTAATTCAAATTCCAAGCCTAATTCATCATAAACATCTTTGCAACCCATCAAAAGAATAAGAATTTGAACATATAAGAGTTAGAATTTAATTTTTGTTTTATCGATGGCCGTGGCGAAAGATTAATCACGCTCTTGATCATCATTATCCTAAGAATCCCTCAATCACTCCAAGTAGCAACATGAGCGCTTGAGTTTTTGTTTGCTTGACCTAGTTTTTCTTCCATTGGGGACAATCAACTTGATGTGTCCTTGTTTCTTGCATTCACAGCATATTATCGATTCCTTTCTCCTTTGGAAGATTCCAAGTTCTGAGTTAATTCCTTTGGAACTTCTTTTACCTCTATTGGATCTCATAAAACTCTTGAATCAGTTTAGAGGAACATTGTCATCTCCTTTATCCTCATCCAAGAATGTCACTAGAATCTCCTTCTTCTTCATTATGGATTTGAGGGTAATATCAAACTTCTTCTTTTCAACTTTTTATTGTCTATATTCCCTTCTTTGAGTCTCATTTCATGAGTGAGTAAGGAACCCATCAACTCATCTAATGAAAGAGTTTCCAAATTTTTATTTCATCTATGGTTGTAACTTTGGCTTCCCTAGACATCTTCAAGCTTCTAAGCATTTTATATACTACTTTCTTCATTAGGATAAGTCTCTCCCATAGGATCTGGAGCCCATTGATGATTTATGGTAGGAATCTATCGCATATAACTTTGATGTCATCCTCATGCTTCATCTCTTTAACTTGGCATAATTAAGGGTAAGAATTCTACATTTGACTTCTTTTTTAATTTGGCTTGTACCTCATGAGTGACTCTCTAATTTATCCAAATTTTATTGGCATTGGAATATAGTCGATACCCTACTATATTCTGATTTGACCAAGTGCACAAAGTAGAGAATGTGCATGGCCTTGATGTTGAGTTGCATAGTTTCTCCTCATCTTTTATGCTCCATTCCTTCTCTTGCTCTTTGGATCTAAGAGCCTCTCCTTCTTGCTGAGAGGTATGGATGGACCATCCATGATGATGTCCCATAGGATGAGATCATTGGCTTGTATGAACAACATCATTCTAGTCTTCCAACAGAATAATTAGCACCATTGAAGTAAGGAGGTTTAAAATGGATTCGCTACTCACCAAGAAAATGGAGTCAAAGTAGACGCCATATTGTGTGGTTTCAATAGACGAAAGTTGAGTTACCTTAAGGATCTTCTCTTGGTTATTAGACCATCTTTAGAGGCTACCTCTGGATACCAATTGTTAAAGCTCAAAACAATTAAACCAAAATTGTCAAAAGGCAACAATTGGCTTTTAAAAAATTTAGGAAAGCTTAGAGAGAAAAGATAGAAAATTAACACAATTAAGAGTGATTCGGTCCCAATTGCCTCCCCGCTCCACTACCTTAGCTTTCCACAACTAAGGATTTTTCCAAATTCACTAATTTGATCAACCTTGAGGATAATGTTTAACCTTACAACTCCCTTAAGATTACTACTCAAATCTTAAGACACAAACCTCATCAAAGAGATAAAAAGAAGCAAACAAAGAAATAATCCTTACAATATCAAAGTGTTTGAAAATTAAGCTCAACAATAATCGAAAAGAAACTTGAGCAAAAGAATGGAAATAAGGCTCACAAGTGAATGAAAGAAAAATAAGTATTTGGCACAAAGGTTTTTGATTGATGATTTTTTTTTCAGGTATAGTTTCTTGTTGTTTTAGGATCTTTGTAAGTTGGTATTTACACGCTGAATTGAATTCCAACGGGTTGTGGTTATTGGAGATATGAATAGAGTCGTTGGGGATGTGAAAACTAGACCATTTAATTCACATGTAACAACAAGTATCGATATACCAAATAAAAAGGTATTGATATTTTTTGCAATAAATGCTAAATTCAGAGACCGTTGGAATTGAAATATCAATACCAAAAATTTCATTGATACCATACAAAAGTATCGATACTTAGCTAAATTTATGAAAAAAATATAATATCAATTTGGTACCATTTTTTCCAAGTGGTATCGATATTTCAAAAACATCAATACTTGGCCAAAAAGGTATCGATACTTTTAGCCTGTCAGAGCTATGTCTGACTTGTTTGAGAAATTATTTGACAAGTTAAAAATAATCATTTTAACTTGATTTTGAAGTTGATTTAAAAAATTTCTAAGAGTTTAAAGTAAAGATTTAAAATTTTGTCTCTTAGACTTTAATTGAAAAAATCATTTTTTCTCATTTTTGTTCAATTTTAACTTTTATTCAAAAACACTTCAATTTGTTATATCAAAACATATTATCAAATAAAACTTAGTTTAATAGTTTACTGCTACTAATATCACAAACTCAGTCGGTTTTCAAAATTTTAATTTTTACTGCGGCAAGAAAACGTTTTAAATCGGATTTTTCTAACACTGGATTTGCCTCTAGAGAATGGGAGTGCAACGAATGGCGATGTTGCAATCCGATAGGACAAGCGTGGCTAAGAGAAAATAGTCATTGGGAATGCTTTGTCGATCTTCGTGGTGATGGTGATGAGTGTAACGTATGAACGGGTTGTAACACCCCAAACTCGGCCCATGCAAGCACGGCCGAATCGGAGCATGTCACATGAATAAAACGTGTTAAGAACTTTGAAACTCGTATCTAAGTAGATATTATTTGGTTATAATTAAGAAAACGACTTTGATTAAAAGCAAATATTCGATAAAAATAACTACTAATCTCGAGAGATTAATTGAAGAATCAATAATCGAACTAGTGATCTTTTAAAAACCGTGACTTATGAAAATATTATTGATAATTTACCAAGAAAAATCTAAGTTAAATTATTTGTACATATTTATTATGAAATCCGCTTTGTTGATAAATTTGACGGAAAACCGCTTGTTTATGATTTTAGAAAATCCCCCGCTTAAAACAATTCATGGAAAATTAAATATGTCAAACATAAAACCAGAAATACAAAATCCTAGAGGCCTTATTACAACTTTAAACCCAAAATAATAAAAGTAATGAAATAAAGCGGAAAATGAAAATTGCCAAAGTTTGAAAACACCATTTCTAAAGTATGGCCTCCACTTGGGTCATCCATGGCCCAAGTCCACATCACCTGAGCATTACCTGCAAGGATTAAGAAAAAGGGGGTGAGTTACTAGAACTTCGGTGCATAATCCACTTTCTTTGTCATCCATCGGGCACTCTAATCCATATAGCAATAACTTGGGCCTAAGCCCATAGCATGTTCTGGGGCGAAGCCCATTTACATAACAATATTTGTATGAAGTAAATGTATGCAACCCAACCCATCCATCCATCACACCCCGACCAGCTAATCACACCTGTAGGGGATCAAGTCAACCCACCCCACCCTTACACCAAATTTGTTACCAAACTCATATAGCATTTTATTTTGTGGTCAAACTACCTTTGGAAACATAATTTAGGCTCACTAATACACAATTTGTGGCAATGCCACTCTGTGCTACATCGCTCTTTCATACAATTTTCCCATCCCATGCAAAATGTAAAAGAAAATGCAACATACATAATAACACATAAAGTATTCACATATAATTAATAACCATTATTCTATTGAACAATTTTGGAGATCCAAATTTCAATAAAGCATTTTAATAATTCGGCTTCCTTAAGGCATTTCTAGCAAATTGACCTATAGGGGCATTTTTGGTAAATCTGGCCCATAGGGGCATTTTGGTAATTTTACAAATTTTATACCGATTTTAATGATTTTAGAAATAATATAACTTAAGCAAGTTACTCGATCTATGCCATATTACGATTTCTAGCCTTGTAGATAATAACGATCTATTTTCCAACATGACATCGAATCACAAACCCTACGGATTTCTGTGTGAGATTACACACCTGATTCACTATGTAAGGAATTAAACCTTCTTGATCAGTGCGACACCTAAATCACCATTACTCTCGATTAACCAATAAAGCGAGATTTTATTAATCTAATATCTAAATTAGACGATCTAATGAAACGCTTACCCTTAGTATCGTGAACAATCTGCGATTTGTCTATTTTCACCGATGATGGTCCACAACCCGGTGGAAAATCCTTAACTAGCCGATACCGCCTCACGTTTGAACTTAGGAGTAGGAATTGCAACCACTCCTTTTGTGTTCTCCTATCGCTTTTCCTTTCAAATACGCTGCCACTTGCCTCCATTGAAAAGTCCTGGCCAGTAAAATACTATGGAGAGAAAGTAGTTGTTTAGGGATGGATTCGCTTACCTCTACTTCGAAGAACCAACGTAGAGAGAAAATGAATGATTTAACTCCCTATAACAATCGTTTAGTCAAATCTATCATTCCTGCTTTTAAAATAACAGAAGTATTGGAGAGATCGAAATAATCCATAAAGAAACTCCTTACCTTAACGATAGTAGATCCGACTTCCACCGATTGACTTAAGACAGAGATGGATCGGCAAGGATGTGATATTCCGCCAACCCACTAGAATACTATAAGAAGAAATGATCAAGATTTGAGAGTTTGGAAGGGAATAATATTTAGGTTTAGAACAAAGTGAAACAACCGAATAGTGATGGACACACATTCTGGCTAGGAAGAAAAGAAATGAAAGAAAAGAACGAAGCCACTTTTGCGATTCAACCAAAGAAGAAAATGCCCAATACGCAAGATGGAGAAGAGAGATGATGATAAAAATCGGCTTATTGAAGAGAAAGAAATAAAGAAGGTTCGCCACAAAATAGTGTTAGTTTTAAGATAAAAGGAGAATGGTTGAGAAAATGATAAAATAAAGAAAAGAAATGATGAACAAAGGAGTATTAGAGGGTTCAGAAGCTATCACCAAAAGAAAATGAACCAAAATGGATTGAGTGTTTTGGTCATTATGTGTTTCGGCAACAAAAGAAAAAGATTGAACAAAGATGGATTGAAGGTTACGTGCACAACAAGGGAACAAGATGAACAATGGCTAGAGTGTTTGCCAAAAACAAGAGAAAATGAGGTGAACAAATGGCTTTGCAGAATTTCGACAAGCAAAGGGAAAGAATTGGAAAAGAAACACCAAAAATTTCTAAAAAAACAAGCCTTTCATGCACCAAAATTTTCCAAATGCCTATAGGAAATTAGCTACAAGTCCCCCTCCCAAACCGTGTGCCAATAACACTTAAAATATGATGGTTGACCAAAAATATTCTTTCCCTAAACACCTTCACAAAATCGCCAACATATCCCCCTCCTTGCCCCTTTCTTTTAATTCTTTCCTTCCTTTTCCCTTGTTTTCCTCCTTCCCTTATTTCTTAGCCATCTTTCCATAAATAAAAATTCTCCCATACCATAATTAGAGCCATAGCCGACACTTGGAATAGGAACACAAAAAAATCCAAAATTTTGCAATAGATGGGATTCAAACCTCAGGACCATTAGTACACTCCACACGCATACTTTCCACTTTTACCAATAGACTCCTTGTGCTAGCAAAAATGCACACTTATTTCCTTAAGTATTGATGCCACTTACCTTCTCTCTCCTTAAAGTGCTTAAACACAAAAAAAATTTGCTAAGGCCCATCTCAACCCCGAGCCTTCTTAGAACCCCTAAACATTCACAATTAACATTCTTAACTAGTCTAACGCATGATGTAAAGTAAATTATAAAATCTCGAATTTCGTGATGTTATAGGTGTAAGAATAATAGAGAGGCGAACTTCAAAGGAGGAAGGCGGTGTGATAGAGAAGAAAGTAGTAGTTTGGTTAGGGTTACATCGAGATGAAGTCTTATATTTTTAGCGATCGTCGAGACATAAAGACTTGGCTCTTCTGAAGTCGTCTACCGATATAAGTTCCTAGGCGTTACCCACTACTCGAAGTCGAGCGACACGGGATACCTCATCTCGATGACACATCCAGTTCAATTTTCTGGTTTTTCCTATCTTCTCGTTGTGACGTGATCGTCTCCTCTCGTTCTAACAATAATTGAAACCCTAGGCCTTTTTCATTGTAGGTCGTCACGATGTAGGGCATAATCTCGTCCCATTGTTACTTGACCTTAGTGACTTCTTTAGGCTAACTTTCGTTTCATCATTGGGCAAAGACTCATCGAGACATTGAGTAGATCTCGCCTTCATGCCTTAGCTCGACACGCCTCGAAATGGGTGGAAAAATTATCCGGACATGCCAATGTTTTACCTCTCCCTCCTTACGATTTTTTGGCTTTCTTTTCACAAGCTCAGCACTCCTACATAAGTAATAATAGATAAACTATAATTAAACATAATAAAAATAAATAATAAATAAATAATTTAAATTAGCAAAAAAATTAAAATTAAAGTCCTTTTTCGGGATCGGGACGACCCATATTGCTCCCAAAGAAGAACTTCCAACTAGTCCTCGACACTTTGATCCGTCGTTTTTCCACTATCGATAAATTTGAACTAATGCGCGCTTGGTCTATTCCAATGATATTGCCTTATCTTTGACAGGTGCAACATCCACATCACAAGCCACTTGGTGTCGAATTCGAGCCAACCCCAAATTATCTTTTAGGGTATTATTTTCTCGAGCTTCCTCCTCCATGTCGCGAAAAGTTTTGGTTACTCAAGCTTTGCCTTCTTATTCAAATGAGAGCGTAACAAACTCATCAAATTCTTGGTTGACACCTCCTCGGTTATGGCGAGGAAAGTGTATCGGCTCGTCTACACTCTCATTTAGGAGCGGTTTAAGCTCCGGTTAGTGATTAGCTCGACCTCTGCCTCTCGTCTACTACTACTACTTCTTCTACTTCTACTTCTATATCTATATTAATTGGATCGGAGACTTCTTGACGATCTTCAATTCTTCTGTCTTGAATCCACATTCTTGTTGAATTTCAAAGTTTAATTCTATTTTTTTTTTTGGTGATACATTGATCCCATGGATTGAAATTGGAGACATCATGTATGACATCTTCCAATGGAGTACTAAGCAGGATTTTGCGAAAAAATTCCTCTAACTTGATCCAACTATTGTTGGGTTCATTTTAATTTAGCTTGAAATTCTCGCTCATGGCTTTCCTACTCGAGCGAATAGTCATACGAATCTATAAGATTTTCGGATAAATATTTGGATGCCCCTAATTATCGCTAATCTATCTCTTCCAACGAAGTTATTGTTTTGTTTCTTCGTTGGTAATGCTCTAGCATAAGTGGTTCTCCATAATCTCACATTTTTGGTATACTTCATCTTCATCCCATAGGTTCATTGAATCTTCATCCCTCTCTGATGTATACTTGCTCGGCTTAGGTGGGAGTTCATTTGAACAGTCGAGTTGCTCGTCTTTGTAATCACAACTCCATTGGTTTGGTGAATCTCTATACAACCAACTAAATTTGGATTGTTCGTACACTGTCCTATAAAAATCAATATTCATAATTAAATATGATAATAAAAAAGGTAAATAAAAAATATTAAAATAAAAATATTTACTTAACTATAAAAAGTCAAAATATTTTTTTACACTAAAATAAATTAAATTAAATTAAATAAAAGTTAAAACACTATCTAGCTCATTCGTCTTTCGATTAATATTATTTTACAGTAATCAATCTAATAAAAATTTCATAGTCGCAATCTCGAAACCTTGGGCGCCAACAACTTGACCGCCTATAAATGTGTTATGATTTATAGTAAAAATATCATACCAAAAATATATTAAATTAAAGTGGCGGTGTCCACAATGAGTGCAGGTCAAATTGTAATATAGTAAGGTTTATTGAAACACTAGTAAGTATTTGAAGATCGTACCCAAGAGAATTGCAGATTGGAGAAATCGTTATTAAATTAATTATAGAAAATAATTACTAATCTAATAGAGTCACGAATTAGTAGTGTTGATCCAAATTAATATATTAATTAAACTACTTAAATTATTTAACCTAAAATTAACCTAATAGACTTTCCTATTCCTAGTGTTGACAAGCATGACCTCTAGCCTATGATCGATTAAATCTCTAATTATCTAATTAAATAACTAATTATCCTAGATAGAGTTATTTATCACCCTTAACTAAGACTACACTCTTGGTTCATCTTCACTAAGGATTACCACCTAAGTCACCCTTAGGTCTCTTCCTAAGCATAAAGATACCCTTCAGAACTCACCTATCTTGATATTCTATCAAGGGCATCACTCCTAATATACTAAGAACTCTTGAATAAACAACCAATTTCGGATAAATAATCACTTAAAAAATAAATTAATTTATTAATCAAAACATGCAAAATATAAATAAAGAACAATAATCTATTCTAATATTTATACAATGATTAATAGATTAGAGAAACAAAATATTAATAAAAGAATAAAATAGAAGAAGTAAAGAGAATGCTCATGAATATATATTGAAGCACGGATCTTGTAACATCCTGAAATTCAAAATTTTATGTGTTGCATTATACCATGCGATAGGCTAGTTAAAAATATTAATTGTATGCGTTTAGGGGTCCTAAGAAGGCTTGGGGTTAAGTTCGGCCTTAGCAAAATTTTTATGTTTAAGCACCTTAAGGAGAGAAGGTAAGTGGCAGCAATGCTTATGGAAATAAGTGAGTAATTTGCCAGCATAAGTGAGCATATGGCAAGGAGGTTATGGCGTCAAGTGAAGACCATGGAGGAAGAGGTTCGAATCCCACCTAGTGCAAATTATTTTGACTAATTTTTGTGCTTCTTCCCAAAGTGTCGGCCATGGTGGTAATTATGGTAAGGAGACTTTTAATTATGGAAAGATGGCTAAAGAAATATGGTATGGAGGAAAGCAAGGAAAATGAAGGAAAGAATCAAAAGAAAAGCGGAGAAGGGAACATGTTAGCCTATTATGTGGGTGATGTTTTGGAAAGATTATTTTGGTCAATATTCATCCTCTTAGCAAAAGTGATACACGGTTTTGTGGGGTAAAGAGGGGCCAGAAATTCTTTAGGCATTTGGTAAATTTTTGGTGCATGAGAGGTTGTTTTCTTCTTAGCATTTTAGTGTCTTCTCTTCCAATTTTTTCCCTTACTTGCGAAACCCTAAAGCCAATATTGTGCACAATTTTCCTTTGTTTTTGGTGAAACACTCAAGCAAATTGTGCATTTTCTTCTTTTGTGTTGTTTTTTGAATCACTAAATCCATTTGGTTCATTTTCTTTTGGTGATAGCCGAAACACCTAATACCTCTTTGTCCATCACCTATTTTCTTTTTTTTCACCTTTTCTTCAATCTTTCTCCTTTTCTCTTATCTGACATTTCTTTGTGGCGAAACTCTTTGGTTTCTTTCTCTCCATTACTTAGAATCTTGATCATCTTCTATTCTTCATCTTGCAAGTTGGACATTTCTTCCTTGATTAAATCGGGTAAATGACTTTATTCTAATCTTTTCATTCTCTTTCTCTCTATTTGAATGAGTGTTCCTCATCATTTGGTTGTTTCATATTGTTTCTAAACCAAAATGGTGTTTTCCATACTCCTCATATCTTAATCGTTATCTTTTTGTAGTGTAATAGTGGGAAAGCCGAATCTATTATCTTTTACTCATCCAAGTAGCCATAAGTAAAATCGTTGGAAATCGGTTTTACCATCGTTAAGAGACTATATCGATCGTTCCTATACACTTGTTGATCATACGGAAATAGTGGTAAAAGTGAACCTTTTCCTTAGACAATCGTTTTATATCATCATAATATCATTTTGATTAAGACTTTTTCCAATGGAGGCAAGTGGTGCCGATTTGAAAGGAAAAGTGTTGGAGAACACAAAAGGAGTGGATTTGCGATTCCTACTCCTAAATTCAAGCGTAGAAGCGGTATCGGCGATTCTGGATTTTCCACCGGGTTATGGACCATCATCAGGTGAAAATACACAAATAAATGATCGTTCGCGATACTAAGGGTAAGCGTTTCAATAGATCGTTTGATTTAGATTTAGACTAATAAAATCTCGTTTATTGGATTAATCGAGAGTAATGGTGATTTAGGTCTTGGCGATCAAGAAGGATTAATTCTTACCGTGTCGGTGTGTAATCTCACACCGAAATCCCGTAAATCGTGATTTATCATCATGTTAGAAAATCGATCGATGTTGTAATAACTTAAAAGCGGTATTATGGTATAAATCGAGTGATTTGCTTAAACATCGTTAATACTAAGATTTGACAAAATCGGAGTTAATTTGTAAAATTACGAAAATTCCCTATAGGCCAATTTATGAAAATGCCCCTATGGGCGATTTACAAAAATGCCCACTATGGGCGATTCTGAAAATGCCCCTATGGGCGATTCTGAAAATGCCCCTATGGGCGAATTGCTAGAATGCCTTAGTGGGCGAAGTACAAAGTTCTATAATGTCTTGATTCTAGTAATAAATTATTGGATTAATGATTGTTGTACATATATGTGGATATTATGTTTTATTATGTATGTTGCATGTTACATATCGCATGGGTTGGGAAAAATGTATGAAGAGCAGTGTAGCCTGGTGGCATTGCCACAAAATATTCATTATAATGTTTACTTATGATTTCGGTGGCTTGACCACGAAAATATTATATGAAAGCAGCTTGACTGTAGTGATACTCCGGTGGCTCTGCCACAAATATTATAAATGGCAACTTGCCTGCGAATAGGTGTGAGCGGCGGGGTGGGTTGACTTGATCCCCACAGGTGTGATTGGCTGGTCGGGGGTGTGATGGATAGATGGGTTGGGTTGCATTCATATCATTTTAATATTATTATGTAAATGGGCTTAAGCCCAAGTTATTGCTGAATGGATTCAGGCCCAGTGGATAACGGTAAGGGGATTATGCACTGAGTTCTAGTAACTCATCCCTTTTTCCTTAACCTTTGTAGGTAATGCTCAGTGAGGTGGACTTGGGCCATGGATAACTCGATGGAGGCCATACTTCAGAAATGGTGTTTTTGAACTTTAGATTTCTATTTACGTTTACTTTATTATTTTTTCTATTTTGGGTTTTTAAGTTGTAATAAGGCCTCTAGAATATTTTATTTTTGCTTTATGTTTGACGTATGTATTATCTTGCTTGATTTGTTTTAATTGGGAATTTTCTAAAAATCATAAATAACGGTTTCCAAAATTGATTAACAAAGGTTTTCTTTTATAAATATGTACAAATATTTTAACTCGAATTCTCTTTCAAATTACCAACGACATTTTCAAAAGTCACGGTTTTAACGTTCCTTTGCCTCGACTTCTGATTCATCAATCAGCCTCTCATAAATAGTTGCATTTTATCAAGAATTTATATCCAAACTTGTTTTCTTAACCATAAACAAATAACACCTATTTTAGTACGAATAATAAGGTTTTTATACGTTTTCCCTTATGTGACATGTCAGATCCGATCGTAAACGCATGGGCCCAGTTTGGGGTGTTACATTTTATGGTATCAGAACCAAATTACAAAACTCGGCTGTGGTTTGGGTTCAAAAGCGTTTTCCAAAGCTGTTTAAAATTTTAATTTATAAATGCATGTTCTAAAGGAAGTATGGCACCACGGGTATCCGGTATCAAGTCAAGTAAGTTTATGTTTTCATTTTATGATTATTGTGGTACGACTGTAGTAAGAAAACTTCTCATGATAGAAATACTCTAGAACTTTTAGCTTTAGGAGCTGAAACTATAGAGATTGAGACCTTAGGATACGTTTTGCGAAAACGACTTTACTTCCTATACTTCATAAAACATTGTTTAATAAACATTGAATAATATCTTGATTCATAAGACTTATGTCAGTTAAATCGACATTAGTGAATATGAGCATTAGAGGGCGTGGAAGCGGTAGGCGTGGCGAGGTAGAGGCGAGGTGCTAGAGTTGTATCGAGGCATCGGGACATATGCAAAAATGGATGCACTGCGTCACGGTGGTGAAGCGAGGTCACATGATCGAATGAGAGGGCGGCGCTCTGTCCCAAGCAATGTTGCGAGTTCTAGAAAGGGTTCTTTGGGGCAAGAAGCTGGGTCGATGGCTCGTGGGTCGATATCTGAGCGACTCGGATCGAATGGGGCCGAAGTTTTTAGGGTATTTGGGTGTAGCCCCTAGTGTAGCGAAATGCGGCTTGAGGTAGTGGAGCGGATTATGGACGACCTAGATTGCACCGCTGAGCAGAAACTAAAAAGGGTGGTGTCGTTGTTGAGAGACGAGGCGTATCAGTGGTGGCTCACTGTTCGGGAAGGCACTCAGGCTGATCGTATTACCTAGGAATTCTTTAAGACTGCATTTCAAGGAAAGTATGTTTGGGCTAGCTATGTGGATGCCGAAGGAAGGAATTCGAATACGGTCAAGGAGGTAAATCGTGGTAGCATATGAGGTGGAGTTTCTGCGTGCAGTCGGTATGCCCGAGGAATAGTGTGCCCCGATTATGAGCAGTTGTGTTTGTTTTGAGGGCGGGTTGCATGATGAGTTCACAGTGCGATTGCCCCACGGAAGGAGAGGAATTTTGCTACACTTGTGGAAAAAGCTAAAATAGTGAGGAGGTTAAGCACTCGGAGGCGGTAAAATTGAGACAAGGTTAAGAGGCGGGAGCAAGAGAGACTGCGGATATTCGGAGTCTGCTAGAGGATTTGAAAAGGCCTAGGAATGAGGGCTAGTTCGTGTGGGTGCTCGAGCTACTACTAATCGATTCTGACCTTGTGTGGATTATGGGAAACTTCACTCGGGACGAATGCGGGAAGAGGCCGGTGGTTGTTTGAGATGTGGTTCCAAAGATCATCGGCTTAAGGATTGCCTCGAGAGCTGCTTTCGGACTCGGGTGGCTCGTGTGATTTGCACAACCAGCGGGAGGCACTCGGGCGGCAGCGAGAGAGGCCGTGGGCGAGTCAATGTGGTAATGGCGTGGGGCGAGGTCGGGTGGTGCACCGGGGAAGAGGTGCCGATAATAGGGGGTAACACGAAGGCGAGGCGGCGAGGGGTCCGTCTATGCGGTCGGGCGTCGAGAGGATGGCAATGCACGACGTCATAACCGGTATGTTCTTCATAGCTTTTGATGTACACATTCTTTGCTTTGATAGATATTGGATCCACTCATTCGTATGTTGCTTGTCGTATGCGGAACTTTGAATATTAGATGCGAGATTCTTGCTAGGAAACAAGCTGTGATTAGCCCTTTAGGATAGTCCGTGGTAGTAAATAAGTTGTTTAGGGATGTGCCCTTAGAAGTTCGGGGGAAGTATTTATGGCGGGTTTGCTAGAACTGCCATTCAGGGAGTTCGATCTTATTTTGGGCATGGACTGGCTGGTTAAACACCGTGCTAACGTGGACTGTGCTGCAAAGCAGATAGTACTAAGAACTTCGGAGGATAAGGAAGTGATGATGATAGGTGAAAGAAGAAACTATTTGTCTAATGTGGTATCTGCTTTAAAGGCAGAAAAGTTGGTGCGAAAGGGGTGTGGAGCGTTCTTAGCCTTTATCAGTGCTTTGGATGCCAAAGAATTATCGGTAGAGAGTGTTAGAATGGTGAAAGAGTTTTGGATGTTTTCCCAGGAGCTTCGGGATTACCTCCGGATCGGGAGGTGGAGTTTGGCATTGTACATTTGCCGGGGGCGGCTCGGTGTCCATTGCTCCTTATAGAATGGCGCCGAAGAAGTTAGCGAAGCTTAAGGCTCAAATTCAGGAGTTGTTGGATCGTGGATTTGTTTGACCAAGTGTATCACCGTGGGGAGCGCTGGTCTTGTTCGTTAAGAAAAAGGACGGGTCGATGCGTATGTGCATCGATTATAGACGATTGAATAAGTTGACGATCAAGAATAAGTATCTATTACCGAGGATCGATGATTTGTTCGATCAGCTGCGAAGAGCTTTGATTTTCTCGTAGATAGATTTGAGATCGGGGTATCATCAGTTAAAAGTCAAAGAGGCGGATATTCATAAGACTGCATTTCGAACTCGATATGGGCATTACGAGTTTTTGGTGATGTCGTTTGGGTTGACTAATGCATCAGCTACATTTATGGACATGATGAACCGAGTCTTCCAACCCTATCTAGACCGGTTTGTGGTGGTGTTCATAGATGACATTTTGGTATACTCAAAGACTGAAGAAGAGCATGATTCGCATCTACGGGTAGTATTGCAGATTTTGAGGGAGAAGCAACTGTATGCCAAATTCAGTAAGTGTGAATTTTGGCTGAAGGAAGTGACCTTTTTAGGGCATGTTGTGTCTACCGAAGGAATTAGATTTGATCCCCGAAAGGTCGAAGCTGTGTTGGGTGGAAGCCACCAGAAGTCGGTGGCGAGAAATTGAGTTTTCTAGGCTTGGCTAGGTATTCTGAGCGTTTTGTTGAGGGTTTTCATTGATTGCTGTACCCCTAACTAAGTACATTGCGTAAGGGAGTACCATTTGTGTGGTCGGATAAGCGCAAGAGAGCTTTGAGAAATTGAAGAAGATTACGTGAAGCGCCGGTATTGATTCAACTGAGGTGGTAAGGAGTTTATCGTTTATTGTGATCGTCACACGGGCTTAGGTTGTGTGCTAATGCAAAGGGGAAAAGTGGTGGCTTATGCATCTCGTCAATTAAGGCCGCATGAGATAAAATATCCCACTCATGATTTGGAGTTAGGCTGCAGTGGTGTTTGCTCTGAAGATTTGGAGACACTATGCATGCGAGGAGAAGTCAATTATCTATACGGATCATAAGAGTCTAAAGTACCTCCTTACCCGAAGGAGTTGAACTTAAGGCGATGGAGGTGGATAGAAGCTGTTGAAAGATTATGACTTCTCAATCGAGTATCATCCAAGAAAAGCTAACGTAGTGGCGGATCGTTGAGTCGTAAGGTGATATTAGATTTGAGAGCAATGTTTTCTCATCTCAGCCTTTATGAAGATGGTAGCCTGTTAGCCGAACTTCAAGTGAAGCCTTCATGGGTAAATCAGATTAAGGAAAAGTAGTTGTCAGATGAAAGATTGAGTTCTCGGCTTCAACAAGTAGAAGGTGGTGAGATAGGGGATTTTGGGTTGAATAGTGATGGAGTATTGTGTTTCCGTGAAAGAATTTGTATGCCCAGGGATTCGGAATTAAGGCAAATGATTCTGCGTGAGGCGCATAGTAGCCCATATGCTATGCACCCCGGAGGAAACAAAATGTACCGAGACCTTCGTGAGCAGTATTGGTGGCCAGGGTTGAAACGGGAGGTTACCGACTTCGTGAGCAAGTGCTTGACATGTCAGCAAGTGAAGGCGGAACATCAACTGCCGTCAGGGTTACTACAACCGGTGAAAATCCCATTATGGAAATGGGAAAGGTTAACGATGGACTTTGTTAGTGGGTTACCTTTAACGCCTACTAAGAAAGATTCCGTATAGGTGATAGTGGATCGGTTAATGAAGACTGCTCATTTCTTACCTGTTCGTACAGATTATTCATTGCAGAAGTTGGCCAAGTTGCATGTAGCAGAGATCGTGAGGTTGCATGGGGTACCAGTGTCTATCATATCAGATAGGGATCCTAGGTTTACATCACGGTTTTGGAAGGCTCTACATGAAGCTTTGGGTACAAGACTAAATTTTAGCATGGCATTTCATCCGCAAACAGATGGTCAGTCGGAGAGAGTAATCCAGATTCTAGAAGACATGTTAAGAGGCTGTGTGATCGACTTCAGGGGTAGTTGGGAAGATTTTCTACCATTGGCAGAGTTTGCATACAACAATAGCTATCAATCCAGTATCCAGATGGCACCTTATGAGGCGTTGTATGGTCGTAGGTGTCGTACTCCTACTTGCTGGACTGAGTTAGGAGAGCGACAGCTTTTGGGTCCTGAGTTGATTTCGGAGGCGGAGGAAAAAGTTAAGGTAATTCGGGCACGGTTAAAAGAAGCTTCAGACAGACAGAAGTCGTATGCAGATCTGAAGTGTAAGGATATAGAGTTTTCGGTGGGAGATCAGGTCTTTTTGAAGGTCTCACCTTGGAAAAAGATTTTTAGATATGGACGGAAGGGCAAGTTAAACCCTAGGTTTATCGGACCATACCGTGTACTCAAGCGTGTTGGGCCAGTGGCTTATCAGCTGGAGTTAAGTCCGGAGTTAAGTCAGATACATGGTGTATTTCATGGCTCGATGTTAAGGCGTTATCCCTCGGATCCATCTCATATCGTACCAGTGGAGGAAGTTGAGATAAGACCTGACCTGTCTTTTGAAGAGGAGCCAGTACAAATTTTAGATCGGGATGTTAAGGTGCTAAGAAAGAAGTCAATACCGTTAGTGAAAGTATTATGGCGTAATCACGGATCAGAGGAAGCTACATGGGAGTCTTAGGAGACGATCCGGCAACAATATACTCATCTCTTCTAATCAGGTAAATTTCGAGGCCGAAATTTTCTTTAAGGGGGTAGAATTGTAACATCCTAAAATTCAGAACTTTATGTGTTGCATTATACCATGCGATAGGCTAGTTAAAAATATTAATTGTGTACGTTTAGGGGTCCTAAGAAGGCTTGGGGTTAAGTTGGGCCTTAGCAAAATTTTTATGTTTAAGCACCTTAAGGAGAGAAGGTAAGTGGCAGGAATGCTTATGGAAATAAGTGAGTAATTTGCTAGCATAAGTGAGCATATGGCAAGGAGGTTGTGGCGTCAAGTGAAGAGCATGGAGGGAAGAGGTTTGAATCCCACCTCGTGCAAATTATTTTGACTAATTTTTGTGCTTCTTCCCAAAGTGTCGGCCATGGTGGTAATTATGGTAAGGGAGACTTTTTAATTATGGAAATATGGCTAAAGAAATATGGTATGGAAGAAAGCAAGGGAAAATGAAGGAAAGAATCAAAAGAAAAAGGCAGGAGAAGGGAACATGTTGGCCTATTATGTGGGTGATGTTTTGGAAATATTATTTTGGTCAACATTCATCCTCTTAGCAAAAGTGATACACGGTTTTGTGGGGTAAAGAGGGGGAGCCGAAATTCTTTAGGCATTTGGTAAATTTTTGGTGCATGAGAGGTTGTTTTCTTCTTAGCATTTTAGTGTCTTCTCTTTTAATTTTTCCCTCACTTGTCGAAACCCTAAAGCCAATATTGTGCACCATTTTCCTTTGTTTTGGTGAAACACTCAAGCAAATTGTGCATTTTCTTCTTTTTGTGTTGTTTTGCCGAATCACTAAATCCATTTGGTTCATTTTCTTTTGGTGATAATTTGAAACACCCTAATACCTCTTTGTCCATCACCTCTTTTCTTTTTTTTTTTCACCTTTTCTTCAATCTTTCTCCTTTTCTCTTATCAGAGACATTTCTTTGTGGGTAGAAACTCTTTGGTCTCTTTCTCTCCATTAATGAATCTTGATCATCTTCTCTTATTCATCTTGCAAGTTGGACATTTCTTCCTTGATTAAATCGGGTAAATGACTTCATTCTAATCTTTTCATTCTTTTTCTCTCTAGCCGAATGAGTGTTCCTCATCATTTGGTAGTTTCATATTGTTTCTAAACCGAAATGGTGTTTTCCATACTCCCTCATTTCTTAATCGTTATCTTTTTGTAGTGTAATAGTGGGAAAGCTGAATCTATTATCTTTGACTCATCCGTAGCCATAAGTACAATCGTTGGAAATCGGTTTTACCATCGTTAAGGGACTATATCGATCGTTCCTATACACTTATTGATCATACGGAAATAGTGGTAAGCCGAACCTTTTCTTTAGACAATCGTTTTATATCATCGTAATATCGTTTTGATTAAGACTTTTTCCACTGGAGGCAAGTGGTACCGATTTGAAAGGAAAAGTGACTGGAGAACACAAAAGGAGTGGATTTTCGATTCCTACTCCTATATTCAAGCGTAGAGCGGTATCGGCGGTTCGAAATTTTCCACCGGGTTGTGGACCATCATTCGGTGAAAATAGACAAATCGTGGTCGTACGCGATACTAAGGGTAAGCATTTCAATAGATCGTTTGATTTAGATTTAGACTTATAAAATCTCGTTTGTTGGATTAATCGAGAGTAATGGTGATTTAGGTGCCAACGATCAAGAAGGATTAATTCTTACCATAATCAGGTGTGTAATCTCACACCGAAATCCCGTAAATCTGTGATTTATCATCATGTTAGAAAATCGATCGATGTTGCTTAAGAACTTAAAAATGGTATTATGGTATAAATCGAGTGATTTGCTTAAACATCGTTAATACTAAGATTTGACAAAATCGGAGTTAATTTGTAGAATTACGAAAATGCCCCTATGGGCCGATTTACGAAAATGCCCCTATGGGCCGAATTGCTAAAATGCCTTAGTGGGCCGAAGTACAAAGTTCTATAATGTGCCGATTTACCGTAATAAATTATTGGATTAATGATTGTTGTACATATATGTGGATATTATGTTTTATTATGTATGTTGCATGTTACATATCGCATGGGTTGGGAAAAATGTATGAAGAGCAGTGTAGCCTGGTGGCATTGCCACAAAATATTCATTATAATGTTTACTTATGATTTCGGTGGCTTGACCACGAAAATATTATATGAAAGCAGCTTGACTGCAGTGATACTCCGGTGGCTCCGCCACAAATATTTTAAATGGCAACTTGCCTGCGAATTGGTGTGAGCGTGTAACACCCCTAACCCGTAACCGACGCCGAACTAGGGTTAGGAGCATTACCAGACAGATCGGAAACTTACATAACATTTCATACATTACATTCATCATTAACAACCATAGTGTCCCTTAGATGAGTCATCAAGACCCAAAGCATGCATATAAACCGAGTTGGGACTAAACTGAAACACATATGAAATTTCATGAAAATTAAAAACTTTTCTAACTTTCAGGGGAGACACGCCTGTGGGAGGAGACCGTGTGCCCTCCGCGGCTTCTAGACTCCCCCGTGTGTCCATCCGTGTTTACATACTGACTATATCAACACGGTCACTAGCACGCGTCAAGTGTGCCATAACCGTGTGCTACGGACCATATCACGACTTTTCCAACACGGCCACCAAGCACGCCCGTGTGCCATGGCGTGTACTCTTAGCTAGCTCTTGACTTGTACACCACGGCCGGTGACACGCCCATGTCGAGGTCGTGTGCTATTTAAGCTACGATACGCCAATTCAACCACGATCTTAGACACGCCTGTGTGCCACAACCGTGTGACATTATAGGCCATTTACAAGGCCAAAATGCCACCAATAAGGGTCAACCTACAAGCAACATATATCATCCCATCTCATTCACATATAACCACCAAAATATACCAAATGACCATCCCAAATCATGCATATTTGACAATTAAGAAAATCACACAATAATACATTCAATATCCATTCTATCTTTACATTCAAAACCAATTCCAACATACCGATTTGCATGGCCAAATCACAATTATGCCCAAACACCATTCATCTATATACTTACCATATCATAACCATTTCATATATCAACTAAGCTTACCAAAACAACTTCACATATCACATTCCTTTAAGCATATTACCAAAACATAACTAGCCAAATCACATGGCTAAGTTCACATAACAATTCATACCAATGACTAACCTATACATGCCATATCTAGCCATATACATTTTCAAAGTGTATCAAAATAAGTTTAGTAGTATGATGACGATCCTTGACGGTCCGAGCCTTGATAGCTTTGACGACCTATAAAATAGAGAAAACAAACCACAGAGTAAGCTTTCCAAAAGCTTAGTAAGTCATATACAAATAAACTTGATATGGAAGGCATATATGCAAATAAATACATTGGCACATATCAATCACTTAGCCATTTTCTCCATTCAAGAATCATATAAATATATAGCTCATCTAGCCAAAACAATTCTTATCATATCATAAATTCCATATACATCTCATCATAGTAAGATCACTTAGATGCTTACCTTATATACACAAATAGTGTATAATCAACGCACTGAATCGGATTTAATATCACCTAATTGTTCATAGCTCAGATTTGTAATTCGTATCACAAACTTGCCCGTTGAACCACTAGGAATTTAGTAGGATACTCAGAAAGCCCGGAATAGTCGTACAATGCCAACGTCCCAGACAAGGTCTTACATGCACTCGAATATTGATGCCACTATCCCAGACATGGTCTTACACGTAAAGCTCATATCGATGCCAACGTCCCAGACGTGGTCTTACTCATAAAGCTCGTATCGTTGCCTTCGCCCCGCACGAGGTCTTACACGAAATCTCAAATCAACGCCAACGCCCCGCACGTGGTCTTACATGATAAAGCGAGCAGATACCTATGTCGCGACATAGCTAATCCTCTCTATTCCTAGGTTTATACGGGCTTTTTGGACTTTATCGCTATATCGGCCTTATCTCGTAATTCATATGCACAACCTCTCATAAGCATTCATTATCTACATTAGTCATATGAACAAATACAATTGCATACATATACGTTTATTTGCATAGTGACTTACCTCGGATTCGATATATCGAAATGAAAATAGCTACTCGGTTACTTTCACTTTCCCGCGATCTATATCTGCTTTCCTTGGTTCTTGATCTAAACATTTTCAAAATTAACCCTTTTATTCACTATTTCATACAATTCAATCCATGGACTCACATTTAGGGCTATTTGCAAATTAACCCTCATATTTGTGTAACACCCTGATTTAGGGGCTATGCATGTTGGGTATAATTTAAGTTCTAGTAGGTTTTGGGTATACGTGGTTGTGTTTTGGAGGTGTTGAGAACGCTCGGGTTAAACGGGAAGACTTGGGAAAATTTTGGATTTTTAGGTAATAAAGGGGAGCTTGGCTTTGGGAGGCCTTAAAGGAATTAATTGGGAGAATAGGACACATGAGAGGCTTTGGCAAAGTGGCTTCATGCGCTGCTTAAGGGGCTGGAAGTAGCGCCTTTGAGGGTCTTGGGTTCGAATCAAAGAGGCAGCAGGCTGGTTTTAATTTTTGGATCTTGGCGTTACAAGGTGGGAGGCCTTAAAAAAGGAGTTGGGGCGTGTTTTGACACAAGCAAAGACCTTAGCGAGTGGTTCCGTGTGCGCCACATAGGAGCTAGAGGTGAATGTGGGCGCTGGTTCGAGGGGCTGCAGCAGCATGTTGGCGTTTTATTTTTCATATGCAGTTATGGGCTGAGATAAGAAGGGTTTAAAAATAAACGTTGGGGGTTTCTAGCATGAAATACAATGTGGCCGAGTGGCCTGGGCGTTGGAGGAGGGGTGTGCAGCAGATTGGTCCCAGGTTCGAACCAAGAGAGTTGCGGTTTGGAGTTTAAATTTTTATCTTTTTTTTGGCAGCAATTTTGAAGGTGTTGGACGGCTAGAAGGCTTTTATTTAGATGAGGATAATGTTTTTTTTATTTATCTATTTAGTTATTTAGAAGTGTGGGATAATTATTATTTATTTTTGATAAGTGGGATAATAGTGGAGCAATTCAAATTGTTTTTGAATTGAACTAATTCAAATTGATTTGAATTAGTGGGTGTTGGCCGAATCTTGGAGTCTTCAAGGGGGTGGCGAATTCTATAAATAGGGGGTAGAGTGCCAAATTATTCTTCAAGTCTTTGCCGAATCTCTCCCTCTCCCTCTTGGTGTGCCGAAATTCCTTCCCTATTTAGTTGTCACCTTGGCCGAATAGTAGGTGTGGTGTGGATCACTTTGGGTTTTTTCAATCGTTGGAAGAGGTAAGTAGGCTTAGCGAATTCCTTTTACTCTCTTTATTTCCATACCTTTTTATTTCCTTCAACTTTGATTCTCTAATCATTAGACTAAGCCGAAACTCTTTTAATACTAAGCACCATTGTTGAAATCCTTGGCATCCTAGTGCGATTGGGCGAATTCTAGCAAAGGCGACCTCTCCTAGTTCTTCTCCATTCGATTTAAGGAAGGTAAGGGTTAGGTGCTATTCGGCCATAGGGTCCTCTTTTCATAGATTTTTGTTACAAGCCATATTTGGCATTTGTGGTAACCGATTCGACCTTGACCATTTAGGAGTTTTAGCGGTGATTAAGGAGCTTTCGGGATTTCAAGACTCAGTCGGTAAGGATGAGTAGTTTATGATTATTCGTTTGAGATCTGTATTAACCAAGTTTTGATTAGATATCGTTATGGATGCGAGTGCCAGTCAAAGTGGGCATGGGAAAGCTCCCATCCCAAAGTTCAAGAAGAGATCCGTTTCACTGTGCGAGATTGGCCACGAGGGTGTGGGCCAACAACGTAAAAACGTTAGGCAAATAGCCGTAGTCTCACTAAACGATAGCGTCGAGGATCGAGAGTCTAGAACTCCAAGTAATAAGGTGTGTAGTTAGCCATTGTTTAGGGATTTGCGTGATATTTGCCTGCTTTTTATATGTTGCTAACAAGTGCGATAAATGTGAGAAAGATACCCTTGAAGGGGTATGATGATGACCGAGTTAGTAGCAAATTGGCTAATATGTGATAATTGATTTTTAATATGTGAGTATGCCTATGATTGTGAATAGCATGCACATGCATCATCTCCGCATTATATTATGTTACATGTGCATGGGTGGGTTTTGAAAGAAGTGCGGGTGTACTTGAGTACGTGGTTGATGTCGACTTTGTGCTACATCGTGGATTGGTAGTTGGCGAGGTCGCGTTGTGGATCTTTGCGATTTAGTTCGCGTGGTTACCTTGATTGATATGGGCTTTATGCCATATCGTGGCTTGATGGATTCTTTGTGTGCTCCATCGTGGTTTGATGTTAGCTATACGCTACATCGTGGATGGCATTGGTTGCCTTTATGGAGGGAAAAGAGAGGGTGACTCGATAGTCCCCTCGGTGTGTGGTAGGTTGGATAAGGGGTGTGTAGCGGATGGACCTTAGGATTGGGTTGGGTATCATGATTGCATGGTTTCGTTATGAATTGATATGGAAATGGGCCAAGCCCAATATGACTTTGTGGATTTGTATGTTTTGAGAACATACGTGGAAATGGGCCAAGCCCAATGATCGATGGATTGATGAGAAAAGGGCCTAGCCCAAAGATTTGATATGATTTGATTGTGGGCCAAGCCCAGATTGTGGTAATGTTTAAATGATTATATTTATGCATTTTATAATTGGGTTGATTTGTGGCTAACATGTGGGTGGATATCGGTGGTTTAATTACACACCGAGTGCGTATGACTCACCCAATTATTTATCCAACATCGCAGTGACAGGATGATCGGATCGGGTTGGAGTGGATACAAGGTGGCCCATGAGAGGACGTTTTTAATCTTTTCTTTATGCGTTTTATTATCGAGTACTTGGATTAATTATTTTTGTAATAAGGGCCACTTTTGATTAAAGTACTCTATTTATAGTTGGTAAAGGTTATATCGTATTTAGTAATATTTTTACAAAGGAGTTATATTATAATAAATTATAATAAAGTTTTAATTCAAACCAAGCTTATATTATTTAATAATTTTTAATGGACTTACTTCCCGAAAGTTAACATTTTTTTTCAAGTTTTACTCTAAAGACAAAGATTTTTAACCGTCATTTCGCAGTGACATAACCAGATCCGGACGAGACTTGTGGGCCGGGTTTGGGGGTGTTACAATTTGTACACTTTATCATTTTAGTCCATTTTTCTCAAAACATCAAATTCACAAAATCCACACATACACATGCTTAGCCGAATGTATATACATCTCATACAAGTCCATATTTTCCATCAAATTTTCCATTTAGTCCCTCAAGTTACCATTTTCTTAATTTAGCCCTATTTAGCTAAATTCATCAAAAATTCAAGAACAAAGTATGTTCATCTAACTCATATCTTTCATTTAACACAAAAAATCATCAAAAAGCTTGACATATCATCAATGGTATCTCACACAAACATTATCAATTCATCAAATTGAGACATGGGTTTTAAAGCTCTCGAAGCAATGATTACAAAAACGTAGAAATTATCGAAAACCAACCGAAAACATACCTCTAATTTGGCTCTCAAATGGCCGAATATGACAAGCCCAAACCCTTTCTTTTCTTTCTTATTTTCGGTGATAAAAAGATGGAGAACATGGCTTATTTCTTTTATGTTTTATGATATAATGAATAAATTTTCATTTTACAATTTTAACCTTTAATACTAAATGTATAAAACATGTAATTCAAGGTCATTCTTGACCAAAACCACCCACTAACTAAATAGTGGTTCAATTGCCACTTAAGGCCATAACTTTAAAAAGACAGAACACAAAGGTGCTTTAACAAATAGCAAGCAACTTTCACATTTAATGCAATTCCATCCTTTTGTCAAATTAAACACACAAACGGACAAATTAACTTACGGAAATTTAACACATGTTTAGTCACATATCAACGGCACATAAAATAATATTAAAATATTATACAGACTCAGATTCATGGTCTCAAGACCACTGTTCCGACTAGGGTATGAACCGGACTGTTACAGAGCGGCGGGGTGGGTTGACTTGATCCCCACAGGTGTGATTGGCTGGTCGGGGGTGTGATGGATGGATGGGTTGGGTTGCATTCATATCATTTTAATATTTTCATGTAAATGGGCTTAAGCCCAAGTTATTGCTGAATGGATTCAGGCCCAGTGGATAACGGTAAGGGGATTATGCACTGAGTTCTAGTAACTCATCCCTTTTTCCTTAACCTTTGCAGGTAATGCTCAGTGAGGTGGACTTGGGCCATGGATAACTCGGTGGAGGCCATACTTCAGAAATGGTGTTTTTGAACTTTAGAATTCTATTTATGTTTACTTTATTATTTTTTCTATTTTGGGTTTTTAAGTTGTAATAAGGCATCTGGAATATTTTATTTTTACTTTATGTTTGACGTACGTATTATCTTGCTTGATTTGTTTTAATTGGGAATTTTCTAAAAATCATAAATAACGGTTTCCAAAATTGATTAACAAAAGGTTTTTCTTTTATAAATATGTACAAATATTTTAACTCAAATTCTCTTTCAAATTACCAATGACATTTTCAAAAGTCACAGTTTTAACGTTCACTACCTCGATTTCTGATTCATCAATCAACCTCTCATATCAAGAATTTATATCCAAACTTGTTTTCTTAACCATAAACAAATAACACCTATTTTAGTACGAATCACAAGGTTTTTATACGTTTTCCCTTATGTGACATGTCAGATCCGGTCGTAAACGCATGGGCCGGGTTTGGGGTGTCACAGATCTGGAGCAATCTCTGTTCGTGATTATCTTCACATCGGGATAGAAAAGTTCTAACTACACGAACATGAAAAGAAAAGAAAACTAAAACCTGAATAGTAAAATTGTTTATCTCAAACTGCCTACAAATCCGGTGACCCTAAGGTAGCTTACATAGGCAACGACCTACTTGGTGACCACTCAACCCTAGATACAATTGGATACCAGTAAATGCAATATTCTGATAAATGTTATAGTCCAAATAAGAAAATTTCCCAAAATTTTCGTCCAAGGAATCAGCCATATTTTGGCTTGCCATCGTCGCGTTGTCGAAACGTGGAAGTGCTCTTCGCCATGACGTCAAGTGTACTCTTAGCCTTGGTAGCTTAGTTGGCATATTGGGCTCTCTTGTCTCGCGACCCAATCATCCTTCCTTATATTCTTGGACCTAAATTGGCATCCTACATACTTAAATAGCTCATTAGTCACTCATGAGGCCCGAATCGACCTTACGGGTCATCAAAATAGTAGAAAATGCATAAAAACATTTATTTTATTAACTTTTAGTTTCTAACCTACTAATGCTAAAAATACAATACTTAATTATAAAATGCCAAGAAAAAAAGCTCGTTAAGTACAGAAATGACCTAAAATAACTACTATATTTAACGTCAGGCCACCTATGCCCCTTCTCTTAACCTTTTATATGTGTTGTAATCATTAACTATATTAAAAAAATTTACTTTTCAAAATGCCCTAAATCCATTCTAATCACTCTCAAATTTAATAGAAATCATTATATCATGTGTTTTTTTTATTGTTATGTTATGAGTGTTATTACCAATTCTTTAATTTTTTTCTTACCATTGTAGTAAAATAGTGTTTTTTTTTGTTGGATACTTTATTATAAATAATTATTAATTTCAGTAGCTTGGTTCATAAGTTAGCAATTTAATGTTATACAGCTTCAATTGAAAATATGCCAAACTAATTTATTGGTCCAACCTATTTGAATGGATCACTTATTTCTATTGAGATATGCATTCTTGATTGTACTAGAAAAAACATATGTTTTCTCCCTACTTATTGGTTAATTTGTTCCCATTTAGTTATCTTTAGCATACATTTTAGCATTTTCAGTTTAGTAATTTGTATTTTAAAACCTAGTGAATACTAGCCTATTTTATCCTTAATTTTGCTATCTTTCTGCATTAATGTCGCTGCATTAGTTAATTCCAGATTGCATCCAGAATTGTCACCGCAATTGACAGCTGTCTGGATAAAAAAACCAAAAATACGTGAGTTGTCAAGTCTGATGTGACTACCCTATATGAACAAGGACAGAAGAATCTAGAGGGAAGGACACCTGTACTGTTGAGGAAAACATAAAAGGTTAACGTGAGAAGAATGAAGAGAGGATGTAACACCCCAAACCCGGCCTAGACGTTATGGCTGAATCTGGCGGTGGAATATTGGAGTGCTTTTAGAAAACTTGCTCTTGTTGACAAAACCCGTAAGAAGGTTAAAGCCTCTTTGTTAAAACTCAACTCATTCTATCCATTTCTTATCCATTTTAAAAGGTCATTACTTTTAAAACACGATTTGTTGCGGAAGCATTTCAACAGTATTGCGGAAACGTGATGTTTTGAAAATAGTTATCGTTTTAGAAAACCGCGTTCTACTTCTATCAGATGTAAATCACAATGAATCAATCCCAAATTAAAAGCTAGAAAAATTATAGAGAGGCCTTATTACATAATTCAAAAACCCAGAACAAAATTTAATAGTAAATAAAAGCCAAATAAAAGAAAAAAGGAGCAGTAGTGTGGCCATCTCCGAGTCCCTCACAGCACCGATCCGCCTAACACTGGGGATTACCTGTACAGTTAAAATAAAGGGTGAGTTTATGAACACTCAGTGTGTAATCCCCCTATCACTCAATCAATAATACATGCGAAGAATGATGCGGGCACGAGCCTGTTTGAAGAATCTGCGGTGTGGGTCTTAGCCCAAAACAGTAATAGTGTAGTGTGGGCCTTAGCCCATTACAGTATCAAAAACAGAATACATATGGCCCTAAGCCCAATATAGTGACAGTATTAGTAACAGAAATGCGACAATGCAATCATGCAACCAATCCCAATCCAGCCAACACACCACCCGTACCAACCAACACACCATGTGGGGATTAAATCGACCCACCCCGCCAACACACCAATATCAAGGTTGCATGCACTAATCGATGTAATCGTCGCAAAGAAAGCTGATGAATCGAATGGCTAAGATCCGTAAACAAGATAGCTATAACATTGTGAGTACAGTAATATGATTGGCACAAATCCATCGGTAGTAGTAATATGATCGGCACACAGCCATCAGTAATGGTGATATGATCGGTACAAAGCCCTCAGTAGCAGTGATATGATCGGCACACAACCATCAGTAGCAGCGATATGATCGGCACACAGCCATCAATAGTAGTGATATGATCGGCACATGTACCATCGGTAGCATCGCAAAGAAAGCCGCCAAAGAACGGTATCGTAACAAAGTCGCCAAGATGAATGATATGTGGCAAAGCCACCAGTAACAGTGATTGTGGCAGAGCCACCAGTACAGTACTTCCTCCATAATAGTATCCCAACCCCACGCAGTATGTCGTGTATGCAAAATGCCATGCTCAGAATCAGTCATACAAATCACAGACAAATCAGTCATTTAAATCACTGACAGATCAGTCATTTACGTCTCAAACAAATTAATCATTTACATCGCAAATGAATCAATCATTTACCCTCGAGGGGCAAAATAGTCATTTTACCCTTTGGGGGTATATCGGTCAATTCACCTAACAAAGGTATTACAGTCATTTTACCTACAGGGGCATCACGGTTATTTTACCCTACAAGGGCATTATGGTCATTTTACCCTACAGGGGTATTATTGTCATTTTATCCTACATGGGCATTACGGTCATTTTACCCTACAGGGGCATTACGATCATTTTACCCTACAGGGGCATTACGATCATTTTACCCTACAGGGGCATTACGGTTATTTTACCCTACAGGGGCATTACGGTCATTTTTCTCATACAGGGGTATTACGGTAATTTTATCCTACAGGGGCATTACAGTCATTTTACCTACCTTGGGGTCTCGGTACAGTTAACGACCTTTCCAAAGGCCTACAGTCACCTCAAGCGACACAGATAATCCATCTGGTCAAAATAGTGTAAATAGGCTCAAAGCCCAATATTCGGCCCAAATGGGCCCACACGCTCGTGTGGCCCATTTGGCCCAAATTAAATCACGGCTATGCGAACTTCATAGCCCAATCTAGTTTTTGCCACTTATCGTGGATTTCATCCGTGTGGGGCCCACACGACCCATTTCAGCCAAACGAGGCCCTTGTCAGCCCAAGAGCACGAGAACACTCGTCGTGGCCTCTACAGTCTATCGCCCATGATTGTGGGCTCGGTTACGCTCGTGAGGCCTCAAATGCCGAGGTTTTGACTTTTCAGCTTTTCGGCTTTTGCCGACCCACAGAAACGATAGTGTGATTACACACTGTAACATCCTAAAATTTGAATTTTTATATGTTGCATTATTTTGGTGCTCAGCTAGTTTATTTATCTTATGTGTGTGTTAAAATAGTCCTGAGAAGGTTCGGGATTTATTTGGAGTTGGTATAATTTTTGGAAATTAGTACTTTAATGAAATGGAACAAGTGACCTTAAAGCCTAAGGTAATTAAGTGGTAAAAAGATAGCATAATTGAGTTAGTAGTAAAGAGGATATGCGCCACATGTATTGTCTTGAGAGGAAAGGTCCGAATCCCTTGGTATGCATTTTTGTAACTTAAAATTTTTGCACCCTCCTATTAAGTGTCGGCCAAGCTTTATTTTTGGTATGTTGGACTTTTAATTTTTTATGGTAAGGTGGCTAAGAGAAAAGGCAAGTGTAAACTTAAGGAAGGGAATCATACGAATAAGGTATGTAGGGGGAACACAAAGCACTTTATAAGGAGTGTGTTTTGGAAAGTTTAGAATGGCCAAAATTTGACCTTGGTATCCATGTATTTGGACGGTTTTAGGGGCTAGGGGGGTGGCCGAATTTTTGAAGAAATTTGGGTAAAGATAGGTGCTTGTTGGGTACATTTCTTTTTGGTCATTTTTGTCTTCTCTCAAAGCATTTTCTCTCCATCTTTTCTCTCCCTAGCCGAATGCACATTGAACATTTGTGAGCATCTTTTGTTTTTCTTCTTTTGGTCATTTCATTTTGACCATTTGGTCTTATTTTGCCTAACCTCTCAAGTCATTTTCCCTAGTGCCGAAAACACCAAAACTTGAAGGCCATTTTTCTCTTTTTCTTTTCTTCTCCATTGCCGAATGCTCTCTAGCATCAAACCTCTCTCTTTGCTCCTACTTCTTCTTTGAAAACCGAAACACAAACCTCTCATCCTCTATTTCTTTCTTTCTCTTTTCTTCATATTGCTCATTCTTACAAACATATTTTTCTCCCTTCTCTTTTCCTCCAGGGCCGAATGTTGCTAACACCATTTTCTTCAATTTTTCTTCATAGCCGAATCTTCCTCTTCACATATATTTTCTTATCAATCACTCTTTCTACTCTCATTTTGATCAATCGGTAAGAACCCTCTTCGGTTCTCTATTTTCTTCTTTTTCTTTTGACGAATCTACATATTGGTTTGGGGGTCTTTTGACCGAAAATATCATCCTCTATCTTTCTCTCTTAGACAATCTTTTTCGTCTTTATAGTGAAATAGAGAAAGGCTGAAACTCGGAGTGTTCGTAATCATTGTGAATCGCTAGGATTCGGTCCAAAGTGTTAAGGTAAGGGTTTCTATCAAGGACTTCCATATTACTCGTTATTTCATTAAAGATGGGGTTTACTAATCAATTTTATCTTAGGGACGCTATAGCTCGATTTTCATCCCTTGAACATAAAGATTTTGTGGCAAACAAGATAGGGTCAAAAAGGGTGGTGAATAGTGTTCGGAAGAGGGGCGGATTCGCTATTCCCTCTAGTTTCAAGCGAAGGGCTATTTCAGTAATCCGAGATTTTCCACCGGGTTGTGGACCCTCATCCAGTGAAAATTAGTTATTTGAGGTTGTTCGTAGTTCTGAGCCATTAGCTGTTCGGGATTTTCCAACGGGTTGTGAACCGTCAACTGGGGAGAACCGAAAAATAGTAGTTGTTCGAGATTCCGAGGGTAAAAATCTAGACCGCTTACTTTAGCGTAGATTTATTTTAAGTGTTAGTGTTCTAATCGAGCGTTATAACGTATTTAGGTATCGACGATCAGGAAAGTGTAGTCCTCACCGTAATCAGGTGTGTAATCTCACACTGTATCTCATGGGTTAGATGACTATACCGTAGTAAACATTGGATTAAAAATTGCAAAGTTGGTGAAATCGGGAAAATATGGTATAATTAACACTTTAGTGTTAAGATCGTGAAATCGGTATTAAGAATGTGGTAAATTATGAAATTGCCCTTAAAGGGGCTAAAACGATAAAATGTGATATTTTGGGCCATATGTGTTATTTGATAAATTGGCCAAGTGTGATATAAGATGAAATGGGCCAAATTGTGAAATAGGCCAAAATGTGATATAGGTCAGATTGTAATAATTTTTATAATGGGCCTTATGTTGGAATAATTATATGAATGAATTATTATGCATGTTGTATACATGATTGCATGGGTTGGGATATTTGACGAAGAGAAGTTCTGGTAGCTTTGCTACAAAATTCTGATGGCTTAATTGCCCAATTAATATATGGCTTAATTCCCCAGTTTTCTATATGGCTTCGTGCCCAGTTTAATATATGGCTTAATTGCCCAGTTAATGTATGGCTTAATTGCCCAGCTTTGCTATATGGCTTCGTGCGATTTAATATATGGCTAAATGCCCGATTTGGTGTGTTAGCGGGGTGGGTGACTAAAGCCCCACAAAGGTGTCTTTGGTTGGTACGGGTGGTGTGTAGCGGATGGAAATTTAGGTTTGGTTTGGGAATTGCATATTACATGCATTCTACACATGTTAAATTGTTATATTTGAAATGGGCTTTGGCCCAATAAATGTTTAATTGAATTTTGGCCTAGTGAAAATGGTAAGTGAATTACACACTGAGTTCTAAGTAACTCACCCCTGTTTTCTTTACCCTCCTCAGGTAATGATCAATGATGGAGGCTTGGGCCGGGGACGACTCAGTGGAGGCCATACTACGAATTATGGCTTATTTAAATTTTGGATTTCTTTTTAAGTACTTTTTATTATTATTGCTATTATGTAATAAGGCCTCAGTTAAATTTTTATGGATGTTTTACTTGTGGATGGATTTTATAATACGCTTTAAATACTTAAGTCGGGTTTCTTTTCAAAAAAAAAGAAATAAATGTTTTCTTAAAATAAACATGCATAAAGGGTTTTCATTCTTAAATATTTTAACTCGCAAAATTGTTCATTAACAACGTTCTTCCAAAATTTTGTTTTCAAAATTATTTTGAACTCTATTAATTTTTCTCGAAATATTATTCTAATTTCTTTTAAGTTTCAATTTATAAATTTTTACGTCTCAAATTGTTTGATTTATCAATCAACCTTAGTTTTCAATAAACTTCAAGTCAAGATATTTTGAAAATCTGATTTCTTAAAATCTTTAAAAAACCTAGATGTATATTCCTTTCCGTGTGACATGTCGAATTTGGTCTTAATGCATAGACCGGGTTTGGGGTGTTACACACACCTGTTTACGGAGTCATTCTAAGATCTACGAGCACCCGACCTAGATTTATCGAGATCCAATGTTAGTCCTTAATTGTTAGGGTAACATCCTCTTAATAGCACTTAATTCGAAATACCCCTCTTACCTTGATTGAATGAGGGTGACCTTAATCCCTCAACGAACGCTGTTCAGAAATGATTACCCGCCTTTGCTACTTTCCTAAAGTACAGCCAAGAATCGATTAGAAAGTGGTAGGGCATATTCGGCCATCCCCAAAACAAGAGGTAAACTTATTACCTTACCAGATGTTTGAGAACAAAAGTGTGACTCCTCCAAACCGTTCACACTTCACCACTCCTCGAGAAAGATCCTAGAATCGCAATGAGTACAGTACGTGAAGAATGAAATAACAATCGGTTAATGGGGTTATTCGGTTTTGGAAAAGAAATGAAGAACACAGGTGCATTCGGTTTTAAAAGAAAAGTAGAGAATATGCTTTGATCACTTACCGATTGTCAGAGCCGTTGCAGAATCGAAACAGAGAGGAAACAACATTTGGGTTCCAGCCCAAGTAAGAAAAGAAACCAAATCAAGAAAGGAAGAGAGGGACTTTCGGTCACCACCTACCAAATGTCGAAAAAGAAGAAGAAGAACAAGGGGGAGGCAAAGGTGAGGTTCGGCTGAAACAAAATAAGCCAAAGAATAAAAAGGGCAGTAGGTTGAAACTTGAAAGGAACAGGGAGTTTTGACAGAGGTTGATACCAGAGAAAGAAAGAAATGATCACTTGCAAGACAAAAAGATGCACGAGTGGTAAGTTGAAGTTTCGGCACTAGAGAGAAAAGGAAGAGAAATCCAAAAACCGGTGAAAAAAACTGACCAAAATGAGGAAAAAACCCCTCAGCCGAAATTCCCAGGCTCCCTTATACCCATTCGGTACAAACACTCCCACACACTCCAACTTCCTTGATTCTCTCCACCAAATTCGAATTCCCCTCTTTCCTCCTAAAATCACTCCTATTCACAAACCTCAACAACCGAAAATCCCCATTTTCACTCCCCAAATTCGGCTAACAACAACCCCATTCAAATCTATTCAAACTTCTGGTGTTTTAGTCAAACACAAACTCCTCCCATGGCCAACAGTAAAAATAATCTCCATTTGCATAAACAGGGATTCGAACCTCAGACCACTAGTACACTCCACACGCCACTTTCCACATTTACCAGCAGACTCCTTGTCTCATGATTTCACCAAAAATATTTATAAAGCCTTCAAGCTAAGGCCAAGATTCACTTAAGAACAAAAAGCAAAAATTTTGCTAAAGCCCAGGTTTGAACCTAGGACTTCTCCAACACTCCCAACTCTTCCTAAATCACTTAGCCACTAAAGCAAACAAGCAATTTGTGACATTTTCTTGCACACAAAAATATTTATGTGCAGTCTCCTAGCTGATCCCACGCTCAAGGCCCATTCCTTTTAGGCCCAAATTCGGGGTGTTACAATTCACCCCTCCTTAAAGAAATTTTGTCCTCGAAATTTCCAATTAACAGGGTAGTTGTATAACAACTACACCACTATGCTACCGCTGCGCACTCTAATCCCAATAACACTAATACACTTTTATCTTAATCTTGAAACCTCTTACACACATCCAAAACATTTAACCACAGAAGCAGACAAATATCTATCACACATGCATATAATTCCTATAGTCAACAAAACACACACAGAATAAATACCAAATCTAAACTCAAGTGTTTCAATTTACTCTAACTAGAGTAGTATAGTCTAATATCAAAAAATATCATAGTATTTCCTAACCTACTGCATTTCAGTTTTAAACTAACAATGGTATTCAGAAAACTTACGGATTCGACGCAGGAGACTCGGTGTGCCACACTTTTCAGAAGAAGTATCTCAAACTACTTCACATATTCGAAAACAACCTTTTGAAATCCAAAAAACTGAAAACCCATTCCACAGCCAAGTTTTGTAACTTGGCTCTGATACCACTAAATGTAACACTCCAAACTCGGCCTAGACATTATGGCCGAATCTGGCAGTGTCACATTGGAGTGCTTTTAGAAAACTTGCTCTTGTTGATAAAACCCGTAAGAAGGTTAAAGCTTCTTTGTTACAACTCAACTCATTCTAGCCATTTCTTATCCATTTTAAAAGGTCATTACTTTTAAAACACAGTTTGTTGCGGAAGCATTTCAACAATATTGCGAAAACGTGATGTTTTAAAAATAGTTATCATTTTAGAAAACCGCATTCTACTTCTATCACATGTAAATCACAATGAATCAATCCCAAATTAAAAGCTAGAAAAATTATAGAGAGGCCTTATTACATAATTCAAAAACCCAGAACGAAATTTAATAGTAAGTTAAACCCAAATAAAAGAAAATAAGAGCAGTAGTGTGGCCATCTCCGAGTCCCTCGCAGCACCGATCTGCCTAACGCTAGGGATTACATGTACCTCAAAAATCTTATCAGAGAATAAATTTGAGATTTGCTTTCTTATAACCTTATCGATTTCTTACATAGCCTCAGATTTTTCAACTCTTTAATCTCACGAGCTAAGATTCTAATCTTTCCTTTGCTATACGTTATATCAAGCTAAATTTCAACTTTTGAAAGAGATATTATATACAGAGGGTCTTATCTGAATCGTCGCATCATAGATATAAAAACACATTATGGATCTTCTCAAGTTTTGACAATAATATAAGTTGAATAAGCCACTGGCTTTATTTTCTCACTAATCTTATACGGACCGATGAATCACGAACTCAACTTCTCTTTATAATTAATTCGAAAAATTCTATTCTCACATCAATACTTTCACAAACACTCAGTTCACTAACTGAAATTCAATGCTTTTACGTATCAACTCTGCATATGTTTTCTGTCAATCTAAAGCTGCTTTCTAACTGTTACGAATTACTTTCACTTTCTCTTCAATTTCTCTATTGAAATCAATCCCGTGAATCTTTTTCACACAAAGCTCGATCCAATAACAACGGAGTTCGGTAATTGCAATCATATAATACTTCTTACAATACCATCTTTATACTCATATGATAACTATTAATATGCTCAAACTCAACCAATAGTAATTGTCTTTCTTAATTGCTTTCACATTCTAAAATACAGTAACAAATTGTATCTTCGAGAATCTGAATCCCTTTCTCATATTATCCATTAATTGGAGAATGAAATACGGTGTTACAATGCAACCTCATACCCAAAGTTTACAGTAGTTTTCTTTAGAAACATAATATAAACCTCAGACCTCTATCCGAAATAATGGAGACTGGCACTCTGTAAAAGCTGACAATTTCAGAAATGTATAACTTAGCTAGTCTATCAAGAGAAAAATTATACGTACTGAAATAAAATGTACAGACTTCTTCAACAATCAACAATAGTTCAGATAACATTTTCCTTTTACAAAATCCAACGAAATTCTATTTCATCTCCATTCAGATAATAACACAGATTGTAATAGTCCCGAAGGTACTTGATAATCAGCTTTAACCTGTTGATAAATCAGACATTTGGATACAAGTCAGAAGTATCACGTTTCATACTCATTCACCATTAAAACTATCTCTGATCATTTTACATCTTAGTTTTCCCCGAATGAATAGATAATTACCACTGTGAGCTAGATATAACAATTGTTGTATAATCTCTAGATTTCTCGGTACACGAACTCTGTCTCAAAATAACAAATAATCATCGGTTCCAATCTGAAGCTCTAAATCAGAAGTCAATTCACGTTGAACTCTTTTAACTTGCAATTCACTGATACATTTCTGAGCTTCATAAAATCACGGAATAAACATCAATTTAGCTTTTAACTCAGCTAATATCTATCCATCATCCGATAAGATCAATTGCGTATTCATCGCTTGTAAAGCACACAAAGATTTCTTGTTCAAAATATCCATGACTATAATCGTTTTTCCAGGATGATAAACAATTACTGACTCAAAATCTTTCAACAGTTCAAGCCATCTTTGCTGTCCCAAATTCAGATCTCTCTGTAACATCAAATATTTTAAACTCTTGCAGTCATCAAATAGGATACATTACTCACCAAACAATAAATGTCGCTAACTATTCAATGCAATTACAATGTCAACCATCTCTAATTCACGCGTCAAATAACTCTTTTCATGCAACTTTAACTGTATGGAAGCATAAACCATCACTATACATTCTTGTACTAAAACACACTCTAAACCATTCAATGACGCATAACTGAAAATCATAAACTCTTTACGATTCAGTTGAACTAAAATCGATGCTTGATTAATAAAGTGTTTTCAACTGTTTATAACTTTATTAACATATATTAAACCAAATCAAACTTCGTACAAATGAAAACTTCAACAATCGAAACAACTTTAATTTACAATAATATTTCTCAAATAGAACTGTTCTGATAGATATAATTATGTATCATGTCTTTTAAAATATGAATTCTTCATTCAGACTATCCATCTATTTACCTGTGATCGCACAAAATTTATTTCAGGACCCAAGGATAAACTCAAACACATATAACTCAATTAACCTTTCAAACAAATAACCCAATCAAACTAAACAACTGAATCGATCATGACTGTCAAATAATAACTTTTCAAAGAAAACCTTTCTTCTTGTTGTCAAGATAACTCAGACATACAATTTATCGCAATTTCTTCAGGATACTAGTCAAAGATCTTCTTAAAAACTGCATAACTCAAATATGACATAACATTCCGTCTTTACTCATTGACATAAATCAAGATTTACCTGGAAGTGATAACTATTATACAAATTTGAACTTGATCTTCTATCGTCTATGCTTTTTCCGATGTCAATTCACTTCCAAGAAAACTAGAAAGGATTATACAATAAAGCTATTTCAACTATTAATCATCGAAGCGTTGTACTATACTAAAGCCACCTCCGTCAGATAAAAATCATAATGCTATAATAAGACCGATATCTCACCGTATAAATAGATAATATCCCAGCTGTTAATAATGCATTTTGAACACAAAAGAAAATCAGATATGGTCTCAACATAAATAAATGTAGAACATAACCTCTATAAATCTGATGACAATACCACTGTACTCCCATGATCAAACTAGAAATTATAATCATAATAGATATATTCATCTCCTTCAAAAGAATATCTCTTGTAGATAATCACATAGAATCATAATAAAACCGAGGTAGCAAAATCTCAAAGTATGGAACTATACAGAATTAGTGAAAATTAGAACCCATATAGAATGATAAAGATCTCAAATATCCCAGAGAAATTCCAGAAGAAAACATCACTCATAAGCATTGAAATCAATTGTGACAGAAGCAATATAATCTTCATGTATATTCAACAAAACAGTAACCAGTAGAAACAGAATACTAGCATCATACGGATTTTACCGTCGACTTTTCTATTAACACAATGGAATAGAATACCAGGGAAAGATAGTGCAATGCTGATCATAACCCAAACAGACCAACAATGCTTTCGTCTATCAGTATGTTTAGCTAGCGTTCTCATACGATAAGAGTTTCATTTGAAAATAAATAGCCACATATACCTCTGAGAATAATTGATCACATAGAATACCCATAAGAGATCATTATAAGTTATTCGACTATACTGTTGTACTCAAATATCTTTACAATTCAAACATTATTCCACTATCTAATTCTGTCATTATTGATTCCTCTTTATCCCATCATTAACAGAAATCAATTAAGTAGAACTTCCAGTTAATACATTCTTTAGATATCATACCTGAATATTTTGTTTCATCGAAGTAAAATTCTTCTTTAATAGTGACTTTGCATAATCCAAATAGCCTTCAAAATGATCCGATATCTCTTTTAGTACTGTCTTTATTGTTGACTCATTCTCTTATCTGACCACAGTATTAATCCTTCAATCACGAAACTCTGTAATTCCACACTTGTGAGCTTATTCAATCTAAATCTTACGAATTTCATTATAACACTATACTGATAAGGGGGTGAAGACTGTAAGGCCTCAAAATTTGATACTCATATATACACACATATAATACAAAATTTATCATCAACACAATATTAGAAACTTTTATTCATACCTTTATGAGTTTAAACTCATTGTAGACACATTTTTACTCAGATGCTTGAGTATCATTTTCAGTATCATTAGAACTAGCTCAATTGGAAAACATCTCTGTCTAATTAAGACAAATCTCATCAAAGTCGGGAGAGATCACACTATCACAGTTTATATATGACATGTATAGCTAGACTCTCACAAATGCTACGTTAGTCCTAGAATCGACTAAACCGTAGCTCTGATACCAATAAATGTACCACCCCTCACCCGTATTCATCGCCGAAATAGGGTTACGAAGCATTATCGAACTTACAAAATAATTAAATAACTATTTAACATACATTTTCTCAATTCAATTATTCATCATTCAATCTCAATCAATTTGTCCCTATTAAGAGCCTACGAGGCCTTAAACATGCTTTGGAAGTGGTTCGGGACTAAACCGAAAACTCAGGAAATTTTTCAACACTTAGTAAATTTGTAATATCCTGATTTGGTGGGTCTATGCATTTGGTAGGTTGGGTGGCTAAGTTGGTAGGTTGAGGCTTTGAGGTATGTATTGGGCTCAGGCTTGGACTTAAATCTGGGTTAAGTTGCTTAAAAATAATGCTAGTTTATAATTTAAGTTAAGTTGAGTTAAGTAATTATGTTAGTAGTAAGTTGGGCTCGTGGCCCAAAGGTTGGAGGTGCTATGGGTGAGCATAGAGGTGGCGTCACTTAGGAGGAGATTGGGCCATGTGTGGCCTTGCTAGCCCAAGTTTAAGGGGTCCAAAATTCGGCACTCCTAGGGGAGGAAGGGCGACACATGAGCTACATTTTAGGAGCTTTAATTTTTTTATTTTAGAGATTAAATGCTGATAATAAGGAAGGGAAAGAGTTGGTTTTAAGGTGGTCTCATCTAAAGAAAGGATAATGGGTGTGATAATAGATGGATAAAAGTTATCAAGAGAGGGGAGAGTTGGCCGAAACTCCAACTCTGAAGGTGTGTGTGTGTAAGTAAAGAAATTAGTAGCCTTGATGGTCCATCTTTTCTTTCATTTGTTTTCTTCTTTTCTTTCTTTTCTCATACTTTTCTCTCTTATAGCCAAAATTCCCTAGCCTTATTTCCCTCTCCAAAATTCTTCTAAAAGCCAAATCCCCTCTGTTCATACTCCTTCTCCCATAGCTGAATCTACAAGGGTGGTTTCGTTTTCCAGAAAAAGGTGCACCATAGCCGAATAGTCTTCAAGGAGATTGGTGAGTTTTTGGATTTCTCTTCTCTGCGATTTCTCTATTTTTCATCAAGTTTCTCATCTGAATCATTTGTTCTAAGGCCCTATCAGTTTCACTCTCTGCTCTTGAAAGCAGAATCCTGTTGTGTTGTGGCCTGTAGTACCGATTTGTGGGAAAGCCGAATGTAGGTTGGTGGTGACGTTTTCTTAAAGACTTTTAGGATTCGACAGTTTAGGTAAGGGTTTCGTCTAAACACTATGATTATATATTAGATCCCATCGGTTTGATTAGTTTAGTGACCAAGGGGTTATTTTGAACTCAAGAAACAGTCAAGCGGTGGAGGTTGGATCTGTAAATCCAAGGCTAAAGTACAAGAAATGAATAAGTATCGGAGTTGGATTGTAGGCCTATAGTGGTAGTCTCGAGAGACTAGAGCGTAGAATCGATAAAAGTGTTAGTACGAGAACCGTGTGTGTAACTCTTACACACTTTCTTTACTTATTATGTTAAATGTTATGTGTTGTTAAAAGTCGAATGACGGCAATGGTTACCAAATTACCCTTGTGGGTAAAAGAGAGGATGTCGGGTAAGTTGTTATGTTTCTCGCGTTTATTGTGATCTATGAGAGCATGATATTCTCGTATACATAATTATGTATGTTAAGCATGATCATACTCGATATTGTTAGCATAACTCGTGTTATGGGTGATGAGAGGAGGGGGAAGTATGATCTATCGGTGTCACCAGTGATTTGGCATCTGTGAAGTGGGTTGGCCCCACATATTATAAAAATTGTGACTAAGTCCAGTGGTTTGGCACCACCAGTGGTTTGGTACCACATATGTTATTTTTGTAACTTCGGTTACCAGTGGTTTGGTACAACTAGTGGTTTGGTACCACAAGGGGTAGATTTGGGAGACATGGATGGATACTTAGGTTGTGGGTTGCATGACATGCATATGTGTAAATGAATTTGTGTAAGAGCATAACTTCTCTTGGGATGGGGATTTATACACTGAGTCTAGGTGACTCACCCCTTCCTTTACATTTTGCAGATCAGACTTAGATCGTGGATATGGAGCCGGAGTGGACTCGAGGTGGCCATGCTCAGCATTTGTTTTATATCCAAGTTTTCTGTTTGGACTTAGCTATTTTATTTAAATTTTGGGTTTTCCTCGTTGTAATAAGGCGCTTAACTTTTATTTCGTGATGTTTTATTTTGTTGTTTTTTTATAACTTTCGATAAGCATACTTGGTAAATCTGAATTGGTTGTTTTTAAAACCTCGATAAGAATGTGTTTTCTGAAATATTCACTGATTAAGTAGTAAGTATGGAGTAACAATTGAGCAACTAAGTTTTTCTAAAGCAAGATTTAACACGTTTTGAACACCATAAGATTCAAATTCGTTTTCTCTAAAATTATTCAACAGTTTTCTCCTTAAACAAAATTGACAAGTCATTTTCAAACATTTTCTTTCCCGTAGCATGCCAGACTCGGTTGTAGTGGTTAGACCGGGTTTGGGGTGTTACATTTTGGTATCAGAGCCAGGTTCAAAAGCTCGATTGTGGGTTTAAAGCCCAAAATATGTTTTGAGGGGTGTAAAATGATTTTTAGGGAGATGAATATCTCGGAAAGCAAGGCACCTGAGTCTCCGGCGCCGATCCACCCAGGTAAGTACCCTAACCTTTGATTTAATGTTTATGCGTGGGCTTTGGGGGCTTTAGACGTAGTTGAGCATGGTAGAACTAATGGACCATAGGGTTAGTTTACACAACTTCTTAATTACATAAGACTTAAGCCGAATCAAACAAACCTGTGAGTAAGTCGTCGAGTTAGGGTGTGGCAACCGCCATGCGCATGTCTAGGATTGGATTCAGGAAGAGCTTGGTATTTAAGCAGTCCTAGTGACTCACCTCCTCTTCGGTCGAATCCTACAGTGCGTAGTGACTTATTCACTCGACCATGAGGACTTGTTCACAAAGCTAAATCCGATAATTAAAACCCGAAAGGGACCAGCCACACTGTTTTGTAAAAACCCTAGTTTTGAAATTATCAAATTACCCCTTGATTTGTGAAAACTACCTTGAATTTGGAAAAAGGACTAAAGTACCCCTGGTTTGTAAATTACCAAACTACCCCTGATTGACAAAATTACCAAGATACCCCCGAGTTGCAAAATTACCAAAATATCCCTGCTTCACGAAATTACCAAAATACCCTTAATTTGCAAAATCACCCGAAACTTTATTTTGGAAAAATTTCAAAAATACCCCTGTAGGTAAAAATTACGAAAATACCCCCGGGTAGTGAATATGACGAAAATACCCCTACATGTTGAATGTGGCCTGTGGATGTTGTTTGTGTGATGAATGCACTTAGAACTAGGAGATAAGCCTGAAACTGAAACTATAGATAGATTCGACTTCAAAAGAATCACTTTTAAAACTATTTTCCATAAAAATTGCTCGTGGATAAACAGTGAACAGAATTAATAATACATAAAATTCTTAACCAAATAAACGCGAACGGGAAGAATGAGTACACGAGGTTGTGGACGTCCGCCGCGTGGCCGGGGTATGGGTAGGATGACCTTGTCAGAGCCAGCAGGGTTTGGCCATGGGTCTTGGAATGTGCTGCCAGATCTGCCGGCGGAGGAAGCTGAGTTTCAGGATCAGACTGGTGATAATGATGTAATATCCCAAGCAGTACTGCGAGTTTTGGAGAGAGTTGCCGGGGCAGGCGCGGGTACAGGAGCCCGGAAATCGGTGGCAATGCGACTCTGAGCTAACGGAGCAGAGGTGTTTAGGGGGTGTCCGGTGTAGCTCCCAACACTGCTGAGTACTGGTTAGAGGCAACAGAATGTATAATGGATGACTTAGACTTCTCGACTGAGGAGAAGTTGAAGGGGATAGTGTCTCTTCTCCGGGATGAGTCGTATCAGTGGTGGCTCACGGTCAGGGATGGTGCAGTGGTCGATGATATCACCTGGGATTATTTTAAGGCAGCCTATCAGAGGAAGTATGTGGGAGCTGGTTATACTGATGCGCAACGTAGGGCATTCCTGAATTTGGTTCAGGGGAGTAAGTCGGTACCTGAGTACGAGGCAAAATTTTTGAGGTTAAGTAGGTATGCTCGAGGTATGGTGGCTACGGAACATGAGCACTGTGTTAGGTTCGAGGATGGGCTAAGAGATGAGTTGCGGGTGTTGATTGCACCTCAGCGAGAAAGGGAATTCGCCGTTCTCGTGGAAAAGGCCAAAATAGCTGAGGAGGTGAAGCGAACCGAGAAACGGAATCAGGAGGGAGGCAGGGATAAAAGGAGTTTTGGGCCATCGAGTGCGGTGGAAGTACTCGAAAAGGGCTAGATTTGATAGACCGGATCTAGCCGCAAAGCTTCTTCTTTGCTTTCGATGGCCACCTCGGTGCGTTAGATGTGGAAAGTCTCATTCAGAGAGTGTTGGGCGTGGTAATAGAGGTGCTTTGAGTGTGGGTCAATGGAGCACCGGGTAAGGGATTGTCCGTGAAAGTTAGCTAGGACTCAAGCTGAGGGTCAAGGACATGGTCAATTCGGGAGAGATGGCCAGCAACCACAGAGGGGTCGAGGTGCGGTTAGGGGTGGTAATGGTAACTGACGAGGCCGTAGAGCACCCGCCAAGGTGCCGAGGGTGCTAATGCTAGACAACTGGGTTGGTCTATGCGACCAAACGTCGAGAGGAGGCGGCGCGACCGGACGTCATAAGCTGATGCGTTTTTAATTTTCAAGGTTGCCTTATACCGCTTTGATTGACGTTGGTTCAACACACTCATATGTAGCTAGTAGCATAGTGGGAACTCTGAACTTAGCCTATGAGATTTCTAATAGAAAGATGACAGTAGTTAGCCCTCTAGGACACTCAGTGGTAGTAGACAAATTGTATAGGGATGTACCCCTAGAACTTCAAGGGGTCGTGTTTCAAGCGGATTTGATGGAACTACCCTTCGGGGAGTTCGATTTAACCTTAGGAATGGATTGGTTGGTTAAGTATCGGGCAGAACTGGACTGTGCGGCTAAGCGCATGGTGCTAAAATTGGCCGATGGTGAAGAGGTGGTGATGATAGGTGAGAGAAGGAATTACCTATCTAATGTAGTGTCCGCGCTGAAGGCGGAAAAGATGGTAAGGAAAGGATGTGAGGCGTTTGTGGTTTATGTTTGTGCCTTGGAAGTTAAGGATTTGGCTGTAGGAGGTGTTCGAACGGTGAAGGACTTTGTCGATGTCTTTCCGGAGGAGCTTTCGGGTTTGCCATCGGATCGGGAGGTGGAGTTTGGTATTGACCTTCTACCGGGAAAAGCGCCAGTGTCTATTGCTCCGTATAGGATGGCGCCAAAGGAATTGGTAGAGTTGAAAGCACAGATTCAGGAGTTATTGGATCGGGGTTTCATTCGGCCAAGTGTATCACCTTGGGGAGCGCCTGTGCTCTTTGTTAAGAAAAAGGACGGGTCGATGCGAATGTGCATAGACTACCGTCAGTTGAATAAATTGACAATTAAGAACAAGTATCCGTTGCCTAGGATAGATGACATGTTCGACCAGCTTAAGGGAGCATCGGTCTTTTCCAAGATAGATTTGAGGTCGGGGTATCACCAACTTAAGGTAAAGGAGGTAGATATCCATAAGACGGCGTTTTGTACTCGATATGGGCACTATGAATTTCTGGTAATGCCATTCGGGTTGACGAACGCACCGGTAGCATTTATGGATATGATGAATCGGGTGTTTCAGCCGTACTTGGATCGGTTCGTCGTAGTATTTATAGATGATATTCTGGTGTACTCGAGGATGGAAGAGGAACACGACGCGCATTTGCGAGTAGTGTTGCAGATTTTAAGGGAAAAGCAATTATACGCCAAGTTTAGTAAGTGTGAGTTTTGGTTGAAGGAAGTTACTTTTCTGGGGCATGTGGTATCAGCAGAAGGGATAAGAGTGGATCCTTGGAAGATTGAGACAGTATTGGATTGGAACCACCCAAGTCAGTGGCGGAGATTCGCAGTTTCTTGGGGTTAGCAGGCTACTATAGGAGATTTGTGGAATGGTTTTCTTCGATAGCGGCACCTTTGACAAAATTATTGAGGAAGGAGGTACCTTTTGTATGGACGGATAAGCAGCAGGAGAGTTTTGAGAAGCTGAAGAGGGTTTTGACTGAGTCTCCGGTCTTGATTCAGCCTGTGGCAGGGAAAGATTTTGTGGTGTACTGTGACGCTTCCCATACGGGGTTAGGTTGTGTATTGATGCAGGAGGGGAAGGTTGTTGCTTATGCGTCTCGGCAGTTGAGACCGCATGAAGTTAACTATCCGACGCATGATCTGGAGTTGGCTGCAGTGGTCTTCGCTTTGAAGGTGTGGAGGCATTATTTGTACGGGGAGAAGTCAGTGATCTACACGGACCATAAGAGCTTGAAGTATCTGCGACTCGAGAAGGAGCTGAATTTGAGGCAACGGCGGTGGGTGGAATTATTAAAGGATTACGATCGCTCGATTGAGTATCACCCGAAAGGCAAAGCGTGGTGGCGGATGCGCTAAGTCGAGAAAGTGGTGTCGGATTTGAGGGTGATGTTCGCTCATCTTAGTTTGTATGAGGACGGAAGCTTCGTTAGCGGAATTGCGGTGAAGCCATCATGGGTAGATCGAGTTAAGGAAAAATAGTGGTAGATGAAGTCTTAAGTGCTCGATGCTTGCAATTGCGAGAATGGTGGATTGGAGGGTATAGTCCGAGGCGATGGAGTATTATGTTTTCGGGGGAAGGTGTGTATGCCTAAGGATATGGAGTTAAAGCGCGTAAGATTTTGCAAGAGGCACATAGCAGTCCATATGCTATGCATCGGGAGGTAGTAAGATGTATCGAGATTTGCGGGGAGCGATTTTTGGTGGCCGGGTCTTAAGCGTGAGGTAACAGAATTTGTGGGTAAATGTCTGACATGTCAGCAAGTCAAGGCTGAACATCAGTTACCGTCAGGTTTGTTACAGCTGATTAAGATTCCACAGTGGAAGTGGGAAAGGATCACAATGGATTTTGTGAGTGGGTTACCCCTCACACCCACTAAAAAGGATTCGGTTTGGGTGATTGTGGATCATCTGACGAAGTCTACTCATTTCATACCTGTAGGTATGGATTTCTCTCTTCAGAAGCTAGCGAGACTATATATAGCAGAGATTGTAAGGTTGCATGGGGTGCCAGTGTCGATTATTTCGGACAAATACCCTAGATTTACATCCGAGTTACGGAAGGCTTTGCATCGGGCATTGGGTACAAGGTTGGATTTCAAGATGCGGCATTCCATCCCGATCGGATGGATCGTCGCATGTGGTGATTCAAGTCTTGGAAGATATGCTAAGGGGTTGTGTCTTGGATTTCAGAGGCGGTTGGGAAGAATTGTTACCATTGACGGAGTTCGCGTACAACAATAGTTATCAAAGTAGTATTAAGATGGCACCATACGAAGCGTTATATGGTCGGAAGTGTCGTACCCCTACGTCTTTGGGCGGAGTTGGGGAGCGCGATTATTGGGTCCGAGTTTGTTCTTTGAGACAGAAGATAAGGTGGAGGTGATTAGAACTCGATTAAAAGAAGCTTGCAGACGAAAGAAGTCTTATGCCGACCTTAAGCGGAAGGATATAGAGTTTGCGAGAGGGTGTGAGGTCTTCTTGAAAGTGTCGCCATGGAAGAAGGTTACGAGGTTCGGTAGGAAAGGCAAGTTGAGCCCTAGGTTTATTGGGCCTTATCGAGTATTGAAGCGAGTAGGACCGGTGGCTTACCACTCGAGTTTCCACGAGTTGAGTCAAATTCACAATGTATTTCACGTTTCCATGCTTAGACGCTTATCGCTCGGATCCGTCTCATGTGGTGCCGTGAGAGGAGATTGAGGTGAGTCCGGACTTGTCTTTTGAGGAGGAACCAGATGAGATCTGGATCGGGATGTTAAGGTTTTGCATAGGAAATCGGTCCCTTTGGTAAAGGTATTATGGCGGAACCATGGATCGGAGGAAGCGACATGGGAGCTTAGGAGGATATCATGCGACAAACAATATCCTCAACTCTTTCGACGAGTGTAAATTTCGAGGTCGAAATTTATTTTAAAGGGGTGGAGGCTGTAATATCGATTTGGTGGGTCTGTGCATTTGGTAGGTTGGGTGGCTAAGTTGGTAGGTTGAGGCTTTGAGGTATGTATTGGGCTCGAGCTTGGACTTAAATCAAGGTTAAGTTGCTTAAAAATAAAGCTAGTTTATAATTTAAGTTAAGTTGAGTTAAGTAATTATGTTAGTAGTAAGTTGGGCTCGTGGCCCAAAGGTTAGAGGTGCTATGGGTGAGCATAGAGGTGGCGTCACTTAGGAGGGAGATTGGGCCATGTGTGGCTGCTTGGGGCCCAAGTTTAAGGGGTCTAAAATTCAGCACTCCTAGAGGGGAGGGAAGGACGGCACATGAGCTACATTTTAGGAGCTTTAATTCTTTTATTTTAGAGATTAAATGCTGATAATAAGGAAGGGAAAGAGTTGGTTTTAAGGTGGTCTCATCTAAAGAAAGGATAATGGGTGTGATAATAGATGGATAAAAGTTATCAGAGAGGGGAGAGTTGGCGGAACTCCAACTCAAGTGTGTGTGTGTAGAATAGAAATTAGTAGCCAGTGGTCCATCTTTTCTTTCATTTGTTTTCTTCTTTTCTTTCTTTTCTCATACTTTTCTCTCTTATAGCCGAAATTCCCTAGCCTTATTTCCCTCTCCGAAATTCTTCTAAAAGCCGAATCCCCTCTGTTCATACTCCTTCTCCCATAGCCGAATCTACAAGGGTGGTTTCGTTTTCCCGAAGGTGCACCATAGCCGAATAGTCTTCAAGGGAGATTGGTGAGTTTTCGGGATTTCTCTTCTCTACGATTTCTCTATTTTTCATCAAGTTTCTAATCCGAATCATTTGTTCTAAGGCCCTATCGGTTTCACTCTCTGCTCTTGAAAGCCGAATCCTGTTGTGCTGTGGCCTGTAGTGGCGATTTGTGGGAAAGCCGAATGTAAGTTGGTGGTGACGTTTTCTTAAAGACTTTCGGGATTCGACAGTTTAGGTAAGGGTTTCGTCTAAACACTATGATTATATATTAGATCTCATTGGTTTGATTGGTTTAGTGACCAAGGGGTTATTTTGAACTCGAAAAATAGTCAAGCAGTGGAGGTTGGATCTGTAAATCCAACGCTAAAGTACAAGAAACGAATAAGTATCGAGAGTTGGATTGTAGGCCTATAGTGGTAGTCTCGAGAGACGGTAGCGTAGAAGTAGTAAAAGCGTTAGTACGAGAACCAGGTGTGTAACTCTTACACACTTTCTTTACTTATTATGTTAAATGTTATGTGTTGTTTAAAGCCGGAATGACGGAAATGGTTACCAAATTACCCTTGTGGGTAAAAGGCGAGGATGTCGGGTAAGTTGTTATGTTTCTCGCGTTGATTGTGATCTATGAGAGCATGATATTCTGTATACATAATTATGTATGTTAAGCATGATCATACTGATATTTTTAGCATAACTCGTGTTATGGGTGATGAGAGGAGGGGAAGTATGATCTATCGGTCATCACCGAGTGATTTGGCATCACAACAGTGGGTTGGCCCCACATATTATAAAAATTGTGACTAAGTCTCGGTGGTTTGGCACCACCCGGTGGTTTGGTACCACATATGTTATTTTTGTAACTGGTTTACCGGTGGTTTGGTACCACCAGTGGTTTGGTACCACAAGGGGTAGATTTGGGAGACATGGATGGATACTTAGGTTGACGGGTTGCTTGACATGCATATGTGTAAATGAATTTGTGTAAGAGCATAACTTCTCTTGGGATGGGGATTTATACACTGAGTCTAGGTGACCCACCCCTTCCTTTACATTTTGCAGATCAGACTTAGATTGTGGATATGGATCTGGAGTGGACTCGAGGTGGCCATGCTCAGCATTTGTTTTATATCCAAGTTTTCTGTTTGGACTTAGCTATTTTCTTTAAATTTTGGGTTTTCCTCGTTGTAATAAGGCCGCTTAACTTTTATTTCTGTGATGTTTTATTTGGTTGTTTTTTTTTATAACTTTCGATAAGCATACTTGGTAAATGTGAATTGGTTGTTTTTAGAACCTCAATAAGAATGTGTTTTCTGAAATATTCACTGATTAAGTAGTAAGTATGGAGTGACACTTGAGCAACTAAGTTTTTCTAAAGCAAGATTTAACACGTTTTGAACACCACAAGATTCAAATTCGTTTTCTCTAAAATTATTCAACAGTTTTCTCCTTAAACAAAATTGACAAGTCGATTTTCAAACATTTTCTTTCCCGTAGCACGCCAGACTCGGTTGTAGTGGTTAGACCGGGTTTGGGGTGTTACAAAATTTTCTTCAAAACAGGGGACACATGCCCGTGTGTTCAAACCGTATGTCTCACACAGCCACCAGACACACCCGTGTCACAGGCCGTGTGAACATTCGAAATGATAGCACATGGTCGTGCCCTACCCCGTGTCCAAACAAGTGAGGTTACTGACTTGGGTCACACGGTCAACCACACGCCCGTGTGTCTAGCCCGTGTGCCTTCGCCGAAGTGGCTACACACGCCCGTGTGCTAGGCGTGCGCTAGGCGTGTCAATCTCGTAGGTATCTCGACTTATGCAACACGGCCCAGTCACTGCGCGCGTGTGCTTAGCCTTGTGCCAATTAGGGGGTATACTGACTTGTTCCACACAGTCTCACACACGGGCGTGTGATCAGCCATGTGGCACAAGTCAGTATACCACCCTAATTGGCACAAGGCCTAGCACACGGGCGTGTGACTTGGCCGTGTTGCATAAGTCAGTATACCCTACAGGATTGACACGGCCTAGCACACGGCCTGGCACACGGGCTAGACACACGAGTGTGTGGTTGGCCGTGTGACCCAAGTCAGTAACCTCACTTGTTTGGACACAGGGTGGGACACGGGCTGGGACACGACCATGTGCTCCTATTTCAAATGTTCACATGGCCTGTGGCACGGGTGTCTCTGGTGGCTGTGTGAGACACACGGGTGTGTGTCCCCTGTTTTGAAGAAAATTTGCTAAGTGTTGAAAATTTTCTTGAGTTTCTGGTTTAGTCCCGAACCACTTCCAAAGCATGTTTAAGGCCTCGTGGGCTCTTAATAGGGACAAATTGATTGAGTTTGAATGATGAATGATTGAATTGAGAAAATGTATGTTAAATAGTTATTTCATTGTTTTGTAAGTCCGATAATACTCTGTAACCCTATTCCGGTGATGAATACGAGTGAGGGGTGTTACAGAATCAGTTACATAAAACCTACTGTAGTGACATTACAACTGGCAGATTGATCTTTAGCTCAACCTGAAGGGCAAATCAAATATGTTTTAGTTCGTGTGGATAAATTCATTTTTTCGGCTGATTTTATCATACTTGACTGTGAGGCAGACAAGAAGGTTCCCATAATCTTGGGATGACCATTTTTAGCCACCGACCAAACTCTCGTTGATGTTTATAAAGGAGAACTAACCATGTGACTTAACGATGAGAAAGTTACCTTCAGTGTTTTCGAGCCTGTCCATCACAAAGATAAAGTAGAGAGCCATACTGTCGATGTGCTAGATGATTTAATTGAGGAAGAATTCAACAACCAAAGCACAGTCCTTGTTGAAGAAATTGCAGTGACATCTGAGGCGGAATCCTTAGGCAATTGTGGTAGCATGGTTGAAGCTACTAATATTGAAATCAATCATAGATGGCAAATTGAATCCTTAAACTTAACCAATAGAGCAGCTCTAATTTTCAAACCATCAATTGAAGAAACTCCTACTCTGGATTTGAAACCACTGCCTCCTCATCTCAAATACATTTTTTTTGGGTGATCACAATACTCTTCCAGTTATTGTCTCCGCAACACTGGATGAAACACAAGAAAAGAAATTGACTCACATTCTCAAGCAACACAAATGAGCTATTGCCTGGAATATTGCAGATATTCACGGTATTAGTCCTGTTCTTTGCATGCACAAAATAAAGTTAGAAGATGAAGGTAAGCAATTGATTGAACCGCAACGAAGGTTAAACGAGAAGATGAAAGAAGTTATCAAGAAAGAAATCATAAAATGGCTTGATGCAGGAATTCTTTACCCGATTTCTGATAGCAAGTGGGTGAGTCAAGTGCAATGCATCCCGAGAAAGAGTGGCATCACAATGGTTCGCAATGATAAGAATGAACTAATACCTACAGGCATCCCCACGGGATGGCGAGTCTGTATGGATTATTGCAAATTGAATGCAGCCACAACGAATGATCATTTTCCTCTTTCCTTCATTGACCAAATGTTAGATCGACTTGCTGGAAAAGCTTATTATTGCTTCCTAGACGGCTATTCTGGGTACAACCAAATTGCTATTGCACCAGAGGATAAGGAGAAAACAACTTTCACCTGCCCCTTTAGTACTTTTACTTTTCGTCGTATGCCTTTCGGTCTTTGCAATGCACCAGCCACATTTCAAAGGTTTATGATGGAAATATTCTTAGATATGATCAAAGACTCTTTAGAGGTTTTTATGGATGATTTTTCAATTTATGGGAACAATTTTGATCATTGCGCTGAGAATTTGGATAAAGTACTGAAGCGATGTGAGGACACTCATCTTGTCTTGAATTAGGAAAATGCCATTTTATGGCAACTGAAGGCATTGTCTTGGGCCATCACATCTCTAATTAGTGTATTCAAGTAGAAAAAGCTAAGGTGGAAATCATCGAGAAATTACCCCCACCGACAAATGTGAAAGGTATTTGTAGCTTTCTTGGACATGCGGGATTTTACCGGTGGTTTATTAGGGGTTTTTCAAAAACTGCAAAACCATTATTCTCATTACTGGAACAGAATAAAAAATTCTTCTTTAACGAGGCATGTTTGCATGCCTTTATTCAGTTAAAGAAGCAGCTGGTCAATGCACCCATTGTCATTGTATCGGATTGATCTTAACCTTTTCAAGTTATGTGCAATGCAAGTAACTTCACCGTGGGTGTAGTGCTAGGACAATGCAAGGGAAAAATATTTCACGCCATTTATTATGCTAGTAGAACTCTTATAGAGACTCAATTCAATTATACCACCACAGAGAAAGAATTGTTGGCTGTAGTCTTTGCTTTCGACAAGTTTCGCTCTTATCTTGTCGGCGCAAAAGTTACAGTATTCACTGATCACTCTACGTTGCCATATCTCTTTGCGAAAATAGATGCCAAACCAAGACTGATACGATGGATATTATTATTGCAAGAATTTGACATCGAGATAAAAGACCGAAAGGGGTCAGAGAATCAAGTTGCCAATCATTTGTCTAGATTGGAAATTGGCAGCAAAGACGGGAAAATACTTCAAATTGTCGACACATTCCCAAATGAGATGTTATTCGCTGTCGATGCAACTCCTTGGTATACAGATTTGGTTAAATACTTGGTGTGTGGAAAGCTCCCATTGAGTATCAAGGGCCATAAAAAAGAAAGATTTCTTCGTGATGTAGTGAAATACCATTGGAACGAGCCGTATTTATTCAAGGTATGGAATGACAACATTATTCGGTATTGTGTTCTAGAAGAGGAGATACTCTCAATTCTGAAGCACTGTCATGATGCTCCTTATAGAGGTCATTTCGGTGGTATGAGAACTGTTGCTAAGGTTCTCCAATCAGAATTTTACTGGCCATTATTGTTCAAGGTTGCTCATAACTTTATGAATCAATGAGATAAATGTCAGCGCACCAGTTCTATTTCCCGACGCAAATGTTGCAACAGCCAATTATAGAAGTTGAATTGTTCGATGTTTGGGGAATGGATTTTATGGGACCATTTCCAAATTCATTTGGAAATCTTTATATATTAGTTGCTATTGACTATGTCTCGAAGTGGGTGGAGGCTGTTGCTGTCCCAAAGGATGATACAATGACAGTGCTTAAATTTTTTCATAAGCATATACTCACCCGCTTCGGTACACCAAGGGCATTGATTAGTGATCAGGGTACACATTTCCATTGCAACCAAGTGGCAGCCGCATTAAAGAGATATGGAGTTAATCATAGAATGGCCACTACCTATCATCCACAAACCAATGGACAAGCCAAAGTATCAAATTGAAAAATTAAGAACATTCTCGAGAAAGTTGTGAACCTTTCGAAGAAAGATTGGTCCTCCCGATTGGATAACACTCTATGGGCTTTACGGATAAGATATAAGACTCTATTTGGGATGTCGCCGTATCAATTGGTTTTTGGGAAAGCATGTCACTTGCCAGTTGAGCTGGAAAACAAAGTGATGTGGGCAATTAAGCAAGTGAACATGGACTATGAAGCTGCTGGAAAGAAAAGGCTGTTGGACATCACTGAGCTAGAGGAGATTCGAAGAAATGCTTATGAAAATGCTGCAATTTATAAGGAAAAGACCAAATGATGGCATGAAAAGATTATTTTGCACCAAAAATTTATCGCGGGGCAACATGTTTTATTATTCAATTCTCGACTTAAATTGTACTTAGGTAAATTGCGTTCACGTTGGTCTGGACAGTAGTTCCTCATGGTGCGGTCACAGTTCGAGGTTTATGTGCTGGACACTAGTTCAAAGTCAATGGACAAAGATTGAAACACTATTTTGGAAATAAAAATCAAGAGCAGGCAGAGACCATTAATTTGTTCCAAACATTTTAAATTTTGAATTTATTGCTCCGAGATTTCATCTTATTTTATTCCTATTTTGTAAAGCTTGTTTTCTTTCCTTTTTGCAGAATAATAAGGTACCAATGTCGACACAACAAGATTTGGTTGTCAGCGCATTCCGTACCACTATGTTACCATTAATCAAAATTAAGGGAAATTCAAACTCCACCGTTGGATCAAAATCCACCCAAGCATTTGATCTATTTGCACAGGCACAATTCTTATTGGACATAACTCTTCCCACTATCTTTGTATCTCTCCACAAAACATCACGACTCTACATCTTCTTCTTTCACTCCCTATAAAGTCTACACTACAGTACTGATTGTAAAGCATCCAAGCAACCATTTTTATTCATCTTCCTTACTCAAGATCCTACCTTTTCCTCTTAAAATCATCTTCCCTCAACAAAAGATGGCAAGTACAAGAGGTTCGACCAATAAAGCCAACAAACTTACTGAAGAACATGCGTCCTCTGCTACCGCAATTCATGAGTCGGAATCCCCCAGACCAGTGTAGAATAAGGAACCAGTAATCTTTTTGAATAAAGTGGCCAGGGAACGATTTCATGACAACATATTGAGGTGAAATTTTTACCCTGAATAAGGCATTTCCCTGTCGCAACAATAGGAGTTGGGCAAACATATTCACCGAACCATTTCTAAACTGAAATGGGGAAATTTTTACGCACACCTTGGAAGCTATTCAATTTTCTTGGTACGTGGGTTCTATGCCAACCTCTATGACCAAGAATTAGAGTTTATTTTTGTTCGTGAAGGTCTCATTCCATGGGATTCCAAAACAATCAATGAGTTGTACAACATTACAGTCGATGTCGACGAACACTCCAAGTTCTTTACGAAAGTGACGAACGAAAAAAGGAACCTGCTGGTACAGGATTTGTGTATTGAAAGAGCAGTGTGGACAGGATCGCATTGAAATAATTTTATGATGCACTACCATTTCTTAACGCTGCACAGCAAAATTTGGTTTCACTTTGTTAATTGCAGGTTACTGCATCTACCCACAGCACCACTGTTAACCTTGACAAAATGTGTCTGGTACATTCCATTATCAAGGGTAGAAGAATTGATGTTGGCGCAATACTCCATCAAGAAATTGCTGAATGCGCCGCCAAGAAGACCGGTATTTTGGTTTTCCCATCATTGGTCATGTCACTGTGTCAGCAGAAAGGAATTGTACCCCGGGGAGATGAAGAAATCATGGATAATAAAGGTCTAATTAATGAAACCTCTGTCAAGAGAATGAATCGTGGCACAGAAACACCATTACTGAAGGAGGCAGGAACCAGCAAGATAAGGAAGGGCAAAGCCAAAGCCGACAATAAAGGAACAAACCCGCATACAGATACATCATTATGGCGCGAGCTGAAGGATGTTGAGAAAATGGTTAATTCCATCAACAACAGGCAGATCAAGCTTGTCGCTACAGTAGAAGATATGGAATGATCTCATAATTTGTTTTATGCTTATACCAGAGCCTGGAACAGTTCTATTGTAGCCACATTAGGCCAACTGAGCCTATCCCCACTACCGGAAGTCCATATGTTTCCACCAATCATTCACAATTATGACCTCTCTTCCTCGAATGATGACTTAGAAGACCGAGATAGACCGATGGCATCACCACCTATTATACAGGTCTTTGATACTGAGAAAGAAGAGGAATCCAGTGGCATTGAAGAATGCCTGCGAAAGATTGATAACTTGTTTGAGGATGGCATTTTTGCTGATCAAGAGGACACTGTTGTTGAGAATGAAGTTGATGCTGCAGAAGCGGAAGTTGTTGCTGAAGCGAAAGTTGATGTTGAAAATGAGAAAGAAAAAGAATAAGAAGATTTTATTGAGAAGGTTATCACCGCACTCGAATCTGTGGATGCAAATATTGATAATTTGGAGTGAACTGGAACGAGACCGACGGAAGTGGCTGAGGTCACCAGTGAGGAGCAATGCAATTCATGGGCAATAGTGGTCTACATTGGACCACTCCAAGTGGCCTCTCCTACACAAACATCAGCCGATGATGCCAGGGCTGAGCCAGGAACTGAGGAGCAACTCGAAGACCGCGCAAAGCCCAAAAAAAGAAAAGGAAGCACTCCAAGGATAAAAAAATGAAAGAAGGAGGAGAAGAAAATGAGAAGGAAGAAACATCATGTAGGCACAGCAATGGCTGCAGAAAACTGAGTTAGTTTTATTTTAAAGTTGTAGTTGTAGTTTTCATGCATTGCATATAGTTGTAAGTCACATTTTCTTTAGTACACATTGTCACTGCATTTTTATTATCATTACATATTCATGTCAGTGCATTGGAGACAATGCAATCTTTAAGTTTGGGGGAATGTATATGGGATTTGGAAATACACCCACATTTTAATTTTTTTTGAAGCATGCAAAGTTTATGCACAATTGTTCAAAAAATTTTATTATATTCGATGCTTAATTCTTGGATCATGTGAATTGTCAATGAATGAGTTGGATAAATTTGACTGAATGTTCTATCTTTAATACTTTGATGAATGATTTAGGTTGCATTAGTAATAAATGACTAGTAGCATTCCTTGAAGCTTGAATGAAACTGTCTTTTTTAGCTGCTTATATATATAGATAGTTATAAATAAGAGACACTCCAAAAAGTGGATGTATTATGGAATGGTAAAAAGGGAACGCTCCAATACAAGCGTTAGAAAAATGAATCTGGCCAAAGGTCATCGCTGCATGAGTGTGTGTCGGCATAATTACGTACTCCCTGGGGGTTTGTTGCACCCCATCGTTACTTCTAAGGAAGAAGGGTGCAGTAATGCAATGATAACCCTTATTCCGAAAAAAAAAAGATATATAAATACTTAGTATTGTACAATAAATGTTGTACTGGTAGATAGAATTTAAGATTTCAAGCATGATGCTGGCCTTGATAAAAGTGCAATCTTACTCATTCATGCTTATGTATTGTCGATACAATATTCTTTAATCTAAATGTGATTCATTCATTGGGAATTTAGAGGATTCAAGTTGCTAGACTGATCATTTTCCTTAATAAAATTTTTATAGCCTTGCTAGTTTCTGTTTTACTTGAGGACAAGTAAAAACTCAAGTTTGGGGGTGTGATTGTACTAGAAAGAACATATGTTTTCTCCCTACTTATTGGTTAATTTGTTCCCATTTAGTTATCTTTAGCATACATTTTAGCATTTTCAATTTAGTAAGTTGCATTTTATAACCCAGTGAATCCTAGCCTATTTTATACTTAATTTTGCTATCTTTCTGCACTAATGTCGCTGCATTAGTTAATTCTAGATTGCATCCAGAATTGTCACCGCAATTCATAGTTGTCTAGATAAAAAACCAAAAATACGTGAGTTGTCCAGTCCGGTGTAACTACCTTGTACGAACAAGGACAGAAGAATCCTGAGGGAAGGAAACCTGTACTGTTGAGGAAAACATAAAAGGTTAACGTGAAGATTGATGCAGATCCATTCCTGACGAGGAGTTCTAAGTGCGAGACAAGAGGAAATTGAGAGATTCAGTCGAGTTAACTAGGAATAGTCTTCTCCACTTGATTCTTTCTTATTTCTTTGGAAACGCTGGTGATTAATCTATATTTTCTATTGTATGGAAGTACAATGAATTCTAGGTTAAATGTTATCTTATTAAATCTGCTTTATTGTTTAATCTTGGGGGTTTGAATGTTTTAAACATAGAAGTGTTATTGCAGTCACTAACACTGGAAGGTGCATTGACAGTTTAAGCTAATAAGCATTACAGCGGAAGTTGAGTAAGGGCTAAAGGAATTTAGTCCACTTGTTCTTAATAGTGCTATATTGCCCTCATCGGAAGGTGAGGTTAATATGCATGGTTAAGTCCCAGATTAAACAGATGAGTGGCGTTTGGTAAGGCATACAATGAATTTTATTGCGTCGACAATCACCCATCTCTTATACCTTGCGAGTACTTAGTATTCTGCTAAAGATTCACGTTAGGGATTTTAGTTTATCCATAGCATATCTTACCTTATTATTTTCAAGTTATTGATTCGACATCTATCCTCACAATTTATCTCGTTTCTATCTAATTATTGCAATGACAAAAATAGACAAAAGACAACCATCCATGTGGGATCGATATCCGACTGACTCACATCTGTCTACTATACTTGCATCAATAGTGTACGCTTGCACATTATTGTTGTGACATTTACATCCGATCAATTCTTCAAGATTTCTTTTAACATTGCATTTAGGAATGATATCACATTGGGTGACATGAAAAAGAAGATTCTTAGAAAAATCCATTTCGAAAATACAGTTGATCATGCTTTTAAACATATTCTATTTATGGCAAAGTCATCACTGAAACCGCACGATTCTCATTATAGTAATATATTTACAATGAAACACTTATTTCTGAAAGTATCCTGAGAACGGTATCCCTTAGAGAGAATTGATGAGTCTGAATCAAGTTTACCAATTTAATTTAGCCCATTGACATCAGTGCGACTAATTAAAAGAGTTTTACTAAACTAGCTAGGGGAACTAAAAACTATCCTAGAAATCTAAATTGTAACCTTCCCTTCAAGTAACTAGTGATTAGTGGGTTCAATTGGTAAATAAATAATTAAACATGAACATGTTTGTTGAACCAGTTATGAGCAATGGCTCATGCAGTGCCATAAGCAAAGGCAATTACATAGATTTGCAATATCGAATGTTGGTAATATTTTGGAACAAAATTCTTGAGCTATAATTGTTGCTAATATATGGCATGTGTGATAGCTCATCCTTGAAAAGTAATCCATTGAAGAAACATATATTAGATATAGGATTGGAGCGAATCAAGAAACCAGATCCTCTTCAAAAAGGAGATTGGATCAGGACAACTTGGAAGGCTTATCTCTAAAATGTCCACATTATCTTGAACTTTTTTATTATATTGTATATGTTGTTTTAGATACATTTTTATAAGGGGAGTTTGATTGTAATTGATCTATTATGCTATTTTAGCCGCATTTTTATAGATGTTTTTTCTTAAAGTTAGTTAGTTGTCATAAACATAAGTTAGTGCTTAGTTTACCACCTTGCTTATATGTCATCCTGTGATTAGTTGATTTAGAGAGTTAGTTATTTTCTAAGGCTTATATATGTCGAAGAAAATCTCATTCTCTTCAAATTTCATTCATTTGTGAAGATTTGATCAAGAAAGAGTCTAGTCAGAGCAAATTTCCAAGTTTTCTTCTCTTCTCTTTTCATTTTCCTTAGTTAAATTTTGGTTCTTCCTTAGTATGATTGGGTCGAATCCTTTCTTTTATTTTGTCTTAATCCAATTTGGCATTGGTATAAGTAGTCTAGGTCGAATTCTTTCTTGTAGTGGATTAAGCCTTTTTATACTTCTTTAATTCTTTATTTTATTCACTAAAAAAATTGCTTCCAACTAGAACTTAGCTAAAATAGAGTTTCAAGGTGATTAGGCATTTTCTTTCCATGTAACTAGCTAGCCTATATAAGGCAGCCTCGAATTCAATGTAATGCACCCTTTCTTTTTATTAATGCAACTTAATTTGTTCAAGATTATTTGGGAAGTTCTTCACACTTCAATTTGTTAAGAAATCTTTCTTGAAGGGTTTAGTAGAGCCTTTAATTAAATTTGTTGGGGTTTTATATATCAAAGGATTTAATTGGACTAATTTGTCTATTCTATTCAATCCATTTCGTTTCATCTTTCCATGCACCATCTTAATTTCAATTATTGGTTAATTTACCTACTTAGTTTGTTTCTTGAATTGTTCTTACAGTTAAAACAAAATTTCAGTTTCGAGAACATACTAAGCACAATAGGTAGCCTTGAGAGATCTTTGAAACATTGAGCACAATCATCTTCTCCCAAGTTGTTTCAAACTCTCTTTATTCCTTTTTTATTTTCTTCTTCAATTTCTTTAATTGTTTTATGAGCTTTTTATTTTATATTTCTAGATTTCTTCTCCTAACATGATTGCAACTCTCCAACTCGACTTCAAGACCTCCATTTGACAACATTGAACACAACTTCTTTATTTCTTCATTTTATCTTTCTTTCTTGTTTTTCATTTGATTTCCATTATCCATAGTCTAACATTGTTTCTGAATTTTTGTAGGTTAGTTCGACATTCTTGCTTCCAAGAAATCATCTCCTAGTCGAACTCCAACTTCAAGAAGAAGTCACCTTCCGATTCTTCATTTTGGCTAGTTCTTTATTTGCTAGTTTTCTTAATCGTTAATCATCTTTGAATTTGGTTTCTAGTCAATGTTGATTGCTAATTGATTCATAAAGTTTCAGATTGCTTGCAAATCAAGAAACGCTTCCATCTTCAAGAAACCAATCGACCAAGTCCCTAAGCCTTGAAACAACTAGAAATTCATTCTATTGAGCCTTTCGTACTCTCTCCACCATCATTAGTCTTGAATGATGCAAGATATTTTTTGAGTAATCGACTATTTAGATAAAAAAAATTATATTTTTAATGATTTTTATAATTTTAAATTTTTTGATAACTTAAATACATTTATTATTTTTAATAATTTTTAATAATTTTTTTATACTATTTAGAATTATTAATATTTTTATCATTTTTAATAATTATTACTAATTATTAATTATATATGCTTTTTTATGTGAACTGAGTTTTAGCTTTTCCCATGTGAGTATAATAATCGAACCACATTCATACTAGATTTTTATTTTAATATTGCAATTTTAATTATTTTTCAAATTAAGATTATTTTAATTATGTTTTTAAGATTTTTTTTCAACAGTCGTGAATATTGAGATCTTTCTCTTTTTTTTACCAAATTCCTAATAAAATATGAAGTTCCATCATTTGATGATGATGTTATGGCCCTACAATGACTTCGACACTTACTAGTGTACATGTCATATTAACTTATTTAGAATCTTGTACTTAACACTACCACAAATTGACTTGAAATGACCTAAACTTGACACTCATTACTGATGAGATCACGCTACTTTTTTATATAATTTTGAAATAGTTTGACTTGAAAGATCTTGACATCAATACTCATGAGTGTCGATTAGGCTTCTTATTTTGCATGTATCCTTTCCCTTAACCTTTTTTATTTGTTGTTAGAACTTTGCATTAACTTAAATACAAAATTTCACATCTTAAAACACCTTAAGTCCATTGCAATCACTTTCAAATTTTACTACAAGCCATTATATCATGTAAGTATATTTTTATCATTGTTATGTTATTAGTATTATTAAAATTCTCATTAGTTACTAAAAACTCTTTAATCTGTGTAAGTTAATAAATTAAAAATCTCTTGTTAGTAAACTTGTAAGTGCTTTTTTTTTCCTAATATTGTGTTATTAATGTTATTATCAATTTTTTATTTATTTTGTCACTGTAGTACATTAGTTTTATTTTTATTGAACGCTTTATTATTATATTTGTTAGCATTGTTCTTAATTATAGTAATTTAATATTTTACAACCTCAATTGCTAAGGTGCCAAATTGATTTATTTGTTAATCTATTTGAATGGATCAATTATTTCAATTAAGATAGACATTCTTGAAATTTTCTTTTAACACAATGTTTAGGAATGACGTCCAGTTGGACAAAATGAAAAGAAATATTCTTAAAAAAAATTCATGCCAAAAATACTAAGAAAATATCTAATGACAGTTGATCATGCTTCTAAATATATTCAACTCCTAGTCATTATTGAAATTGCACTGTTGTCATTGCAGTAATACATTTACAATGAAACACTCCATTGTGGAAGCATTTCGATGATTGTATCCTTTAGGGAGAATTGTTCGATCAAAATCAAGTAAATTAGAAACAACTAAGTTCACCTAATTTTGTAGCCTGTCTAAATCAAGAAATTAAAAACTAAATTCACCTAATTCTGTAGTTTACTAATCTAATTAAGCTCTTAGTTATCAGTGCAATCAATTGAAAGAGTTTTTACTAAACCAACTAAGGAAACTAGAAACTATCCTAGCAATCTCAATTGTAACATTCCTTTCAAGTAACTAGTGATTTGTGGGTTTAATTGGTGAATTAATGATTAAATGAACATGTTTATACTATATGAATTAGTACTAATCCTAACCTTTTACAGTATTTCAACTCAACTTGGGAACTAGGATTTGCTACTAAGTTGTTGTAACACCCAAATTTCTAATAACCCGGAAATTTGAGACAATTGGAAGACTAAATTAAAAGAGACCACAAGTTGGCGACTTCTATTGAAAAATTAGGAAAAGTTAGAAACTGAATTGGGCATAGTTGAGAACCAATTTTGGTTCAATTGAAATGGAACTAGTCGATTCCTTTGTGACATAATAATTAGCAATGGATGGTTCTCATAAGGTTGGTAATAGCGCAGGAAGGGCTATAAATAGTTGGGAAATGGCTTCCCAGGGATGATTTTCTTCTTGATTCTATTTCATTTTCTCTCTTCTTCATCTTCTTCTTTGAATACTTAGAAGAAGGGTAGGCCATGGAAGGTTCTGCATGGAGTAAATTTCATGAAGATTAAGCTGAAAAAGTAGGGAAACTAGTAAGCTGGTAAGATTCTAAGACCTTCAATATATGTACGGCTAAGTAAATGAAGTCATGGATTTTTAGAACTGTCTCAAGGGTTCTGCATGCCTATGAAAGTTTGAGCTTTTAAGATGAAATGTAAGTAAACTAGATGATTTCTGGGTGAATGCTTAGCTGCCAAGAGAATGGAAGCTCTGGCGTTCAGGAAGGCTAAGCTGAGGGGATGATAAAGCTTCAGGTGAGTTTCTAGACTCCAAACCTACTGAAATGATCTCTATTGTCTGAATGTGCCATGAAATGCATGATCACATGAGTATTCACAGTTTGCAAAGAAAATATGTATGAGGTAGATGTGGTATATTTTATGAGCATGGTGTGCTCCACATAGTTAAGCATCATGATATTACATGTGCATGGTTGCATGATAACTGTAGGAAAAAATCTCAATGGTATAGATGAAGTTAAGAAGGGAAATGGGTAGTGATCCTGTTAGATACCGCCACGGGCGAAGCTTCGGGCCTTGCGGAGGGAACACTGCGGTGTTCAAGCATCAAGTTTAAGTGGTGTAAAAGAGGTAATGGGAGGATGATTTGGGAAATGAGAATTATAGAAAGGTATTTACCGCGACGTCGATTTCGACTGGTTCTTCTGGGTGACATCGTGACACCCCTAACCCGTATCCGTCGTCAGAATAGGGTTACGAATTATTAAACAATACAATAAAAAACATTTAAACTTAACTTCATTCAATAACATAAACAAATCATAAACCAATTATACACATACATTCTATCCCTAAATCGAGCCCTCGAAGCCCTGAAAATACCTTAGAAACGATTCGGGACCAATCTGAAACAATTTGGAAAATCTTGGAAAAAGTCACAAAATTCTAAAAAACAAAGGTCACATGCTCGTGTGGCTAGGCCATGTGCCTCACACGGCTGAGAGACACGCCCGTGTCTCAGGCCGTGTAACAATTGAATTAAGGACACACGGCCGTGTCCCAACCCGTGTCCTCACCTGTGTAACTCTCTAAGTAGGGTCACACGATCGTGTCACACGCCTATATGCCAGGCCATGTGTTAGGCTGTGTAACTCACTGACTTGTTTACAAAGAAACCTACAGATGGTACACGGCTGAGTCACAGCTCGTGCCTCAGACCGTGTGGACCCAAATTTACCTAAAATCAAGCCATTTCCAAGACCATTTCATGCATGACTTTCTCACCAATTTATACTCTCTTTATATGAGTATAAACATCTTCAAAACACACATCAATTGAAACACCCCAAACCCAGCCCACGAGATTTGCCCAGATTTGGTATGTTCCTCAAGTAAACCGGTTTCAAAATTCTTTCGTTACCTAGAGAAAACTTGTGCGATTTTGAAAAAAAACATTGTTTGGGTTGGGCTTGTGTTGAAAACGAATTCAATTCTTTATATTAAAAATTTTACTTAAACTTTAATAGGTAAATCTCATAATCATAATAAATAGAAATAAATGGAAAATAATTCAACTATGGCCTTATGGCCTTATGGCCTTATTACATCAAATAATTTCCAAGTAATTCAAGTACTTAAATAGAAATAGTAGTTCATAAAATAAAAACTTCATGTTGAGCATGGCCACCACAAGTTCTGCCATCCCGGTCCATCACTGTTCATCACCTGAAACATGGTCCCATAACGGGGTGAGTCAAACAGACTCAATGTGTACACAAACACTAAATCAAAATAGAATCAGGCATACAAACGTTACGCATTCATATCATAGCATACAAATTATGATGCATTCCCAAACCCAAACCTAATTGTCCATCCGCTACACACCCCCGTACCAACCATGCACACCGTGGGGACTACTAAGTCGACCCTCCTTCCGCTACACTCCAAATTACGGTCTTAGGTCACTGCATTCGTGGTCTTAGGTCGCCACGTTCAGATTACTATGGTCTTAGGTCACCACTTTCGATTCATCGTGGTCTTAGGTCACCACTTTCGGATATCACGGTCTTAGGTCACCGTGTTCGTGGTCTTAAGTCACCACATTCACTTCCCTTTCAAACAAACCCATATGCCCCATTAATGATGATATGCATAAATATGCGAGTTCACATTCTTATCATATTCTCATGTTACTAATGACCTTTTCATATTCTTTGTAGAAGTAGGAAACGTGCACGAGTACTTAGTACCATAACATGGTACCCTAGCCACTTTCATATTCTTAATATCACATATTTTAATAAAACAGGCCATGAAACATATTAAGAAGTAGTGTGGGGTACACACCGATTTGCTTAACCACTTCACCGAAATCCCAAAATCGATCTCATCGCCTTAGATCTCAAGTTCCTACAATTGATTAATCACTTACTATTTAGCACAAAGCATATTCGGCTAGAAAACCAAATCCTAGTAGGATTTGTATTCTTAAAGCTTACCTTGGTGTCGATTTGATGATTTAATCAAATCCCGAAACTCGTATTTTTCCCTTTGAAATCGGCTAGTCACTAAATCCCTTGAATTGGTTAGTTTTCGGCTTAAAACACATAATAATAGATCTACTACTAAAATAGGCCTTGGCCGAATTTACCTTTGTTCTTACCTTCCAAATCTTAAATCTCGAATTGGATCCTTGCTTCTTTATTGCTGTCGAAATCCCTATGTACCCATGTTAGATCCAATCTAACATTAAATCATAATAATATAGCTTATGGCCGAATGGTATTCATAACTTACCTTAGATCTTAGAAGTTTGAAAGATACCTTCTTGTAGTTGACAATTTCTTAAATCCCGAAAACACCCTTCCATAACTCGGCCAAAATCCATAATAGAGATTAGTCCCTAAATTTTAGATAGGTTTAAAATATAAAAGAATTGAAACCAAACTTTGGATCTTACCCTTTTTAAGAAATCGGTAGCACCCTTGTTAAAAGCCCCTTAAAGAATCGGCCTTGATGACTAGATGATAAAGTTTTGGCTTTTGGGATTTAATGGAGAAGTCGACTAGAGGTTCTCTTGGGGTATTTGGTTTCCACGAAAATAAGGAAAAGAAACTTGAGAATTTTGGCAATGGTGGACTATAGATTCGGCTTGACAAAAGAAAAGAGAAGAGAAGAGAGGAGAGCACTCGAATTTGGCGAGAGAGAGGAGGAGGAAGAAAAATTGATGAGTAGCCCTATTTCCTTCCTTTTATAGCCGAAACTACTCCTCGTAATCCCTTACTTGGCCACCACTCTTCTTTATTTGATAGCTTTATCTCTTAATTTAAAATAATTAGAGAATAATCCTTTATTATCTCTTCAAAAATAATCCAAATTAAATCCCTTATTTATCACCTTATTAATCGAATATTAAAGAGAATAAAATTCATCCTTTCTAGAAGGCTTGTGCCGTCCACCTCAGAGCTTCGGAAGCAAAAATAAAACTTCTTTTATTTGCTTCCCAAGTGACTCGAACCTGTGCCCAACACCTTGCATGTGGCGCCATTTCCAGAGGCCCTAAGTGGCATCTTGAGCCACTTTTCCAAGCCTGTTTGTGTGTCAAATTTCACAAACTTTTTCTTTTAAGGCCACCTTGCCTTAATTTCCTCTTTTAAACTTTAAAACTCGACATTTCTAAGTCATTTCTCGAGTTTCCAAAAATTTTCGTTCGCTCAGTAAACTTGACATTTTCTTACATTTCCAAGTTTTAAATGTGCACTTTCCTATTTTGAATCATTTCCATCCATTTCCAAGTTTCCAAAAATGTTCACTTTCCATTTTTTTAACTTAACATTTCCATACATTTTCAGGTTTCCAAAATTGTTCAAAATTTATTCTTAGTACATAAAACATGTTACTTCGTACAATTAAACCGAAAATGCATAGGCCCTTTCCAGGATGTTACAATTCTACCCCCTTAAAATAATTTCGTCCTCGAAATTTTCTAACTAAAATAATTGAGGGTATTGTTGTCGCATTGCCTCTTCTGGTTCCCACGAAGCTTCTTCCGATCCATGATTGCGCCATAACACCTTGACTAGAGGAACTGACTTCCTCCGTAGCACTTTCACATCACGTTCCAATATCCGAATCGGCTCTTCCTCGTAGGATAAGTCTGGCCTTAGCTCTACTTCTTCGACAGGTACCACATGAGACGGATCCGATCGGTAATGACGTAGCATGGATACATGGAATACGTCGTGCATCTGCGCAACTCGTGGCAACTCCAATTGGTATGCCATCTGCTCCAACTCGCTTCGATTACTCGATAGGGCCCTATAAACCTTGGGCTTAACTTCCCATGCGACCGAACCTCATTACCTTTTTCCAAGCGAGACTTTCGAAACACTTGGTCTCCCACTTCAAACTCTATTTCCTTTTCGCTTAAGGTCTCATGCAGACGACTTACGCCTATCGAGGCTTCCTTTAACCGTGCTCGAATCATCTCAACCTTCTCTTGATTTGACCACTAACTCTGGACCCAAAACTCGACGTTCTCCTAACTCGGTCCAACAAGTAGGAGTTCTACACTTCCGACCATACAATGCTTCATATGGTGCCATCCGAATGCTAGCCTGATAATTTGTTGTTGTAGGCGAACTCGGCTAAAGGCAAATAGTCTTCCCAACTTCCTCGGAAATCCATCACACAGCCTATCAACATATCCTTCAACACTTGTATAACTCGTTCAGACTGCCCGTCTGATTGTGGATGAAAAGCCGTAGTGAAGTCCAACTTAGTGCCTAAAGCTTGATGAAGTGCCCTCCAAAACCGAGACGTAAACCTTGGGTCTCTGTCGGAGATGATCGATACTGGTACACCATGTAACCTCACAATTTCCGCCACATATAACTTAGCCAGCTTCTGAAGAGAATAGTCAACTCTTACCGGGATGAAGTGCGCGGACTTAGTCAAACGGTCCACTATCACCATACCGATTCCTTCTTAGTAGGCGTAAGGGGAAGCCCACTAACGAAATCCATGGTAATTCTCTCCCACTTCCATTGCGAAATCTCGATTGGTTGAAGCAATCCTGATGGAACTTGGTGTTCAGCCTTAACTTGCTGACACGCCAAACATTTCCCCACAAATTTAGTCACTTCTTGCTTAAGGTCAGACCACCAAAATTGTTCCCTTAGATCTCTGTACAGCTTAATGCCTCCGGGATGCATAGCATAAGGGCTACTATGCGCCTCCCGAAGAATCCTTTGTCTTAACTCCTTGTCCTTATGCATACATGCCTTTCCCTTGAAGCACAATACTCCTTCATCATTAACGCCATAATCCTTTAATTCCCTGCTCGCACTTGTCGTAACTTAGCACTTAGATCCTTATCAACCAACTGTCCCTCTTTCACCTCCCTCCTTCACCATGTGGGCTTGACTTGCAACTCGCCAGCAAGCTTCCATCATCGTACAAACTTAAGTGAGCGAACATAGCCCTTAGATCCGACACAACCTTCCGACTTAGGGCATCGGCTACCACATTCGCCTTGCCGGATGATATTCTATCGAGCGATCGTAGTCCTTCAACAACTCCACCCACCTTCGTTGCCTCAAGTTCAACTCCTTACGAGTCAACAAATACTTAAGGCTCGTGGTGCGTGTAGATCAACGACCTTTCTCCATAGAGGTAGTGCCTCCAAACCTTAAGGCGAAAACCACTGCTTTGCTAGTTCCAAGTCATGAGTTGGGTAGTTAACCTCATGAGGCCTTAGCTGCCGAGACGCATAAGCGACTACTTTTCCTTCTTGCATTAGCACACATCCTAATCCCGTATGCTAGCGTCACGAGACACCACAAAATCCTTCCCCGACCTCCGTTGAATTAACACCTGGAGCCTCCGTCAACACCTTCTTAAGGTTGTCAAAGCTCTTCTGTTGCTTATCGGACCATTCAAAGGGTACTTCCTTCCTTAGTAACTTTGTCAAAGGCACGGCTATTGGCGAGAATCCTTCTCTACAGAACATTCAGTAATAGCTGCGAAACCTAAGAAACTTCGAATCTCACCACGGACCTAGGTGGTTTCTAATCCAACAACGCTCGATCTTCTTAGGATCCACTCTTATTCCTTCTGCGAATACCACATGCCCTAAGAATGCCACCTCCTTAAGCCAAAATCCACACTTGCTAAATTTGGCATAGAGCTTCTTCTCCCTTAACACTTGTAGCACCACTCGGAGATGTTCATCATGCTCCTCTTGAGACTTAGAATACACCAAAATATCGTCGATGAACACAACGACGAACCTATCCAAGTAGGGTTGAAAAAACTCGGTTCATCATATCCATGAACGGTTTGGGCGTTTGTCAATCCAAACGGCATCACCACAAACTCAAAATGGCCGTATCTTGTCCTAAAAGCGATCTTATGGATATCCGCCTCCTTCACCTTCAATGGTGATATCCCGACCTTAAGTCTATCTTTGAGAATACTGGCCCCCTTCGGTGATCGAACAAGTCATCGATCCTTGGCAAAGGATACTTGTTCTTGATGGTCGACTTATTCAATCGACGGTAATCTATGCACATACGCATAGTTCCGTCCTTCTTCTTTACAAAATGTAATCGGTGCATCCCATGGAGACACACACTGGGTCGTATGAACCCACGATCCAACAACTCTTGGATTTGAGCCTTGAGCTCAACTAACTCCTTTGGCGCCATTCGGTATGGAGCGATTGACACAGGAGCTGCCCATGTAGTAAGTCTATTCCAAACTCCACCTCCCTATCCGGGGTATTCAGTAATTCCTCGGAAATACATCTTCAAAGTCTTTCACCGTTCTAACTCCCTTGACACCTTCTTCCTTTCCACCTAACGCACTTATGAAGGCTAAGAACGCCTTGCACCCTTTCTTAACCATTTTCTCAGCCTTCAACGCCGAAATTACGTTGGATAGGTAGTTTCTTCTCTCTCCGATCATTACTACTACTTCATCCTCTGGGGTCCTTAGTTCCATTCGTTTAGCCGCACAATCCAACACGGCTCGGTGCTCTACTAGCTTGATCCATTCCAAGTATAAGTTCAAACTCCCGAAAGGTAGTTCCATTAAGTCACCCAAAGTTCACTCCTGAATCTCTAGGGGTACATTCCAAAAGATCTTATCCACCACTACAGTTAGGCCTAATGGGCTTACTACAGTCATCTGCCTATCAGAAGGTTCAGAGTCTAGGCCTAGTGTTTCCACTACACTACATGCAACATAGGAATGGGTCGAGCCCACATCAATTAGAGAAAAATAGGGCTTGTCAAAAATAAAGAACGTCTGGGTTATAACGTCCGTGGCGTCTCCATCTTTCCTCCTACGAACCGCATAAACCAAACCTAGTTGCCTTACCTCAGCATTAGCAGCACCTTTGCCTTGTGTTCCACGGCCTCTGCCAGCACCATTACCTCTGTTACTCGAACCACGACCTTGTTGAGGCTGCGGTCCTCCTCTACTAGTCTGACTAACATTACGAAGTGTTGGTCGGCTTTCATCCGATTGCTTAGGACAATCCTTGATCACATGGTCCTTGGACCCACATCTAAAACATCCTCCTGTTTTCTTCCAAAGACTCTCCTAAGTGCTTTTTCCACACACATCACAAGGTCGATACCGCCGCCACGAACCAACTTGGCGACCTCGCGGCCCATCAACTCTAGGCCTCTTATGAACCTTTCCGGACGTTCCAAAACCTCTTTTGGGCCTATTCCTATCCATAGCACGCTTTGTAGAATCCTTGATTCCTCGGCCACCTTGGCCTTTTCTACCAAAGTAGAAAACTCCCGCTCCCGATGCGGTGCTATCATGATCTCGAGATCATCCCTTAGCCCATCCTCAAAGCGGACACGGCGCTCATGCTCGGTTGCCACTACTACTCGAGCATATCGACTCAACCTCGTGAATTGACCTCATACTCCGCCACGGACTTGTTCCCTTGAACCAGCCTTAAATGCCTTCCTTTGCTTATTAGTATACGGTTCCCACATACTTCTTACGAAATGCTTCCTTAACATATTCCCGTGTCGGATCCTCGGTAGTGGCACCATCCCGACAGTCAACCACCAGCGATACGCTTCATCGGCGTGCGGTGCCACCATTCCTTTTAACTTCTCCTTAGGGGTCAAGTCAAGCTCATCCATGATGCGCTCTGTTGCTTCCAACTAGTACTCAGCTGAACTGGGTGCCACACCCGATACTCCACGAAACATTTCGGCTCCATTAGCTCGGAGCCGCTCGAGCCTGAACTTACGGGTTCTGAATTTCCTCCTGCACCAGACCACCAACTCCAAAACTCGCAAAGACTGACCTACGACACGGCATCATCCCCGTCTGAGCTTGCCGCTCAACACCAACAATTTGGGGGTGGTGGTGGCGGTGGTATCTCATTGTCGGACTTGACCGATCTAGCGGGTTCGACACCGTCATCCTTCCTCTACCTCGTCCACGATGACCACATCCTCTAGAGCTCATTTCTAACGTCGTGACTGGTTAAGAAGTTTTATGAATTAGTCTTTGTTTCACTTGATTACCCATGAAGAAATTTTATGAAAAGAGTTTTAGGAGTGGTTCTTTTTCGTATGCACATGATCTCTTCCATTCATTCATCCATACATCCATCAAACAATCATGAACTCGTTCATTGAGAGAAAGGTTGTAGTTTTCATTGTTATTATTTTTTCTTCCACTACCTGGGGTATTTTAAGTGATCTGTGTCTCTCTGGGTATTTTCAGTAATTTTTCAAAAGGAAAAAGTTCCTTGGTGATTTTTTCATAAATTATTTTGGTATTTTAAAATTTAGGTATTTTGAAAAATTTTGAAATCGAGGGTATTTCGGTGATTTTGGACCTCGGGGGTATTTTGGTGATTTTTTTTCCAAGCCGGGGTAAATTTGTAAAATCTCATAAATCAGGGATATTTCAAAGGTTGCAAAACTTTGAGGGTTCTTTTTGAGAATCGTACTTTTCAAAACGGTGATGTTGCAAAAAATTTGGAAATTAGGGTCATTTTGGTAATTTTATAAGTTAGGGGCAATTTTGAAATTTCCAAAATTCAAGGTATTTTTGATAATTTGCAAATTAGGGGTTTTGAACATTGATAAAATAATGAAATTTTGGCAAAACTGTTGGGTAGTTGGTCATTTTATAAACCAAGGGTATTTTGGTAATTTTACCACTAGGGGCATTTTTGTATAAATCGGAAATCTTTCGGAAAATTTTGTAAAGATGGTTTTCATGAATTTAGAAGAAAGTTTTAAGAGTTCTAAAACTAGGGTTTTGTTGTTTTATAAAAACACAGCTAATTCCCTTTCGGGTTTTAGTTATTGTGTTTAGCCTATGACCGAGTCCTCTTGGTCAGGATGAACCAAAGCTACGCACCAGGCAGGATTCGAGTGGAGAGGAGGTGAGTCACGCGGATTGCTTAAATACCAAGCTCCCACCGAAACCATTCCTAGACATGCGCACAGAGGTTGCCACACCTACTGAGCCCTCTGGGTTAGGGTGAACCGAAGCTACGCACGGTAGGATTCTGCGAAGAGGAGGTGAGTCACTAGTCTTGCTTAAATACTGTGCTCTTAGGATCCAATCCTAGACATGCGCATTGGGGGTTACCACACCCTAACTTAGTGACTTAGCCATGGGTTTGTTTAACGTTCCTTAAGTCTTATGTGTTTGTGTTTGAGTAGACTAGTCCTAGGGTTCAAGTTCCTATCATGCTATTCTACGTTCCATTCCTTTTCTACCCTTCTAATATTCATTACACATAATCACACAAATAGTTAGGGGTACTTACGGTGGACAATGGTCGGGGACTTTAGGTGCCATGCCGTAAAACCCGCTTGTTTCATAAAATATTTTCAAAAAAACTCATTTGGGCTCGCTTTGAAAGCGTTTTGGGCCTTGGCCCACAAAGCCGAGAGTTTTAAAGCGGGCTCGATACCAAATTGAAACACCCCAAACCCGCCCACGAGATTCGCCGATTTGGTATGTTCCTCAAGTAAACCGGTTTCAAAATTCTTTCGTTACCTAGAGAAAACTTGTGCGATTTTGAAAAAAAAACATTGTTTGGGTTGGGCTTGTGTTGAAAAGCAATTAAATTCTTTATATTAAAAATTTTACTTAAACTTTAATAGGTAAAACTCATAATCATAATAAATAGAAATAAATGGAAAACAATTCAACTATGGCCTTATGGCCTTATTACATCAAATAATTTCCAAGTAATTCAAGTACTTAAATAGAAATAGTAGTTCATAAAATAAAAACTTCATGTTGAGCATGGCCACCACAAGTTCATGTCGTCAGGTCCATCACTTGTTTATCACTGAAACATGGTCCCACAGCGGGGTGAGTCAAACAGACTCAATGTGTATACAAACACTAAATCAAAATAGAATCAGGCATACAAACGTTACGCATTCATATCATAGCATACAAATTATGATGCATTCCCAAACCCAAACCTAATTGTCCATCCGCTACACACCCCCGTACCAACCATGCACACCGTGGGGACTACTAAGTCGACCCTCCTTCCGCTACACTCCAAATTGCGGTCTTAGGTCACCGCGCATTCGTGGTCTTAGGTCGCCACGTTCAGATTCTTGTGGTCTTAGGTCACCACTTTCGATTCATGCGTGGTCTTAGGTCACCACTTTCGGATATCACGGTCTTAGGTCACCGTGTTCGTGGTCTTAAGTCACCACATTCACTTCCCCTTTCAAACAAACCCATATTCCCCATATAATGATGATATGCATAAATATGCGAGTTCACATTCTTATCATATTCTCATGTTACTAATGACCTTTTCATATTCTTTGTAGAAGTAGGAAACGTGCTGAGTACTTAGTACCATAACATGGTACCCTAGCCACTTTCATATTCTTAATATCACATATTTTAATAAAACAGGCCATGAAACATATTAAGAAGTAGTGTGGGTACACACACTGATTTGCTTAACCACTTTCTTTGAAATCCCGAAATCGATCTCGCCTTAGATCTCAAGTTCCTACAATTGATTAATCACTTACTATTTAGCACAAAGCCTATTCGTTAGAAAACCAAATCCTAGTAGGATTTGTATTCTTAAAGCTTACCTTGGTGTCGATTTGATGATTTAATCAAATCCTAGAAACTCGTATTTTCCCCTTTGAAATTGGCTAGTCACTAAATCCCTTGAATTGGTTAGTTTTCGACTTAAAACACATAATAATAGATCTACTACTAAAATAGGCCTTGGCCGAATTTACCTTTGTTCTTACCTTCCAAATCTTAAATCCCGAATTGGATCCTTGCTTCTTTATTTTTCATCGAAATCCCTATGTACCCATGTTAGATCCAATCTAACATTAAATCATAATAATATAGCTTATGGCCGAATGGTATTCATAACTTACCTTAGATCTTAGAAGTTAGAAAGATACCTTCTTGTAGTTGACAATTTCTTAAATCCAAAACACCCTTCCATAACTCGGCCAAAATCCATAATAGAGATTAGTCCTAAATTTTAGATAGGTTTAAAATATAAAAGAATTGAAAACAAACTTTGGATCTTACCCTTTTAAGAAATCAGTAGCACCCTTGTTAAAAGCCCCTTAAAGAATCGGCCTTGATGACTAGATGATAAAGTTTGGCTTTTGGGATTTAATGGAGAAGTCGACTAGAGGTTCTCTTGGGGTATTTGGTTTCCACGAAAATAAGGAAAAGAAACTTGAGAATTTTGGCAATGGTGGACTATAGATTCGGCTTGACAAAAGAAAAAGAGAAGAGAAGAGAGGAGAGCACTCGGAAATTTTTGGAGAGAGAGGAGGAGGAAGAAAAATTGATGAGTAGCCCTATTTCCTTCCTTTTATAGCCAGAAACTACTCCTCAGAATCCCTTACTTGGCCACCACTCTTCTTTATTTGATAGCTTTATCTCTTAATTTAAAATAATTAGAGAATAATCCTTTATTATCTCTTCAAAAATAATCCAAATTAAATCCCTTATTTATCACCTTATTAATCGAATATTAAAGAGAATAAAACTCCTCCTTTCTAGAAGGCTTGTGTCGTCCACCTCAGAGCTTCTGGAAGCAAAAATAAAACTTCGTTTATTTGCTTCCCAAGTGACTCGAACTCAGGCCCAACACCTTGCATGTGGCGCCATTTCCAGAGGCCCTAAGTGGCATCTTCAGACCACTTTTCCAAGCCTGTTTGTGTGTCAAATTTCACAAACTTTTTCTTTTAAGGCCACCTTGCCTTAATTTCCTCTTTTAAACTTTAAAACTTGACATTTCTAAGTCATTTCTAAGTTTCCAAAAATTTTCGTTCGGCTCTGTAAACTTGACATTTTCTTACATTTCCAAGTTTCCAGAAATGTGCACTTTCCTATTTTGAATCATTTCCAAATCATTTCCATCCATTTCCAAGTTTCCAAAAATGTTCACTTTCCATTTTTTTTAACTTAACATTTCCATACATTTTCAGGTTTCCAAAATTGTTTAAAATTTATTCTTAGTACATAAAACATGTTACTTCGTACAATTAAACCGAAAATGCATAGGCCCTTTCCAGGATGTTACATCAATATACCATTTCAAGTATCAAAACAATCAACCAATATGCCTTACAAGGCACCTCAACATATACCAAAACATAACATACCAGACAAGTAAAATTTACCATATTTCTAACATCATAACTTAGTTCCATACTTGCCATCACATACCAATAATGCTACTTTTCATGCCAATCAACCTAAACCAAATAGATACTAAAGCATTCCATCAATGACCAATTCAAACCATTCAAACATACCATAAAAGGAACCTTATATACAATCACATGAAAGTGACCATAAGGACTTACTTAAACAAGCATGATAAGTCCAACAACCATTCAAAAACATCAAGGCACAACTAGGGGTGTGCAAAATTCGGGTAAAACCGAAAAAATTCGGTTAACCGACTGAATTCGGTTAATTGGTCGGTTAACCGAATTTTTTGGTCGGGGGTCGGTTAATTATTTTGTAATTTTTCGGTTAACGGTTAATTCGGTTTGAAATCGGTCGGTTAACCGAATTTTTTTGGTTTAACTGAAAAAATTAATAAATAAAATTATAATATATAAATAGGCCCACTATTCACCTAAACCCAATCCCAAAACCCAATCCAAACCCAAATATCCAACCCAACCCAATTACTCAATCCAACCCAATCATAAAAATTACAAATAATTTAATAAATAAAAATAAAATTCTAAAACTAAAAATAAAACTAAACCCAACTCAACACTAACAGTAACAGACACGACGAAAAAAAATACATAACCTTCTTCAACTTCAAATCCCTAATTGAAAACTCCCAAAATCTCTGCCAGGCCAGCCACCTTCCATCCGGCACTCCGGCGTCTACCAGGTCACCATCGCGAGTTGAGGTACTTTCACCATCTGCAACTTCTATTTTGAAACCAATTTCTGTGAAATGCAGAAGGTTGCGTCTTCACTATAAGTTGTGGTTTGAGTATGGAGGGATGACATTAACTGATATGTTGGGTTGATTTATATGTCGGGCAAGGAGTGTCTCTTCCTCCCAAGGCGCCTTGCTGCACCTGCACTGCATATAATAATTTCGTACAATTCTTAAAACGAGAGGGATTTCGTAAGGGCTTATTTATTTTTAATTAAAATTATGCCCATTACTACATTGAAAAACAACCAACCATGTAATAAGAACAGCTGCAAATAATGTTTTTCTCCTCATTTTTTAAAATCCCCCCCAAAAAGACCTGGATTTTGATTTTCAATAATATTCAAAATCTATAAAAACCAAGTCTTTTTAAGAGCTCCAAGGCATTGGAGCTCTGGGTTTTTGTTCTTTTTTATTTTTTTATTTCTTAGTTTTGGGTGTGGATGAATGAAAAAAATGAATGAAGGGGGAGACTAGTTATAGGGAATTACAATTGTTAAATTTAGTAATGGTGGGGAGGGTTTGTATGTTAAATTTAGGCTCTTTTTGTGGCCAAAAACATTAATTTTTACTAAATATTGGGTATTTTAGATTCATGGTTCAGCTTTTTTTTTTGCCATTTTTGAAGTTTCTTTCTTAGATGATAAAAGTACTTCACAATAACTTAGAAAAGGAAAAGGTTGCTCGAAACTTTAAAAAAAAGATATATTTAAGTGTGCAAAAGTTTTAATAATAGGGATCAGATCAGACATCTGAACCACATTAATAAGGTTGTTGAATGCATTTATGTAATGAAAGAGGGTTTAGACTTGGTTTAGACTTGGGATGGATGACGGTGGCACAAGGGAAGCAGAAATGTTTTGTAATTTTTAGGCAAGTAAGGGATGAAACATTAATTTATTGCCATTTATTACCTTTTGGCAGCATCTTCCATGCGGCCATTATAACTTATAATGTTTAATGTTTAATGTTTAATTGCCATTATAACATTATAAGGAATTCCCAAAAATTTCACAAGAACTGCCACTGTAGCTTTAAATATTATGGTGCTAACTTTTAATGTTTAATGTTTAATGTTTAATGGCCATTAAGCTGCTATTTAATGTTTTAAATTGAGTATTATTATGCTGTCATAAATTGAATTAAAGTTGGTGTTTTAGTGTATCAAATTTAGCATTTTCATACTGTCTTAAATTAAATTAAGCTGTTGTTTAATGTTTCAAATTGAGTATTATTATGCTGTCCTAAATTAAATTAAAATGTTGCTTCAGTGTCTCAAAGTAAGCATTATTATGCTATTGAAAAATTGTTAAGAATGCTACTTGAAAAGGATATTTCATTTCATTCCAAAATTTAAGTATATTTATTGCCTTAATTAATTTCATATTGCTCATGTTATGTTGTTTAAAATGTGTAAATATTCTGTTTAGCTGTGTTTTAAAGTGTGCAAATTGTGGCGGTTCAAAAGATTATATTAATCTATCACATTTTTACATAATCTAACTCAACTATGTTTTTTTTCTAAAACACAACATCAAAATATGTTTAGTATTATAAATGTATTTTAATTTATTATATAATGTTTTTCTTGCAGAATGTCAACCAGAACCAACATCTATTGAGGGTAGTGTTACACCTCCTACTTGATAGATTACGAAAATTCGGGAGTTGGAGCTTCAAGCCAAACAAAGGGGACTACCAGGAAAAGAAAAGCCACTCCTCAAAGGTCGAAGTTTGGTCTCACTTCACTAAGATTATTAATAGTGAGGGTGCAAGTAAGGCTAAATGTAATTATTGTCAAAAGGAATTTTGTTGTGATATGAAAAAATGGTATGCAGGTCATTAAAATATCATATTGGTTCATGTAAGAAAAATCCTAGTAATGTTGTTGACACTAGTCAAGGACAACTAGTTTTACCTAGAAAGGGAGTTGAAGGGGGGGAAGGGAATCTTTCAACTTGGAGATTTGATCAAGAAGCATGTAGGAAAGGATTAGCACAAATGATTGTGATTGATGAATTGCCTTTCAAGTTTGTTGAAAGTGAAGGTTTTAAGAAATTTATGTTTGTGGCATATCCTAGGTTTCATATTCCTTCACGAACTACTATGGCTAGGGATGTTTTTCAATTGTATTTAGATGAAAGGGCCAAGATAAAACAACTCTTGAGAAGTTCTTGCTCTAGAGTTTGCTTAACTACTGACACATAGACTTCTTTGCAAAGAGTTAATTATTTGTGTATCACTGCTCACTTTATTGATAACGATTGGAAATTGAATAAAAAGATTTTAAACTTTTTTCCAATTTCTAGTCATAAGGGTGAGTCCATTGGGATGGTGATTGAGAAATGCTTGTTGAATTGGGGGATTGATAAGTTTTTATTGTTACTGTTGATAATGCAAGTTCAAATGATGTTGCTATTGGTTATTTGAGAAAGAAATTTAACCCTCGAGGGGGTTTAGTTCAAAATGGTAAATATCTTCATATGAGATGCATGGCACACATTGTGAATTTGATTGTTGTTGAAGGCTTAAAGGAAATGAATAAATTTGTTGAACATGTTAGGGGGACTGTAAGATATGTGAGACAATCTCCAGCTAGATTACAAAAGTTTAAGGAGTGTGTTGTGGTGGAAAAGATAGAGTGCAAGAAGATGTTGTGTCTTGATGTTTGTACTAGGTGGAACTCGATCTACTTAATGTTAGACACTGCTCAGAACTTTGAGAGAGCTTTTGAGAGATTTGAGGAGCAAGATACAAACTTTAGGGCTGAACTTGAAAGGGGTAAGGGTTGGCCTAGTGTGGATGATTGGGATAATGTTAGAAACTTGAGGGATTTCTTGGAACACTTTTATGAAGTCACTTTGCGTATATCTGGCACTTCATATGTCACGTCCAATAATTTTTTTGATGAGCTTTCTGAAAATGATATTCTTTTTACGAGATGCTCAGTTAAATAGTAATGTTTATTTCAATGTTATGGCCATCAAGATGAAAGATAAGTATGATAAGTATTGGGGTGATATTGATAAGATGAATTTGCTTATGTTTGTTGCTTGTGTTTTAGATCCTAGACAAAAACTAAAGTATCTTGAATTTGCACTTAGTGAAATGTCTAGTTCTAAAAAAGCTTGTGAAATGATGCAAAAATTGAAGGAATCTGTAACACCCCAAACCCTGGTCTATGCGTTAAGACCAGATTTGGTATGTCACACAAAACGAACATACATCTAGTCATTTATTGATTTAAATAAAACAGATCCTCAAAACTATTTTGGAATTGAAGTTTATTAAAAACCGAGGTTAATTTAAAATCTATGATTTAAGACATAAGAGTTTATAAATTAAAACTTAGAAATTAATTGGTAAAAATTTTACGAGAAGTTTAAAAGAGTTCAAAAGGAAATTTGAAAACAAGATTCTTAAAGAATTTTCTGAGAAAAATTTACGAGAATAAAATATTTAAAAACCCCTTTTTGCACGAGAATTTAAGAAAACATTTATAAAAAATAGAATAGTCCCATTTTAGTATTTAAACATAATTAAAATCCATCCACAAGTAAAAATCCATAAAAATAATACAAGAGGCCTTATTACATCATAGCTGAAATAGTAATTAAATAAAAATACTTAAGAGTAGTTCAAAGTTCACAAAACCATCATTCAAGTATGGCCTCCACGAAGTCATCCCCCGGCCCAAGCCTCCATTAATGATTGTTACCTGAGATGGGTAAAGAAAACGGGGTGAGTTACATAGAACTCAGTGTGTAACCCACTTACCAAGTCCACTGGGCCGGAACCATTTAAGCATTTAATTGGGCTTGAGCCCATTTACAAATGTACAATATAACAAGTATAAAATGCATGTGATATGCAATTCCCAACCAAGCCTAAATTTCCATCCGCTACACACACCACCAGTACCAACCAAACACACTTGTGGGGAGCTTTAGTCACCCACCCGCTAACACACCAAACTGGGCATTAAGCCATATATTAAAGCGGGCATGAAGCCATCAAGCTGGCGAAGCCATTATTAATCGGGCACGGCCATTAATCGGGCACGAAGCCATCTTCTCTTCGTCAATTATCCCAACCCATGCAATCATGTATATAAAATGCATGACAATTCATTCATATGATAATTCCATCATAAGGCCCATAAAAAAATTATTACAAATCTGGCCCATTTCACAATTTGGCCCTTTTCACATTTTGGCCCTTTTCACAATTTGGCCCATTTCACAATTTAGCCCTTTTCACAATTTGGCCCATTATATCTCATATCATACTTGGCCAATTTTATCAAATAACTCGTATGGCCCATTTATCACATGGGGCCCAAAATGTCACTTTTTATCATTTTAACCCATTAAGGGCGATTCCGAAATTTTCACGATTTTAATACCGATTTCATGCTCTTAACACTAAAGTGTTAATATACCATATTTTCCGATCTCACCAACTTTGCGATTTTTTTTTAGACTAATGCTTAATTACGGTAAAGTCATCTAACCCATGAGATAAGTGTGAGATTACACACTGATTCTGATGAGGACTATACTTTCCCAATCGTCGATACCTAAATACGTATCACGCTTGGTTAGAACACTAATACTTAATATAAATCTATGCTAAAGATAAACGATCTAGATCTTTACCCTCAGAATCTCGAACAACTACTATTTGGCGGTTCTCCCCGGTTGACGGTTCACAACCCGATGGAAAATCCTGAATAGCTAATGGCTCCGGTGCTGATGCAAGGAGGTACTTAAGACTCTTATGATCCGTATAAATAATAGACTTCTCACCGTAGAGATAGTGCCTCCAAATCTTTAAAGCAAACACCACCGCAACCAACTCCAAGTCATGAGTAGGATAATTGACTTCGTGCGGCCTTAACTGACGAGAAGCATAAGCCACCACTTTTCCACCTTGCATCAGCACACATCCTAAACCCGTGTGTGACGCATCACAGTAAATGATAAACTCTTTTCCAGCCTCGGGTTGAATTAGTACTGGCGCTTCCGTCAAAATCTTCTTCAGTTTCTCAAAGCTCTCTTGTTTTTTATCGGTCCACACATACGGTACTCCCTTTCGCAACAGCTTAGTTAGGGGTGCAAAGAATCGTGAAAACCCCTCAACAAAGCGTCTATAACAACCACCAAACCTAAGAAACTCCGAATCTCGTACATTGTCTTTGGTGGTTTCCAATCCAACACATGACCTCTACCTTCCGAGGATCAACTCTTATTCTTTGGTGACACCACATGACCCAAGAAAGTCACTTCCTTCACCAAAATTCACACTTACTCGAATTTGGCATAAAATTGCTTATCTAGCAGTATTTGCAATACTATGCGCAAATGTGAGTCATGCTCTTCTTCATTCCTCGAGTATACCAAGATATCATCTATGAACACCACCACGAACCGGTCTAGATAGGGTTGAAAGACTCGGTTCATCATGTCCATAAATGCAAATTTGGTGCATTGGTCAAAACAAACGGCATCACCAAAAACTCATAATGTCCATAACGAGTTGAATGCCGTCTTATGAATATCTGCCTCCTTAACCTTGAGTTGATGATAACCCGATCTCAAATCAATCTTGGAGAAAACTGAAGCTCCTCTCAATTGATCAAACAGGTCGTCGATTCTCGGCAATGGATACCTATTCTTGATCGTCAATTTATTCAGCGCCTATAATCAATACACACACGCATCGACCCATCCTTCTTCTTGATTTAACAAAACGGTGCTCCCCACGGAGACACACTCGGTCGGATAAAATCCCGATCCAATAATTCTTGAATTTGTGCTTTAAGCTCCGCTAACTCCTTCGGCGCCATTTCAGAAGAAGCAATGGACATCGGAGCCGTTCGTGCAAAAGCTCAATGCCAAATTCTACTTCCGATGCGGAGGTAGACCGGGGAAGTTCTTCGGGAAAGACATCTAAAAATTCTTTCACCGTTCTCACACCTTCCATCGATAATTCATTGGCATCCAAAGCACTAATGAAGGCTAGAACGCTCCATACCCTTTTCGCACCAACTTTTACGCGCTTTAAAGCGGATACCACATTTGCCAAAAAGTTCTTTTCGCCGCCTATCATTACTACCTCCTTATCATCCAAAGTCCTTATTGACATCCGCAAAGACAATCCAATTGCGCCCGATGCTTTACGAACCAATCCATGCCCAAAATAAGATCGAACTCGCCAAAAGGCGGTTCCATCAAATCCGCCAAAAATATTTCTCTTTGAATTTCTAAAGGCACGTCTCTCTATACAATTTATTCACGACCACGGTGTCTAAAGGACTAATTACCGTCATCACTCTATCGGTAATCTCGGATCTAATATTCAGATTTCCGGATATGGCACTAGCAACGCATTTGAGTGGGTAGACCCGATATCTATTAAAGCGAGAATGAGTACATCAAAGATAAAGAACGTGCAGTTATCACATCAGTGCATCGCCATCCTCCCGACGCCGACGCGCATAGACCAACCCCGCTATCTTGCCTCGCGTTACCTCTAAAGCCATTACCTCGACCGGTGCACCTTGACCACGCCCGGCACCATTACCACCACGACCTGGTCCACGGCCTCTCGGTGGTCAGCTGAGCACCTCCGGTGGCGTGCATCGAGTTACGAGCTCTTGAGTCGAGCAAATCCGTCGAGGGCAATTCCTAAACTGGTGGTCCTTTGAACCACATTTAAAATAACCACCGGTTCTCTTCCAGCATTCCCCGGGGTGTCGTCTCCCACAGTCAGCACAGTCTTGAATCTGATTGGTAGCCACAGGTGCTCTAGCTTGAGCTGGCTCATCATGCTGAGGCCTCTTTTAGAACCTTTTAGTAGAACCCGAGTACTTAAAATCCCTCTTGCCTCTGACTCTTTCTCGGTTCTGGCGTTCTGAGTTCTTAGCCTCTTCGGCTATCTTGGCTTTCTCCACAAGCGTGGCAAAAATCCTTTCTTGTTGCGGGGCTATCAGTACCCGTAACTCATCATTTAGCCCATCCTCAAAATGTACACAGCGCTCATGATCAGTTGGCGCTATTGCGCGAGCATATCGGCTTAAGCAAAGAAATTCTACCTCGTAAGCTGCCACTGTCTTATTCCCTTGTACTAGATTCAGGAATTCCTTCCTCCGGGCATCCACATAGCTTGCCCCGACATACTTCCCTTGGAAAGCAGCTTTGAAGAAATCCCAAGTAACACGTTCACTGGGTGCCTTCGCACGAGTAAGCCACCATTGATACGCCTCGCCCTCAACAAGGACACGGCTCCTCTTAGTTTACGCTCGGCGAAGACACTCTGTGTCATCCATAATCCGCTCTACAGCCTCGAGCCAATATTCCGCAACATTTGGGGCTACTCCAGAAATACCCCTAAAAGTCTCAGCACCATTAAATCTGAGCCGCTCCGATATTTATCCTCGAGCTACTGGCCCTGTTCTAGCCCCAGCAACCCTTTCCAAAACTCGTAACATTGCCTGAAACAAAGCAATATCTTCCCTCATACGGTCGTGGGATCCAATATCCAACACAGGTGATGCCGGTGCATCCATTTTCGGCATATGTCCCGATGCCTCGGACACGGCTCTAGCACCTCGACCTCTACCACGGCCACATCTACCACGTCCACGTCCTCTAGCGCTCATAATAGCTAATTTGGTTTAATCTGATTACAAGTTTTATGAATCAGAATACTATTTCAGTGTTTATTAACGATATTTTATGAGATATAAGAGATAGAGTTGTTTTCGCAATCACATCCTATAGTCTCAATCTCTATAGTTTCAACACCTAAAACTAGAAGTTCTAGAGTGTTCCTATGATTATATCACAATAATAAACATTCAATATACGAATACTTACTTGACTTGGTGCCGGATGCTCGTGGTGCCATACTACCTTTAAAACATAAATTCTATAAATTGAAAAATGACTTTAAACAAAAATTATTGTTGAACCCAAACCACAGCCGAGTTTTGAACCTGGCTCTGATACCATAAAATGTAACACACCAAACCCTGGTCTATGCGTTAAGACCAGATTTGGTATGTCACATAAAACAAACATACATCTAGTCATTTAATGATTTAAAAAAAACAGATCCTCAAAACTATTTTGGAATTGAAGTTTATTAAAAACCAAGGTTAATTTAAAATCTATGATTTAAGACATAAGAGTTTATAAATTAAAACTTAGAAATTAATTGGTAAAAATTTTACGAGAAGTTTAAAAGAGTTCAAAAGGAAATTTGAAAACAAGATTCTTAAAGAATTTTACGAAAATTTACGAGAATAAAATATTTAAGAAAAACCCCTTTTGCACGAGAATTTAAGAAAACATTTATAAAAATAGAATAGTCCCATTTTAGTATTTAAACATAATTAAAATCCATCCACAAGTAAAAATCCATAAAAATAATACCGGATGCCTTATTACATCATATTTGAAATAGTAATTAAATAAAAATACTTAAGAGTAGTTCAAAGTTCACAAAACCATCATTCAAGTATGGCCTCCACGAAGTCATCCCCCGCCAAGCCTCCATTAATGATCGTTACGAGATGGGTAAAGGAAACGGGGTGAGTTACATAGAACTCGAGTGTGTAACCCACTTACCAAGTCCATGGGCCGAAACCATTTAAGCATTTAATTGGGCTTGAGCCCATTTACAAATGTACAATATAACAAGTATAAAATGCATGTGATATGCAATTCCCAACCAAGCCTAAATTTCCATCCGCTACACACCACCCGTATTCAACCAAAGACACTGTGGGGAGCTTTAGTCACCCACCCCGCCAACACACCAACTGGGCATTAAGCCATATATTAAACTGGGCATGAAGCCATCAACTGGGCACGAAGCCATTAACTGGGCACGAAGCCATTAACTGGGCACGAAGCCATCTTCTCTTCGTCAATTATCCCAACCCATGCAATCATGTATATAAAATGCATGACAATTCATTCATATGATAATTCCATCATAAGGCCCATAAAAAAATTTATTACAAATCTGGCCCATTTCACAATTTGGCCCTTTTCACATTTTGGCCCTTTTCAAAATTTGGCCCATTTCACAATTTAGCCCTTTTCACAATTTGGCCCATTATATCTCATATCATACTTGGCCAATTTTATCAAATAACTCATATGGCCTATTTATCACATGGGGCCCAAAATGTCACTTTTTTATCATTTTAGCCCATTAAGGGTGATTCCGAAATTTTCACGATTTTAATACCGATTACATGCTCTTAACACTAAAGTGTTAATATACCATATTTTCCGATCTCACCAACTTTGCGATTTTTTTTAGACTAATGCTTAATTACGGTAAAGTCATCTAACCCATGAGATAAGTGTGAGATTACACACGACATGGTGAGGACTATACTTTCCCAATCGTCGATACCTAAATACGTATCACGCTTTGGTAGAACACTAATACCTTAATATAAATCTATGCTAAAGATAAGCGATCTAGATCTTTACCCTCGGAATCTCGAACAACTACTATTTGGCGGTTCTCCCCGGTTGACGGTTCACAACCCGGTGGAAAATCCCGAATAGCTAATGGCTCCGAACTACGAACAACTTCGAATAATTGATTCTCCCCGGATGAGGGTCCACAACCCGGTGGAAAATCCTGAATTACCGAAATAGCCCTTCGCTTGATTCTAGAGGGAATAACGAATCCGCCCCTCTTCCGAACACTATTCACCACCCTTTTCGACCCTATCTTGCTTGCCTCCATTGACAAAAGAATATTAGTCCAACTAATATTTTTGGAAACTAAGTTTATAGGTTTTAAGGGCAAAATTGGCTTACCACGAAATCTTACGTTCACGGGATGAAAATCGAGCGATTCACGATGATTACAAATACTCTGAGTTTTGGCCTTCTCTATATCACTATAAAGACGAGAAAGATTGTCTAAGAGAAAGAGATAGAGGATACTTTCGGTCAAAAGACCCTCCCAAACAAAAGTAGATTCGGCAAAAGAAAAGATAAAAAAATAAAGAATCGAAGAGGGTTCTTACCGATTAATCAAAACGAATGCAAAGAAAATGATTGATAAGAAAATATATATGAAGAGGAAGATTCGGCTAAGAAGAAAAATGGAAGAAAATGATACTAGCAATATTCGGCCATGGAGGAAAAGAGAAAGGAGAAAATATGTTTGTAAGAAAGAGCAAAATGGAGAAAGAAAGAAATAGAGGATGAGAGGTTTGTGTTTCGGTTTTCAAAGGTGAAAAGGGAACAAAGAGAGGGATTTGGGACAAGAGAGCATTTGGCAATGGAGAAGAAAAGAAAAAAGAGAAAAAATGGCTTTTGTGTTTTTGGTGTTTTCGGCACAAGGGGAAGAGTGACTTGAGAGGTTAGGAAAAATATGACCAAATGATCAAAAAGAAATGACCAAAAGAAGAAAACAAGATGTTCACTAATGCACAAAATGCATTCGGCTAGGGAGAGAAAGATGAAAAGAAAAGTTTTTGTGAAAAGCACAAAATGACCAAAATGAAAGTGACCAAACTTGCTACACATTCTTACCAATACCTCCAACAACATTCGGCCACCCCCTTAGCCCCCAAAACCGTCCAAGTTCATGGACAAAGTTTTTCCATTCCAAACTTTCCAAAACACACCCCTTAAAAAGTGCCTTGTGTTCCCCCTACATTCCATAAGCTCATGATTCCTTTCCCTATTTTCAAATCTTGCCTTAAACCATTAGCCACCTTGCCATAAAAATAAAGTCCAACCTACCAAAAATAGAGCTTGGCCGACACATGCTAGAAGAGTGCAAAAATTAAAGTCACAAAATGCATACCATGGGATTTGAACCTCTTCCCTCAAGCAACACTCATGGCGCCAACTCCACTTTACTACTAGCTCATCTTATGCTAACTTTTGTCACTTAATTTCCTTAAACATCAAGGTTACTTGTTCCACTTCAATAAAGTACTCATTACTAAAATTTATTCTAATTCTGAATAAATCCCGAGCCTTCTCAAGACTATATTAAACACACAAATTGAATCATTCACAAGCTAAGCACCAAAATTATGCAACATATCGATACTCAATTTTTAGGATGTTACAGAATCTTTGTAGGAATTGTTTGATGAGTATAAGCCTCCACTTCATAGTACTTATAGCCAATCGAGTGTGCCAACACATGTTTCTCTCGGTGAACCACAACAAAAAATGAAAAGGCGAATGCAAGCTTTGTATAAAAAGCGTGAGTTGGAAATTTGTGGTGAGGATAAAACATCTGAGTTGGATAAATATCTATTTGAGGCTAATGAGGAATTTGTTGAAGATTTTGATATTTTATTGTGGTGGAAAGTGAATGCCCTAGATTTCCCACTCTTTCAAAAATGGCCAGAGATGTGTTAGCTATACAGGTTTCTACAGCTTGTTTGTAGTCCGTGCATTTAGCATCTAGGGGACGTGTGCTTGATCAATATAGGAGTTCTTTAACTCCTGAAATTGTACAAGCTCTTGTGTGTACTCAAGATTGGATTCGAAAATCATCATCACAAGAAGACATCAAAAAGATTGAAGAACAAATCCAATAGCTTGACAAGATTGAAAATGGTATATTTATTGTTTTATTTTAATAGTTTCAATTTTTTTACCATATCTTTCCTACTTATTTAATTGATTCAATGTTTAGACTTTTCTTGGAATGCATCAGAGCCTACTCTAAATTCATGAGCTTTCGTGAGTTGAAGGGTATGCTTACTATCTTATTCTTGTTAACTTATAATCTATTCGTTTGTTTATATTATTTGATATTTTTTTAAATACGTATATTTCTATTATATGCTAAACTTTTGCACATGTTTTTTTTTCTTTTTGTAGGTTTAATGCAAATGGAGATCTTTTGGAGAGAAAAAAATAGATACAAATGAACAATATTAAAGACTTACATTTCAATTATGTGTTAATTTCAAGACTTATGTAATGTTTTTAATTATGTAGTAATTCAAAGACTTATGTAATGTTTTTAATTATGTAGTGATTCAAAGACTTATGTAATCTTTTTAATGATGTAGTGATTCATTTCGGGTAATTCGGGTAATTCGGTTAATTCTATTAATTCGGTTAATTCGGTTAATTCGGTTAATTTTTAATCAAAAATAAAAAAAAACATATAATTACCATACCAAATATCGGTTCAATTAATTCGGTTAATTTTTAATCAAAAATAAAAAACATATAATTTTTAATCAAAAATAAAATTTCGGTTCGGTTAATTTTCTTGAAAAAATATCGGTTCGGTTAACGGTTAAAAATTTTGAAAGGTCGGTTAATTCGGTTAATGTTATTTCGGGTTGGTTAACCTACTGAACACCCCTAGGCACAACCATACCAAATTACCATTTACATGTTCATCAAAACATCATTATAAACCACCCTATACATGCCATTATAAACCTTAGACCAAAATACTCAAAAACTACCGAAAAGACTTCTGGATAATGTGATAGATCTTCGACGAGCTTCCAACCAAATCGAGCTTCTGATGATTTATAAATAGAGGAGAGAAACTAAATAAGCAAATAGCTTAGTAAGTTCGTATAAACTAAAACTAAACTTACCATCACCATAATACTCAACATAGCTTAAAATACAAGTCAACATCAATGCCATAAGTTTAGAAATGCCTATCCAACAACATCAACTCACAAGTTAGTAAGTTTTCCATGATAATATGAAATCATCCATATGTACAACATCAAATAGTTCATATTTCCAGTCAACATGTCTCAATTTAATCCATTTGTACCCTTACCTTTCTATTCTCCTTTTCTTGCCCGTTGAACCATTTAGAACTACATTGGATACCTGGGAAGCTCACACGAAGTGTGCCTTTACATATAACTTTTCTTTTACATCATTGCTCACATGAGCTGTGAAATGGGCCTGCTCACACGAGTTGTAGGTCGGAATGTAAGCTACACGATATTGATCACACGAGCTGTGGAGTGTCCGCAACAAATGCAGGACCTCAGCCATCGATAGGATATTCAAGACCAGCACCCGAAACATGAAATCCCTAATGACATGTCATTTGTATCCTATGAATTCCTAAGGTTCAATCGAGACTCGTTATCCATCAATTCATCATAGCATTGATACGTTCATGTATCGATCTATTTGTAATATAATTAACATAATAACAATTAATGTAAATAACATTAATATGATAATCGTTCATACAAACTTACCTCACGATTAGGGGTGTGAAAATGAAATCGAGCTAGTCCGAAGCTTTAGCCTTGCCTCGATCTAGGTCCGTACGTGGTTTATCTTGATCTAAATAGATAATTATATTCAATTAAGTTCTTCAATTAACCTCAAACATTCAATTCAATCCATAATTCACATTTATGCTTAATTACCATTTTACCTTTAACATTTTAATCTTTTCACAATTTTGTCCTTAAGCTTATAACTTAAAATCTAACCATTTTAATCAAATTCCATGTTAACCAAACATGCAAGGGACCTTGAAACTACTCATATTCACCACCATTTCACAATAGAACCCTAGAATTTATACTTTTAACAAATTAGTCCCTGAATGCCATTTTCATTAAAAATCACTTTACAAAACTTGTTTATTTTTCGAAAAGAGTTTATAATCTAACATTTAACATCAAAACCATTCAAGAATCATTCATGGCATAACCCTCAATCTTTAACAGTTTTACAAATTAACCCCCGGGCTAGCTAGAGTAAGCTAAAATAATCCCAAAAACATAGAAATTATTAAAAACGGGATTGAAAATCAATTACATGCAAAATGGAAAGCCAACTGAATGATCAAGCTCAATATCTATGGTGATTTTCGGTGGAGAAAGAAATGAGGAAGAAGATGGGTTTATTTCCTTAAGTTATTTTAACTTTATTTATCAAATTACTATTTTAACCTTTAAAAACTTTAATAATTGCATTTATACCTTTCCATGAATATCCACTATCTTATTTAAATGGTTTGTTTACCATTTAAGTCCATTAGACTTCTTTTCCACAGTCTTTTAGCTTTTTTAACTAGTAGAACTCCACTTTTACACCTTTTACAATTTAGTCCTTTTTATTTAATTAACTAAGTAAACTTAAAAATTTCTTAATGAAATTTTAATACGACCTTACTATAATTCCATAGACATTAAAGTAATAATAAAATAATAATTTACTCGTTGGATTTATGGTCTCGAAACCACTATTCTGATATCATAGAAAATGGGCTGTTATAGATACATGGCGTAAGACCATAGATGAAAGAGGCTATGATGGTGTGGTATAAGGTACGTAGCATAAAACCATGGATGAAATGTAATATCCTAGATTTAGGGGTTATGCGTTTATGCATAATTCAAGTGATAGTGGGCTTAGTGTGTGTATGGATATGTTTTAAAGGTTTTTAGAATTTTAGAATGTAAGAGAATGCCTTAGAAAAATATTAGATTTTTATTCTTAGAAGGGGAGCTAAGCAAAATTGGCCTTAAGAAAATTAATTTGAGGTTTTAATCACAATGAGTCAATTGGTAAAGTGGCAAGTGGAGTGTGGAGTGTATTAATGGTCTTAGGTTCGAATCCCATGGATGACATTAAGGTGACTTTTAATTTTTGCATGGCATGTGTTGGTCAAATTTTACTTATGGTAAGGATGGACTTTGTTATTTATGGATAGTAGACTAAGGAATAAGGCAAGTACTTATTTATGGTATGGTATCAAGGAATTATGGTATAATGAGGGGACAAAAGGCATGGATTATGGAGTGTTGTTTTGGAAACTCTTCTATGGCATTTTGTCCATGAACATGGATGGTTTCATGGACTAGGGGGAGTTGGCCAAATTTTTGGAAGGAATAGGATTAGGAGGAAATAAAGAGGAAATTGTGGGATTTGTGATGAATATGTGAGTTGGATGGCCAAGGGGGATTTCTTTGATGACCATTTCGGTTTTGTGAGTAGAGGGGAGTAGCCGAATTTCTCTTAAGGAGTTTAGGTGTTTTCTTTTCGGGTTTATTCTTCTTTCTCTAGTGTGGTGCCGAAATCCTAATGCCATCTAAGTGCTAGTTTTGTGCATAAGCCATTTAGTTTGGTTTCCCTTCTCTTTGTTTTGTGTTGAAACTTCAAAGATCATTAAGGTCACTAGCATTTTCTTCTTTTCCCTATTTGCTAGTTTGGCCGAATCTATCTCCTTTCTCAAACTCCTTCTTTTCCTTTTGATAGCCGAGTTTGTCATCACCTTTGGTAAGGCTTGGCTGAACCCTATAGCCTCTTTCTCTCTTGTCTTTTCTTGAAATTTTAAGAAACACCATAGCCGAATCCTCTTAGCATTCAACTCCCTCCACTTTGGCATGATCTCTCTCTCTCTTCACCATTCAAGTGCCGAAATCTTTCTCTTTGGGACTTGAAGTCGATTCTCTGACGGTGATACCATCGATCTCTTGCTCTTAGTTTCGTTTTAAAGTGTGAAGTGCTCGCATAGAGGAGTCTTTTGGATTCGATTCTTCAAGGTAAGTAAGTGTAGCATTCGGCCAAGGGCCATTCTTATGGATTATTACTTAAAGCCGATTCTAACTTAGGTTGTGTAGGAAGGAGTTCAACAATCGTAGGAGTGCAAATCGTTAGACGTGGGTTTCGGGATTTGAATAATCCAAGGTAAGGAGATGATGATATTCGGCCAAAGGCCATATCTTTTTAGTGATAATCGATTTCTCACATAGTGATATGTAGGTACTGTCGACGTTGTAGGCAAAAGTCGAAAATCTTAAGTATTCTATCACTCTCCGTGTTTACAAGGTGTGTAGCCTACACTAAACTTCTAATAGATTAATAGCATTATTAATAAAAGTTGTTAATAAATAAATATGAATGATTATGGCTTCGGGTACCATTCAATGGTACAGTGAATTGAGGTACATTATCCCTTAGTACTATGTATAATTTTAATATGAGACATATCCGATTTTGTTATGATTTTGGGGTAATGTACATGGCATGATATCTGCATCGTTAATAATGCTATAAGCATGAATATGAAATGTGTATGATTCCGTTATGAATTTGGGGTTATATGGCATGATATCGAAATAATGTGTTTGATGCATGGGCATATGGGTGATTTTGATAAAGGGGAAGTGTTCCGGTGGTTTTACCACATTATCCGGTGACTTCGGTCACGACATTATGAATCCGGTGACTTCGGTCACGACATTATGAATCCGGTGACTTGGTCACGATATTATGAATCCGGTGACTCTGTCACAATTATCCGTGGCCATGCCACAATTTATAAGGGTGATGTGCATGTTGACTGCGCAAACAAGCGCCTTCGATGGTGTGTAGCGGATGGAGGGTCGATTTAGTAATCCCCACGGTGTGATTGGTAGGTACGGGTGGTGTGTAGCGGATGGATATCTAGATTGGGCTCGGGATTGCATTTCATTTTATATGTACATGTGATTTAATCAGTTATTATTTAATTTGCTATATTATGGGCTTATTGCTATGATCGATTGGACTTTTAGTGTATTGTTACACATTGAGTCTGTTGACTCACCCAATTTTTCTCAAACCTTACAGGTGATGCATAAAGCTTAGACCGGGTTGGAGTGGATACGAGGTGGCCCATGCAGAAGTTATTTTCCTTATTTTATATTATATATATATTTTCAGAATTTGCGAATATTTGGTTATTGTAATAAGGGTCATTTAAAGGTTTTGAAGTTTATTATTATGTTTTAAAGTGGATTGACTATTTTTATTATTTGGATATGTTTTATTTTTAGCAACTCATATCTTAAAGATATATGTTAAAATTACAAATCGAAGGATTTGTAACAACTTGATTTTATTTTGATTTATAAATATACAATGTTTTATTAAAGACAATATTTTTTTTTTGTTTTCACTCTAAGTCAAAATATTTTTCAAACATTTTCCGTAGTGGCATTCTAAATTCGGCCGTGGCGTATGGGCCGGGTTTGGGGTGTTACATGAAAGATGACATGGCAACATGGTACAAGGTATCAGGTATATGGTGCAAGACCATAAATGAAAGATGCTATGGCAGCCATGTATAATGAGTAAGACCATGGATGAAAGACTCCATGGCATCATATGATAGTATGCTAGGATGGCGGATTAGTGTAAGCCCATGGGTGAAAGACTCCATGGCATCCATAAAAATAATTCATTAGGATAGTAAACACAAAACAGAGATAGTCCGATGGGACAATAAACACAAAACAGATAGTTTACTAGGATAGTAAACACATAACATAGAGAGAGTACGCTAGGAAAGTAAACACAGATAGAGTTTTTCGGGACAATAAACATGGGGTAAGTTCGCCAAGAAAAGGGAAATGAGGTAAAAAGGGTATAAGACCATAGCTCGGCTACGACAACCCATAGAGTCTGGCATAAAACAAATGCAAAAGTCCGCCAAGACTCAAATGAAGGGTATACTGTCAGTGCGAGAAGTATGAGAAACTGCCAAAAATTATGAAAGTGGTAAGGATAGATGTGAAAGTCGACAAGGCATGGACGAAGACCCAACAAGAATTAGAGGAAGATAGGTCGTGAGAGAGCTGGCCTAATTAAGGAAATGTAAGAGGGGAAATTATCCAAGGATCGCAAGCAAGGCTCAATCATGAAGAGCCACCAGGGAGAGCTCAAAGAAGTTGTATGCGAGAGGCAAATGTAACAGCCCGATTTTGGGGCTAGTCAGAACAGTGGTTTTGGGACCACTAATCCGAGGCTAAAGAAAATTATTTTAATAATTTTATATGTGTTATATCATGAATATATGAATGCATGAAAATTTTGGTGCATTAATTTTGGTGATTTCATGCTTAATTGTGAAAAAGGACTAAATCGCATAAAGTGCAAAAGTTTTATTTTACAAGCTAGAGGTGTCTAAAGGCTATAGAATATTAAATTGGAGGTCCTTAAAGTGCAATTAGGCCTTCCTAAAGGTGATGGCCGACCAAAGGAGACAAGAGCATTAAATTGGTCAAAAATTTGGTGATGTTAGGTGACTAAATGAATAAAATAAGACTAAATAAAGAAGATATCATCTTTTACTATTCTCATTTCTTCTTCCACCGAAAATTGAAGAGAAAATAGAGGTTTTTGAAGCTAAAACTTTCAGCCAAGCTATCCCCTTGCAAGTAAGTGACTTTAGAGGTCTTTCTTGATAATTTTTGTACTTTTGGAACCCCCAAAGCTTAAGCTAGCTAATGAGGGGACTATTTTGCAAAATGGTTGAAAGTTTAGGGATTTTCCATGAGAGTGTTTATGTTGTTTTCTGAGTTATTATTGAAGAAAATGATTGTTAGTGGGTTAGGGAATAACTTTTGTGAAAGGTTTTTCCATGAAAACACCTAAATGAGACTTATTTGTAAAGGTTGTAATTGAGTAGTAAATGCATGAAATGATTGGTGTTGTGAAATGTTTTAAGAGTAATAAATGTTCAGCTAGGCTTGTTTAATGAGAAAATGTGATGAAAAACGATTTACGAGCCTAGGGGCAAAATAGTAATTTTGCCAAAGTACAAGGGCAAAACGGTCATTTTTGCCAAAATAGAAATTTTAAAGTGTTTTGATGTATGTTGTAACAGTCCGAATTTGGCCCTAATCGGAACGGTGGTTTCGGGACCACGAATCCGAGTTTGAAAAATCTTTAAATATTATTTTCTGTGTTAAATATATGTGAATTATAATGTGTGAAAGTTTCGTATAAAAAATTGATTGTTTGTGTGCTTAATTAAGCAAAAAGGGCTTAATCGAATAAATTATAAATGTGATAGTTTAATGTGCAAGGACTAAATTGATGTTGTCTTTTAAAGGAGAAGTATTAAACTTAAAATTTAGCCTTATTAGAGGATAGTGGATGGCATAAGACATTTATGTCCACTAGTTAAAGTGTTTGAATAATTATAAGTAATGGTTAGTTTAGTAATTTAATAATAAGTTATTATAATATACTTTATAACATAAAAAAAATGAAAACATATTCATCTTTCTCAAGGAATAGCCGAAACTAAGAAAAGAAAAAGAACTTAGGGAAGCTTTGAATTTCGGCAACAATTTAGCTTGAATAAGGTATGTTTAGTTTTTGTTTTTGATAATTTTACGTTTTTGAAATCGTTGCTTGAATACTTCAAGACCCATGCTTTAATTTTTGAGTTTGATGAATATTTTGAGTTGAGCTATTGATGATAGTTGGTTATTTATGTTGTTTAAGGATGAATTATGAAATATATGTGTTAGATTAATATGTTTTGTCTTTGGATTTTTGATAAATTTGAGTAATTTGGATTAAATTGCAAAAATAAATTTTTGAGGGACTAAAATGTGAAATAAACGAAATGCATGGACTTGTATGAAGTATAGGAATATTCGGCCCTAAGGGTGTTTAGCTAAATTTTTTGTATTTTATGTTTTGAGCAAATAGGACTAAATAGTAAAAGTGTAAAATATTAGGGGCAAAATGGTAATTTGCCCATTTATGTGTTTTAGGACTAAATTGAATATAAATGTGTTTGAATGAGCTTAATTTGAACATGTTTAGATCAAGAACAAAAGAAAATGGACTAGGATCGGGGGAAAACGAAAATTATCGAATAGCCGGTTTTTGTTGTCCGACAATATCCGAGGTAAGTCTTTAAGCAAATATATGTCGTAAATTATTTCTGTAACCTATTATATGCTGAATTATGGAAACATTGTAAATATATTATGCAAAAGCCGAATTTGACTATTTAAATATTTGAGTTGGTTAAGATATTTGATTTTTATATGCTATTTGATTGATCATACCAGGATTTCGAAATGAGTAATAGGTTTGATATATGAAACGATGCATGTGAGATAATCTAAAGTATTACTATTCAGGCTTAGATCCTAGCAAGGCTTGGGCTGGTGAACTTTTCGGGCTTATTGCCTAGCGGGCTTATTGCTAGGTGAATGGATATCGCACCTCGGGTCCAGCAGGAGCTTAGTCTTGGGTGTGAAATTGAGCTTATGCCTAGCAGGTTTTTAAACCGGTGAAGTAATATCGACTTATGGTTTATGAGCTTACCTAGTTATATGTGTATTGAGCAAACCAATGATAATACAAGTTTGTTTATATTCGGCCATACAGGTATGTGCTCATGAGTTATTTAATTGAGTATTCATGTTCGATCAAATAGGTAAGCATATATGTGAAGTTTGTCAAGCTAGAAAGAAACTAATGTTCATGTGTATTCGGCCTTTTGATCATGTGGACACATTGTTATTACATTAATATTAGATATTTGAATATATGAGATGTCAAATGGACATGTGTATATACATTTATTTATGCAAAGTTAATAAGTACAGAGCATTTACTTATTTGTGTATATATATATGTGATTTTATTAAATTATATGCATATGTAATACGAGTAGATGGTTAAGAGTTGATATTTTATATTTGAACCTTATGCCGAAATGGTAATTTGTTTGTTAAAGGCAAGATAGTGATGATTATTAAGTTAAATGAGGTATTGGCGTTCGGCAATAATAGACCAAATGTGTTAAGTTATAAATTATATGATATTAAGTAATTGTTTTAAAATGTTTGAGTGTTTAAATTGATTCTTTTTAATTGCTTAAGACTTACTAAGCTAAGTTAGCTTACTCTGTGTGTTCTGTTATTCTGTTTTATAGATTTCGGTAGTAAGCTACGAGCTCGGGATTCGCCATCAAAGTCATCCACACTATCGACTCATTTTGGTACTTTAAATGTTGGGATTTTGAATTTAAGGCATGTATAGGCTAGCCTAATATTTGGATGATGTTTTGATGTTGTAAATATAAGCCATGCGAAAATGGCTTGTCCATCTTGTTAATCTTGGAATTTATATTTTGGCTTGATGATTATGTTTGGTTGTGGTTTTGGTTGATTTGTTTTTAGTATATATAAGTATGGTTAATGTATAGAGTTTAAATGAAATGGAGTAAAGATGTTATAAACTAGTTAACCATATTTTGCAATGAAACAGTTTTGATTAGCAACAGTGACGTGATTTTGAAAAATCACCAAAAATAGGAGAAATGAAATTATAAAGTGAATAAGATATAGAATTAAAGCTTATTGTGTCTATTTTTATATGAAAGAAACAGAATAGGAAAAGAAATTTTATATTATGAGATATTTAAATTTTAGTGAGACTAGTTCTGAATAAATTCGTGATCCCTTGTTCTGTCTTGGAGAAATTATTAAAAATTTTAAAAAAAAATCATGGAGTATAGTTTATATGCTTAGAATCCTTAATGATTCTATTTTTTATTTAAATAAACAAGAACATTATTCGAATTCTGTACAATGATATAATTGAGTTTTTGTAAAGATAGGTCAGAACCATCAAACAGTGAAATAGGGAATACTTTAATGATTAAACTGTACTAATTGGCTACATGAAAAATTCTGAAAAAATTATAGTAAGAAGATATATGAGTCTAGTTTCAAGAAAAATTTACGGATCTAAATTTCGAGTTTCGTAACTCGATTTATAGTCAATTTAGTCAACATGATGCAGATGGACAGTTTTAATTTTTATGCCCCGAATTAGTAGTTAAGTCTAGTATGTACATGTGTATAAAGTTTTATATTTATGTGTTTTGAATTATGGAAGATTACTCGGTCTTGTTGATTCGATTTTGACCTTATAAACAGTAAATAATTGATATGACATGTGTTTTGCATGTTAATGCCTTGTAACCCTATTCTGGCGATGGATACGGGTTAAGGGTGTTACATTTGATTAGTATCAGAGCTTACGGTTTAGTCGATTCTAGGACTACCGTAGAGCGTGTGAGTCTAGATATACATGCCTTAAATTATAATGCGATAGTGTGATGACTTCTAACATCTGAATTGTGTTTTTATATAGTAAATGGATCCCGATAGAGCCGTAGCTGATGATGTCGAGAGCGTAGCGCCTAATCCCGCACAGGGGGCAAATACGATGTGATTCTCGACCTACTTCGAGTAATCCAGAGGGGGAGGCTAGACAAGCCTTCTACCAAATGATGAATGATTGGTTTACACAGTATATCCAGACTAATTCGGCTGTACAACACCCTCCACCCCTGAATAATCCATCTCTGATACCTATGGTACCTCCAATGATAGATCCGATGAGATTTAGCAGGCCTCCTGTTGATAAAATCAAGAAACACGAGGCCGAAGAGTTTAAAGCTAATGATGATGATGATGCGAAACGAGCTGAGCTGTGGCTTGATAATACTATCTGTGTGTTCGACGAGCTATCATGTACTCCAAATGAAAGTTTAAAATGTGCTATATCCTTATTACGAGACACCGCATATCACTGGTGGAATACACTAGTATCGGTGGCTCCGAAAGAGAAAGTAACCTGGGAATTTTTCCAGACTGAGTTCCGTAAGAAATACATCAGCCAGAGATTCATCGACCAAAAACGCAAAGAATTTCTGGAATTGAAACAGGGTCGTATGACTGTAACTGAGTATGAACGGAAATTTGTAAGGCTGAGTCGATATGCTCGCGAATGTGTTTCAATCGAAGCAATCATGTGTAAAAGATTTGAAGATGGTTTGAATGAAGACATTAAGTTGCTGGTCGGCATACTTGAGATTAAAGAGTTCGTGGTACTTGTTGAACGAGCCTGTAAAGCCAAAGAGCTTGGAAAAGAGAAAAGAAAAGCTGAATTAGAAGCTAGAGATTTCCGTAAACGATCATCGAGTAAGACTTTTCACTCGGTATCAAAGAAGTTCAGAGATGATTCTAGTCGACTTAAAGCTGTTTCAGACTTTTCTAGACGAGACCGAGACCGACCTCCTGCGGGTTCCCGAGCCACATCGATTGCCAGTGTTGGTAACATTCAGCAGAACAGGGTTGAGTGCAAGCATTGTGGAAAATGGCATTCTGGGAGTTGTAGATTGCATGATCAGTCATGTTTTAAATGTGGATCGATGGATCATTTTATCTGGTAGTGCCCGATGTTAGCCGAGCAAAAGACTGTTCAAAATGCGAGACCGAGCAACATGTCAGTGCGAGGTAGACCACCCAGGTATTTGGGTAATGTAGGTGGCAGTCAGAGAGGAACAAAGGATACAGCGGTTCGATCTGTGGCTCGTGCACCTGCTAGAGCATATACTATACGCGCCCGTGAGGATGCTTCTTCCCCAGATGTTATTACCGGTATTTTCACTCTTTATGATACTAGTGTTATTGCTTTAATTGATCCTGGTTCGACTCATTCTTATGTGTGTGAAACATTAGTATCTAGTAAGACTCTGCCTGTTGAGTCTACTGAGTTTGTGATTCGAGTATCAAACCCCCTGGGCCGGTGTGTTTTGGTTGATAAAGTGTGTAAAAATTACCCGTTGATAATTCGGGATTCATGTTTTCCAGCCAATTTGATGTTGTTGCCTTTTGATGAATTCGATATAATTTTGGGTATGGACTGGTTGACTTTGCAAGATGCTGTTGTTAATTGCAAAAGAAAGACTATTGATCTGAGATGTCAGAACGGTGAAATTATTCGGATTGAATCTAATGATCTGAATGGGTTACCAGCAGTAATATCTTCGATGTTAGCTCAGAAGTATGTGAGAAAAGGGTATGAAGCTTACTTTGCTTATGTGTTTGATAGTAAAGTGACTGAAAAGAAGATTGAATGCATACGATTGTGTGCGATTATTCGGATGTGTTTCCTGAAGGATTACCGGGTTTACCACCTATTCGAGAGGTAGAGTTTGGTATTGAATTAGTACCGGGGACGACTCCGATTTCGATAGCTCCGTATTGGATGGCACCTACTGAATTAAAAGAGTTGAAAGCACAGTTGCAAGAGTTGACAGATAGGGGTTTTGCACGATCGAGTTTCTCTCCCTGGGGTGTGCCAGTTCTACTTGTGAAAAAGAAAGATGGAACTATGCGAATGTGTATTGATTACCGACAGTTAAATAAGGTGACTATAAAGAATAAATACCCGTTGCCACGGATTGACGACTTGTTTGATCAGCTGAAAGGGGCTTCAGTGTTTTCAAAGATAGATTTGAGATTGGGTTATTATCAGTTGCGAGTCAGAGATTCCAATGTGCCAAAGACTGCTTTTTAAACGAGGTACGGACACTATGAGTTCTTTGTTATGCCTTTCGGACTCATTAATGCACCTGCTACTTTTATGGATATGATGAATCAGATTTTTAGTCAGTATTTGGATCGGTTTGTGGTAGTGTTTATAGATGATATTCTGATCTACTCCAGAGATGAAACCGAGCATGCTGAGCACCTGAAACTTGTGCTACAAACTTTGCGAGATAAACAGTTGTATGCAAAGTTTAGCAAGTGTGAGTTTTGGTTATGTGAAGTTAGTTTTCTGGGCCATGTTGTTTCAGCCTCAGGTATTCGGGTTGATCCGAATAAAATATCTGCTATACTTGATTGGAAACCACCGAGAAATGTTTCTGAAGTTCGAAGTTTTCTGGGGCTTGCTGGTTACTACAGACGATTTGTGAAAGGTTTTTTCTATGATAGCTACACCGTTGACAAAGCTATTACAAAAAGATGTTAAGTTCGAGTGGTTAGAAAAGTGTCAGAAAATTTTCGATCAGTTGAAAGCTCTTTTGACCGAAGCTCCAGTATTAGTTCAGCCTGAACCGGGTAAAGAATTTGTTATTTATAGTGATGCATCTTTGAATGGTTTGGGTTGTGTTTTGATGCAGGAAGGCAAAGTCATAGCTTATGCCTCGAGACAGTTGAAGCCACACGAAAGAAACTATCCGACACATGATTTGGAACTGGCAGCCATTGTGTTTGTGTTAAAGATTTGGCGTCATTATCTGTTCGGTGACAAATGTCATGTTTATTCAGATACTTGAGGATATGTTGAGATGTTGCGTCCTCGAGTTTGAAGGTACATGGGAGCGATACTTACCTTTGATTGAATTTGCTTACAATAATAGCTTTCAATCTAGTATCAAAATGCCACCCTACGAAGCTTTTAACGGTCGTAAATGTCGTACACCATTGTACTGGACCGAGCTCAGTGAAAACAAGATACACGAGGTTGATTTGATTAAAGAAACTTAACAGAAAGTAGCAGTAATCCGTGATAGTTTGAAAGCTGCATCAGATCGTTAAAAGTCATACTCAGATTTGAAACGTAAAGACATTGAGTTTCAGATTAGAGATCGAGTATTTTTGAAAGTTTCACCGTGGAATAAAGTACTCAGATTCGGTCATAAAGGCAAGTTGAGTCCGAGATTCATTGGACCGTATGAAATCACAGAGCGTATCGGGCCGATTGCTTATAGATTGCAACTACCACCTGAATTAGAAAAGATTTGTAACACCCCAAACCCGGTCAATATGCCACGACCGAATTTGGTATGTCACAGGGGAAAACATTTTGAGGAAAAACGAGTTACCGATTAAATTTTAGTAAAAAACTCTTTGTTGTTCTAAGTTCGTAGAAATCGGGTGTATAATAAATTAAAAAGCGATAATTTACTTTGAAATCCCGAAAATAAATCTTTAAAACTTAGTTGCAAACTTAGATTTGTAAACCTTTTATAAATTGAAAAGAAACTAAAGCGATTAGGTTGAAAACCGTATCTAATAGAAATTTGGAAACTGGAGTTTTGGAAAATAGTATGAGTTATCAAAAATACTTAAGTTGTTAAATACTATCAATTGATTTATGTTACCCGATGGTAACGTTTTAAAAACCATCGCGTTTAGTAGTTTAGAAAACTTGGTGCTCAAATTATTATATCAACCATGTAATTTATAAGCCATATTTAAAACAAATCCAAAGCATATAAATAATCCAAAAATATAATTAAAGAGGCCTTATTACAAACCCATAAAAATGAAAACCAAATTAAAATCAAGTACCCAAATGGAAGTTCATGTAAAACCAAATTTCATTGCATGGCCTCCTCGAGTTCATCCGGCTCCTCATCCGCGAATTTACGAATTACCAGAAAAGTTAGGGAGAAGGTGAGTCACCAAGACTCAAAGTGCATATTCCCTCTCCGGGTAAATGCCACATACTTACACAAATTATAACCAAGCAATATATATATAATGCACCCAACCTAGCCATCCAAAACTCCTTTTCTACCCCGTGTGGTACCAAACCTTTGGTGGTGCCAAACCACCAGTGACCCAAAGTCACGATATCCAATAATGTGATGCCAAATCTTTGGTGACCGAAGTCACGAATAATCATGTTGTGGGGCCAACCCACATGTGATACCAAATCATGGCGACGATCCCAATACATCAAATGTGGGGCCAACCCACGGTGGTGTGAAACCACTGGGACGAGTCGCTATGAGGTGCCAAACCTCTGGTGTCCCAAAGACACGAAATATGTGGTACCAAACCACTGGAGGTGCCAACCCTCTGGTGTCCCAAAGACAGGGATATCAATCTTCCTCCTCCTCTCATATCGCCCATACCAATGCAATAGATAAACAAATCATGTCAATATACTTTGATATGAACATATAACCAATACATATCGTAGATCGTGATATTAAACAACATATAGCAACATCATATCGAAACGGACTTACCCGTATCCTTGCTCATACCCATCAAGGTATCATATCAATATCTCATAGTTTCGGCTTTAACAACTTGAATAGTTATTTAACACACACATATATATATATATATAAACCAAGTTATAAAGTGTGTAAGATACACACCTTTCACTAACGCAAATACTAACTTCCGAAGATCCGATCTACCGCACTAGATCACCTTGTCCTACATTCGGCCATACCACAAAACTATAAGCAAAAATCCATTCGTCCAACATCACATCTTAATCCCAATAGCCTTAGTCTTTATCCTCAAAAAGAATAATGAATCGACATGAATCTTACCACTTGACTTACCAACTTCGATTGCTAATGGAATGGCTTAGATCGATTGCTTCCAACGTCCCAAAGAGCCTAAAGGAAAAATCGGTTCCTAAATAATGGTTAGAACCTTATTAACAAGTGCCCAAAATTTGGCCCTTGCCCTCAAGAAAACGACATAGAAAAGAGAAAAGAAACAAAGGAAAAACGGCCATGAATACTTACCCCCTTCCAAAACCGATTGGAGAAAACCAAATGAAGACCTACCCTTGTGATGATATTCGGCCAAGATACACACAAAAAGATAAAGAAGATTCGGCTATGGTTTTGAATGAAGATAGAAAATGATATGTGGATAAAAAGAAATATAGTACGTGAGTGGCAAAGAAAATCAAAATGAGAGAGAGAGGATTCGGCTAGAGTGGAAAAGAGGAATGAAAAGAAAGGTAAAAAGGAAGAGAGAAATTCGGCAAAGGAAAGTAAAGAGGATTTCGGCTCAAGAGTTTGAGAGAAGAAAAGAAAGAGATGAAAGGAAGAAGATAGATACTTTCGGCTTTGAGCAAGGAAATGAGAAAGTAAAAGAAAGATATGGAAGAGTATGGTTTCGGTTAAGAAGAAAATAAGAAGAAACAAATGTAATTTGGCTTAAAGACTAAGTGAGTAAATTGTCAATTCAACTTAGGTTATCGGGTTTGCTTCAACCGAAAACACTAGGAAGAAATTGGCAAAGCAAAAGGGAGATTTCGGCTTGACACAAAAACAAAGACTAACATCTACCAAAACTAGCCGGAAAAAAATGCCACCTAACTACAAGGAAGTTTCGGCACCTTTTTCCCCACTACACAAATCAACAATTCGGCAACCACACTCAAAATACTTTTTGCCAACAATTCAAAGTAATTTTGAATTTAACACACTCCTAAATTTCTCCCTATTTCCTCCTATTCACTCTTAAAATTAAGCCAACCCCCCTAGCCCTCTAAATCGTCCACATACATGGACAAATGTCCATTAAAAAGCTTCCAAAAACCTCACCTTAAACCAAGCCTTATGTCCCCTATCCTTCCTTAATCCATAGAATTCCTTTCCCAAAGTTCAAGCTTTCCTAAACTAATATTCAACTTGCCAAAAATTGAAAGTCCAACCTTCTATAATTTGAACTTGGCCTACACTTAATGTTAGGATGCATAAAAATGAAATCCTTAATATGCCTTCCATGCTACTCGAACCCCTTCCCTCAAGTAACCTTCCATGCGCCTTATCCACTATGCTACTAACTCCTCTTGTGTTAGAATTTAACACTTAAATTAACTTAAGTGTCAGGTTCCCCTAATCCACTTCACTAAATTTTCCATACTAAAAATTATTCTAACTTCGTAAATAAATCCAAACCTTCACAAGACTATGCTAAGCACACAAACAATCCTACCCGAGCTAACACAAGTAACAAGATGACACTCAAATTTTTCCTAACACCCAATTAAACCCGAGAATTCATAGAAACCTCGTAACCTTCCAAATCCACTTAACTAATAAATCCAATTTGCAAAAACACCATTCTCATTTTCTTAAAGATTTTAAACACTCCTAAGCTCAAGGTCCAATCGGCCCAATCCTACTAGGCCCAATTTCGGGATGTTACAATTCTACCCTCCTAAAAAAAAATTTCGTCCTCGAAATTTCCAACCAACTACTAACACACTGCTCAAATCACACCACTATGCTTTCGCTGCACACTCTGCCCTTAAAAACTACAATGTACTTTTTCACATAATCTTGAATCCTTTTTCACACAACCAAACATATCTGACTTGAGGGTGAGGAAACAAACCCGAGCCTTATGCTCCTTAAACCCGCATCTCAAGCATGCTCCAAACCTCCTCCAGTACTTCCTTAACTAACTAAGTCAGCTCATCAATCCCAACTCGATCATGAGACCCCGTCTCAACCACTAGCGATGCTAACGCCTCCTTTTCAAAAATATGCCTCGATGCTGAAGATCTAGCCCTAGCACCTCGGCCTATACCACGTCCACGACAACCACGTCCCCTAAAATTCATGTCTAAAGTCTCGACTTATCCGATTTAAAAGCGTTATGCATTAGTCATTATTCCACTTTCTTTAAAACACAGTTTTACGAAAAGTTTTAATAAGAAGTTTGTTTCGCGAGTACATTCAACCTATAGTTTTGGGTCTCTAGAGTAGTTTCTACTACTAATCATTCATGCCATCATCATTATAATCATATCATTAAAAGAAACTATTTGAGATACTTACAGGCGGATCGGTCTGGGAGACTCGGTGCCATGCCTTTCCAACCATATAATTTTAAACAAAACATTTTAAAACCACACTTTAAAACATTTTGGGCCTCGGGACCACAGCCGAGCTTTTGAACTTAGCTCTGATACCAATTTGTAACACCTCGAACCCGGGCAATACGCCACGACCGAATTTGGTATGTCACAGGGGAAAACATTTTGAGGAAAAACGAGTTACCGATTAAATTTTAGTGAAAAACTCTTTGTTGTTCTAAGTTCGTAGAAATCGGTGTATAATAAATTAAAAGCGATAATTTACTTTGAAATCCGAAAATAAATCTTTAAAACTTAGTTGCAGCTTAGATTTGTAAACCTTTTATAAATTGAAAAGAAACTAAAGTGATTAGGTTGAAAACCGTATCTAATAGAAATTTGAAAACTGGAGTTTTGGAAAATAGTATGAGTTATCAAAAATACTTAAGTTGTTAAATACTATCAATTGATTTATGTTACCCGATGGTAACGTTTTAAAAACCATCGCGTTTAGTAGTTTAGAAAACTTGGTGCTCAAATTATTATATCAACCATGTAATTTATAAGCCATATTTAAAACAAATCCAAAGCATATAAATAATCCAAAAATATAATTAAAGAGGCCTTATTACAAACCCATAAAAATGAAAACCAAATTAAAATCAAGTACCCAAATAGAAGTTCATGTAAAACCAAATTTCATTGCATGGCCTCCTCGAGTTCATCCGGCTCCTCATCCGCGAATTTACGAATTACCTGAAAAAGTAAGGGAGAAGGTGAGTCACCAAGACTCAGTGCATATTCCCTCTCCCGGGTAAATGCCACATACTTACACAAATTATAACCAAGCAATATATATATAATGCACCCAACCTAGCCATCCAAAACTCCTTTTCTACCCCGTGTGGTACCAAACCACTGGTGGTGCCAAACCACTGGTGACCCAAAGTCACGATATCCAATAATGTGATGCCAAATCACTGGTGACCCGAAGTCACGAATAATCATGTTGTCGGGCCAACCCACGTGTGATACCAAATCACTGGCGACGATCCCAATACATCAAATGTGGGGCCAACCCACGGTGGTGTGAAACCACTGGGACGAGTCGCTATGAGGTGCCAAACCTCTGGTGTCCCAAAGACACGAAATATGTGGTACCAAACCACTGGAGGTGCCAACCCTCTGGTGTCCCAAAGACACGGATATCAATCTTCCCCCTCCTCTCATATCGCCCATACCAATGAAATAGATAAACAAATCATGTCCATATACTTTGATATGAACATATAACCAATACATATCGTAGATCGTGATATTAAACAACATATAGCAACATCATATCGAAACGGACTTACCCGTATCCTTGCTCATACCCATCAAGGTATCATATCAATATCTCATAGTTTCAGCTTTAACAACTTGAATAGTTATTTAACACACACATATATATATATATAAACCAAGTTATAAAGTGTGTAAGATACACACCTTTCACTAACGCAAATACTAACTTCCGAAGATCCGATCTACCGCACTAGATCACCTTGTCCTACATTCGGCCATACCACAAAACTATAAGCAAAAATCCATTCGTCCAACATCACATCTTAATCCCAATAGCCTTAGTCTTTGTCCTCAAAAAGAATAATGAATCGACGTGAATCTTACCACTTGACTTACCAACTTCGATTGCTAATGGAATGGCTTAGATCGATTGCTTCCAACGTCCCAAAGAGCCTAAAGGAAAAATCGGTTCCTAAATAATGGTTAGAACCTTATTAACAAGTGCCCAAAATTTGGCCCTTGCCCTCAAGAAAACGACATAGAAAAGAGAAAAGAAACAAAGGAAAAACGGCCATGAATACTTACCCCCTTCCAAAACCGATTGGAGAAAACCAAATGAAGACCTACCCTTGTGATGATATTCGGCCAAGATACACACAAAAAGATAAAGAAGATTCGGCTATGGTTTTGAATGAAGATAGCAAATGATATGTGGATAAAAAGAAATATAGTACGTGAGTGGCAAAGAAAATCAAAATGATAGAGAGAGGATTCGGCTAGAGTGGAAAAGAGGAATGAAAATAAAGGTAAAAAGGAAGAGAGAAATTCGGCAAAGGAAAGTAAAGAGGATTTCGGCTCAAGAGTTTGAGAGAAGAAAAGAAAGAGATGAAAGGAAGAAGATAGATACTTTCGGCTTTGAGCAAGGAAATGAGAAAGTAAAAGAAAGATATGGAAGAGTATGGTTTCGGTTAAGAAGAAAATAAGAAGAAACAAATGTAATTTGGCTTAAAGACTAAGTGAGTAAATTTTCAATTCAACTTGGGTTATCGGGTTTGCTTCAACCGAAAACACTAGGAAGAAATTGGCAAAGCAAAAGGGAGATTTCGGCTTGACACAAAAACAAAGACTAACATCTACCAAAACTAGCCGGGAAAAAATGCCACCTAACTACAAGGAAGTTTCGGCACCTTTTTCCCCTACACAAATCAACAATTCGGCAACCACACTCAAAATACTTTTTGCCAACAATTCAAAGTAATTTTGAATTTAACACACTCCTAAATTTCTCCCTATTTCCTCCTATTCACTCTTAAAATTAAGCCAACCCCCCTAGCCCTCTAAATCGTCCACATACATGGACAAATGTCCATTAAAAAGCTTCCAAAAACCTCACCTTAAACCAAGCCTTATGTCCCCTATCCTTCCTTAATCCATAGAATTCCTTTCCCAAAGTTCAAGCTTTCCTAAACTAATATTCAACTTGCCAAAAATTGAAAGTCCAACCTTCCATAATTTGAACTTGGCCTACACTTAATGTTAGGATGCATAAAAATGAAATCCTTAATATGCCTTCCATGCTACTCGAACCCCTTCCCTCAAGCAACCTTCCATGCGCCTTATCCACTATGCTACTAACTCCTCTTGTGTTAGAATTTAACACTTAAATTAACTTAAGTGTCAGGTTCCCCTAATCCACTTCACTAAATTTTCCATACTAAAAATTATTCTAACTTCGTAAATAAATCCAAACCTTCACAAGACTATGCTAAGCACACAAACAATCCTACCCGAGCTAACACAAGTAACAAGATGACACTCAAATTTTTCCTAACACCCAATTAAACCCGAGAATTCATAGAAACCTCGTAACCTTCCAAATCCACTTAACTAATAAATCCAATTTGCAAAAACACCATTCTCATTTTCATAAAGATTTTAAACACTCCTAAGCTCAAGGTCCAATCGGCCCAATCCTACTAGGCCCAATTTCGGGATGTTACAAGACTCATAATGTCTTTCATGTCTCGATGCTTCGAAGATATCGATCTGATCCTTCACATGTGATTTGTCCGGTAGAGGTTGAGATTCAGCCTGATATGACGTATAAAGAGGAACCGATTTGTATTTTGGCTTGAGAGATAAAAGAATTGAGAAATAAGAAAATTCCCTTAGTTAAAGTACTATGGCAAAAGCATGGAGTTGAGGAAGCAACTTGGGAGTCAGAGGATACGATGAAAGAGCATTTTCCGAACCTATTTACCGGTAAGATTTTCGGGGACGAAAATCCCTAAGGGGGGAGAGTTGTAATAGTCCGAATTTGTCCCTAATCGGAATGGTGGTTTCGGGACCACAAATCTGAGTCTGAAAAATCTTTAAATATTATTTTCTGTGTTAAATATATGTGAATTATAATGTGTGAAAGTTTCGTATAAAAATTTGATTGTTTGTGTGCTTAATTAAGCAAAAAGGGCTTAATCGAATAAATTATAAATGTGATAGTTTAATGTGCAAGGACTAAATTGATGTTGTCTTTTAAAGGGAAAGTATTAAACTTCAAATTTAGCCTTATTAGAGGATAGTGGACGGCATAAGACATTTATGTCCACTAGTTAAAGTGTTTGAATAATTATAAGTAATGGTTAGTTTAGTAATTTAATAATAATTTATTATAATATACTTTATAACATAAAAAAATGAAAACATATTCATCTTTCTCAAGGAATAGCCGAAACTAAGAAAAGAAAAAGAACTAAGGGAAGCTTTGAATTTCGGCAACAATTTAGCTTGAATAAGGTATGTTTAGTTTTCGGTTTTTGATAATTTTTACGTTTTTGAAATCGTTGCTTCGAATACTTCAAGACCCATGCTTTAATTTTTGAGTTTGATGAATATTTTGAGTTGAGATGTTGATGATAGTTGGTTATTTATGTTGTTTAAGGATGAATTATGAAATATATGTGTTAGATTAATATGTTTTGTCTTTAGATTTTTGATAAATTTGAGTAATTTGGATTAAATTGCAAAAATAAATTTTTGAGGGACTAAAATGTGAAATAAACGAAATGCATGGACTTGTATGAAGTATAGGAATATTCGGCCCTAAGGGTGTTTAGCTAAATTTTTTGTATTTTATGTTTTGAGCAAATAGGACTAAATAGTAAAAGTGTAAAATATTAGGGGCAAAATGGTAAGTTGCCCATTTATGTGTTTTAGGACTAAATTGAATATAAATGTGTTTGAATGAGCTTAATTTGAACATGTTTAGATCAAGAACAAAAGAAAATGGACTTGGATCGGGGAAAAACGAAAATTATCGAATAGCCGATTTTTGTTGTCCGACAATATCCGAGGTAAGTCTTTAAGCAAATATACGTCGTAAATTATTTCTGTAACCTATTATATGCTGAATTATGGAAACATTGTAAATATATTATGCAAAAGCCGAATTTGACTATGTAAATATTTGAGTTGGTTAAGATATTTGATTGTTATATGCTATTTGATTGATCATACCAGGATTTCGAAATGAGTAATAGGTTTGATATATGAAACGATGCATGTGAGATAATCTAAAGTATTACTATTCAGGCTTAGATCCTAGCAAGGCTTGGGCTGGTGAACTTTTCGGGCTTATTGCCTAGCAGGCTTATTGCCGGTGAATGGATATCAGACCTCGGGTCTAGCAGGCTTAGTGCCGGTGTGAAATTCAGGCTTATGCCTAGCAGGTTTTTAAACCGGTGAAGTAATATCGACTTATGGTTTATGAGCTTACCTAGTTATATGTTTATTGAGCAAACCAATGATAATACGAGTTTGTTTATATTCGGCCATACAGGTATGTGCTCATGAGTTATTTAATTGAGTATTCATGTTCGATCAAATAGGTAAGCATATATGTGAAGTTTGTCAAGCTAGAAAGAAACTAATGTTCATGTGTATTCGGCCTTTTGATTATGTGGACACATTGTTATTACATTAATATTAGATATTTGAATATATGAGATGTCAAATGGACATGTGTATATACATTTATTTATGTGAAGTTAATAAGTACAGAGCATTTACTTATTTGTGTATATATATATGTGTGATTTTATTGAATTATATGCATATGTAATACGAGTAGATGGTTAAGAGTTGATATTTTATATTTGAACCTTATGCCGAAATGGTAATTTGTTTGTTAAAGGCAAGATAGTGATGATTATTAAGTTAAATGAGGTATTGGCGTTCAGAAATAATAGACCAAATGTGTTAAGTTATAAATTATATGATATTAAGTAATTGTTTTAAAATGTTTGAGTGTTTAAATTGATTCGTTTTAATTGCTTAAGACTTACTAAGCTAAGTTAGCTTACTCTGTGTGTTATGTTATTCTGTTTTATAGATTTCTGTAGTAAGCTACGAGCTCGGGATTCGCCATCAAAGTCATCCACACTATCGACTCATTTTGGTACTTTAAATGTTGGGATTTTGAATTTAAGGCATGTATAGGCTAGCCTAATATTTGGATGATGTTTTGATGTTGTAAATATAAGCCATGCGAAAATGGCTTGTCCATCTTGTAAATCTTGGAATTTATATTTTGGCTTGATGATTATGTTTGGTTGTGATTTTGGTTGATTTGGTTTTAGTATATATAAGTATGGTTAATGTATAGAGTTTAAATGAAATGGAGTAAAGATGTTATAAACTAGTTAACCATATTTTGCAATGAAACAGTTTTGGTTAGCAGCAGTGACGTGATTTTGAAAAATCACCAAAAATAGGAGAAATGAAATTAGAAAGTGAATAAGATATAGAATTAAAGCTTATTGTGTCTATTTTTATATTAAAGAAACAGAATAGGAAAATAAATTTTATATTATGAGATATTTAAAATTTAGTGAGACTAGTTCTGAATGAATTCGTGATCCCCTGTTCTGTCTTGGAGAAATTATTAAAAATTGTAAAAAAATAATCATGGAGTATAGTTTATATTCATAGAATCCTTAATGAGTCTATTTTTGATTTAAATAAACGAGAACATTATTCGAATTCTGTACAATGAGATAATTGAGTTTTTGTAAATATAGGTCAGAACCATCAAACAGTGAAATAGGGGAAACTTTAATGATTAAAATGTACTAATTGGCCACATGAAAAATTCTGGAAAATTATAGTAAGAAGATATATGAGTCTAGTTTCAAGGAAAATTTACGGATCTAAATTTTGAGTTTCATAACTCGAGTTATAGTCAATTTAGTCAACATGACGCAGATGGACGGTTTTAATTTTTATGCCCCGAATTAGTAGTTAAGTCTAGTATGTACATGTGTATAAAGTTTTATATTTATGTGTTTTGAATTATGGAAGATTACTTGGTCTTGTTGATTCGATTTTGACCTTATAAACAGTAAATAATTTATATGACCTGTGTTTTGCATGTTAATGCCTTGTAACCCTATTCTGGCGACGGATACGGGTTAAGGGTGTTACATATGTAGTGATTAAATGAGTAAAATTTAATATTATAGATCACGAAGAACGCAGAATCAACCTTGACCGGGGAAAAGGCAAGGTCTCGGACTAAACCGCAAATTATCATATTTTGCACCGAGGTAAGTTTATGTGTAAACGATACATCCCTATTACGTGTTTTAACTATTAAAGCATGGTGTGGATGAAATTGATTATTGGTGAGAATTATTGAGATAGTAGAAAATGCGAAAACTCTCGGATGAACCTTCGGAAGAGAAATATGGACACGGATGAATATCCGTAAGTATGTACATTTTTGGTGGGCTGTGTGCAATACCACATTGTTATCTATTCACGATGGGCTGTGTGCGATACCATCATTTATATTATCATTTGGTGGGCTATGTGCGATACCACTGTAATTATCATTGTTGGTGGGCTGTGTGCGATACCACCCTATTATTGATTAATGGTGGGTGTAAAGAAACCACCGAGTATATTGTATTATTCCGAAGGGTTCATCGAGAAACTTGTTTAAGTAAACATTTCATGTGGTTTTGTGGTGATAAGTGCAGGGCATAAGTACAAATAAATGTGAGCAAAATGTATGATTTATGGTTGGGATGTGGTAAGAGTTGAGATGAGTAAGCATGATTATGAAAATGTGAATTGTTCTTACATAGTATGTAATGCTTTTGGTTGATGAGTATATGTTATGATACTTATTGTTTACATGTAGACTTACTAAGCTTAAAGCTTACTCCCTTTCTTTTCCCTTGTTTTATAGTGTCAAAGAGCCAGCTCGGGATACGAAGATAATCAGAAGATCACCCACACTATCAGCACATCTTGGTATATTTAGACTTAGCATTTTGAGTATGGCATGTATAGGGTCTAGACTTAGTTGATTGTCATATTGTTTTGGCCAAATGTGTTGGCTCATTCAAAAATGAACTCTTTTGTATAAGGCCATAGTTGATGGCTCTTTCTTATTAATCTATGAAAAGATGAGGTTATTCATGATTGTGCAAGTAGTATAATGATTTACTTGGTTTAAATATGCATGAATGGGTTGAAGGTTTAAGGTGAATCACGTTTGTATGAGTTAGGGTGATGGAATGAGCTTGGCAAATAGCCTTGTTCTTGTCCACACGGGTAGACACACGGGCGTGTGTCTAGGCCATGTGGTTAGGCCGTGTGTCCCCTTGCATGCTAGGTTTACAAGTCAGTATGCTCAGTAGTAAACACACAGGCAGAGAAATGATCGTGTGTCTCAGCCGTGTGGAAGGCACGGCCATGGACACGGGCATGTGCCTTGGCCGTGTAACATTTTTGGAGTGATGACGTCATAAGCAGAATGCCAAGGTTTTTGGCACACGGGCTAAGACACGGGCGTGTCGAGGCCGTGTGAGGGACACGGGCCAGGGACATGGGCGTGTGTCCGGCCATGTAAAAACCCCTGTAGGTTCGAATTGAGAAATAAATCCACACAGGTGTGGAACACGGGCATGTGTTATACCACACGGGCGTGCCCCTTTCTCCACACGGGCGTGGGGACTGTTTAGTGAGAAATTTTCTAAGGTTTTCGGGAGATCTTCAAAGGAACTCGGTTTGACCTCGAACCATTCTTAAAGTGTGATTCAAGCCTCGTAGGCTTGTTTAAGAGGCATTATGAAAAGTTTTAATTTGGAGCGGAAAGTTACGTCTCAGTATTGCATAATTGTTGGTGTATAAGTCTAGTAATGCCTCGTACCCTGTTCCGGTGTCGAATACGGGTAATGGGTGTTACAGCAAATCTCATGGAAAGGATGGAAATTTCACTCCCAAGATAAGGATTTTGTCTAGGGGATAGAATGTCTATCAAGACTATTCCTCTTTAAGGAAAGTCTAATGCGGGTACACCACAACAATGATAGCCCCGTAGGGAGGAAACGAGCAAGTGGAATGGCAAGCTTGTATAGTCGCATGGACGATAACCTATTGGTTCGATAAGTCAGACTGACCTTCATTTATAGGATGGGTGAGTCCCTAAGAAAGGTCTTAGTTATAGGTGGATTACTTGTAGTAATCCTACCACTGTTATCAGTAAGATGGAACGAGAATGGGTTCGCCCAAGTGGCAAGGTCTGTTGTGAGTCAGCACAATACGAAAATGTCAACGAGTCATTCGGGACTATGGTATGGAAAGAGGGAGTCCTCCAAGGACTGGTCTGACCAAGTCCACCAAGGAAGGTATGTTCTAAGAATCCTTAGACGAGAAGATGAAAAAGCTACCATAAAGGTTCATAATAGGAATTCGACGTACAACCAAGTCAATTTAAGGCCAATGAACACCTCGTGTGGGGGGGAAGTGTAAGGGAGGAAAGACGAGAAGTAAGGATAGGTTTTGCTGATATGGCGAAGTATCTGGGATACGGTCGAGTGGAGAGTCCAACTAGATGAAGGTCTTATAGTGAGTTGAGTAGCTCGGAGGATCGAGTGGAGTTCGCCACCTTGATAAAGAACAATCACCTTGAGCAAGCAGGGAAGAAACTCACTAAGTTCATTTGAACTTACAGTAGTATGGCTGATGTTCGTAGGACTTGCGAGGATGATTGAGGACTTTGAAGAGAGATCAAGCTAGATAAAGTAGAGATCGATGATCGTTATTGACTCGAGGTCATGCACATAAGAAATGGGTACCATTGGAGGCTTCGCCTCAGGATTAGTTATGTAGTAGCCATATAACATCTACAGTATCTGGGTAATAGGATAGTTAGCCTCTAATAAGAGTTGTAAGAGTTTCAATGTAAACAAATAGTTTGATTAAAAACAGAAATTTGAAGGACTAAACATTCAGTGGCTTAAGGTCTTGTTGTAAGAATTATTATTAGTTTTATTTTTAGTCTGTTTTATAGTAGTTAAGTCAACAAAAATTAAGAATAGGTGAATCTGATCCATTTGTGACGCTCCTTACTTGGACCTGGTGGATGGGTCAGGTTAGGGGTGGTACAATTGTAGCTCTCGCTTGTAAGCCTGTACATCGAGTTTCTTAACTCCTCATGCTTCATGAGTTGAATTGATATGGTCAATTAGGATAAAATCTCTCATTTTCCCTGATTCTAATCATGCACATGACTGTTAAGCATAATCATGCATTAAAATAACCAATTTAAGCGAGCAACAATGTATAGCATCACGACAAATTCATAATTTCATCACATCATCATTTGTTAGGCTCAAAAATATCAAAAAGGGTGAATTGTTTAATATTAAAAACTTTAAGGGTCTTACAAACTTTTTAAAATAAAGGAGAAAAGGTAAAAAAAAATTGTTGGGTTTTTTACCAGATTAATATAAAAAAAATAAAAAATATCCAAAATGGGACCTCCTTTTCAAAAATTACCAAAATGGTATACTGAGGGTGGTTGTGCCTCTGGTAGAGGCAGCACCACCCTCTGCACACCCTAGTTTTTGTTGCACTGAATTTAAAAAAAAAACACAGAACTGAATTTTAAAAAAAAACACAGAACTGATAGGAAAAAAAACATCATCTGGTCAAGCCTCTGCAAGAGGCTTCACTGAATATGCCTCTGCCAGAGGCGGCACCAGCTTCAAATTTTTTGCCTTATAAGCTGAGTTGAAAGAGAAACGAGCTGAGTTAATTTGAGAAATAAAATTTCAGCAGCTGAGTTGAAGAAGAAGAGGAAGAAGAAGAAGAAGAAGAAGAAGAAGAAGAAGAAGAAGAAGAAGAAGAGAAAGGAAGAGGATACAGCGGTGTCGGAAAAAGAAAGAGAAAGGAGGAGAAAGAAAGAAGAAAAAAAGGAAAAGAAGAAGGAAAAAATAAAAGTATGTATGTATAATTTTTTTTTTGAAATAATGGAAGATATTGTTGTTGTTATTGTGTTTATAATTTTTTGTTGTTATATGATATATATTAGCCTATATATTATTTTTTATTTTTTTTATTTGTTGTTAGTTATTAGGATTACATATGTTAATTATTATCTTAGTTAGTTAGTTAGTTATTTATTATTATTATTGTTAGTTAGAAACCCTAAAATGATATTTTAGATAGTAGTATATTGTTAGTAAGTAACCCTAAAATAAAATATGGTTAGTTTATTAATATGTTATTATATTAATATATTTTAGTTAATAATAATATGTTAGTTAGTATATTGTTAGTATATTAATATGTTAGTTAAAAACCCTAAAATAATAATATATTGTTAGTAGTATAATTAAAATGTTAGAATACTATTAATATTGTAGCTAATATGTTAGTGAGTATATGTTAGTTAGGTAAAAACCCTAAAAACCCTAAAATAATATATTGTTAGTATATTAATAATATGTTAGTATATTAATATTTTATTTAATATGTTAGTTAGTATATTGTTGTTAGTTTAATATTTTGTTTAATTTTTAACAGATTGAATATTGAAGATGGATGATCAGTTTTTCGTATGTGTTTATTTCGATCGAATCATCTTGACAACAACCGTTGGATGCATATTTGAATGTCGGCAACAAATAGCAATGAGATTTAATAGAAATGTCTCGTTGGATTATATGAAGCGAAGGATAAACGCCAAAATTGTTAGACGTTGTGGGAGAACGATCTCCAGAATTTTCTACAAGTTTCCAATTTCGGCAGATCCGATCAAATTCACAGAAATGGAACTTGTAGACGACGAAGACGTGGAGACAATGATCGCTCTTTACTGTGGGAATGGGAGTAACAAAAATGCACCGATTAACTTATTTGTTAAGTTAGCCGGTATTGGTATCGAGGCAAATGAAGACACCAATGCATATGGTGAAGAACATGGAGCTCAAGAACCGTGCATGGTGCCTCCAATATCGTATGTTGATGCCGAATCGAATATACGTGGGATCAATATCAATATTAATATTAGACCCGATATTGATGTGGTTGGTGATGATGGACACGACAGTAGTGATCACTGTGAGGAAGAGGTCGATAGTGACAGCGATCCCGATATGGACGATATACCTAATGATATTGACGATGAAGACGTGAATGACGATGGAAACATTAGCGCGTCTTCGGTCGGGAACCAGATGGGATGTATTATGATACACAATAATCCTGGGCCACACATGTCGCTCATAGACCCCAACGCAGCGCGTGTAGCTGAGTTCCCCGAGTACCCTGAAATATATCCTGCGCACCGGCTGGCCGTAAATTCTGAGCATGAGTTATTCGTAGGCCAGAGATTAGAAAGTAAAGAAGAGTGCGTATCTGCTATTAAACGATATAGCATGGATATATCAGCGGATTACAAAGTCGCAGTGTCTAAACCGACGCTTTATATTGGGGAGTGTTGGAAGGCTGCAATTGGCGGGTACGAGCTGCATTCATTCAAAATTCACAGATGTGGGAGATACGAAAATTGGTTGGACCGTATACATACAGATCGACACGTATGACAGAAGATCATAAAAAACTTGATTCCAAAACTATCTGTACGTGTATCCTGCCAATGGTGAAGGATATGCCGACTATTAAAGTTTCGGTACTGATTGCTGAAATACAAGCACGATTTCAGTATCGAGTATCATATCGAAAATCGTGGATAGCTAAACAGATGGCAATAGAGCAACTGTATGGAGATTATGACTCATCGTATAACGAGCTGCAGGGATGGATAGCTGCTATGAGAGAGTACGTACCGAGAACAGTGATTGAGTTGCAGACACGACCTTATTACGGCCCAGATGACCAATTACAGCCGGGGAAAAGAATTTTTCATCGAATGTTCTGGACGTTTGGTCCATGTGTGCGGGCATTTCCGCACTGTAAGCCGTTTGTGCAGGTGGATGGGACTTGGCTATACGAAAAATATACACAGATCCTACTTATTGCGGTTGCTCAAGACGGCAATAGGAACGTGCTCCCAATAGCATTTGCCATAGTAGATAAGGAGAATATAGAATCTTGGGAATTCTTCTTTACCAACCTGCGGAGGTATGTTATTAGCAACGATAATATTTGCATCATCTCTGATAGAGCGAAAGGATTAATTGCCGCAATTAGGCATTCCAGTGTGCCATGGAGATCCGTTTACTGCATCCGTCACATTGCAACTAACTTCCTTCGAAAGTATAAGAATGCAGACTGGAAGAGACAAGTGGTGAAAATGGGTAAAGGATAACCTTAAATTTTCAATATAAGTTTAAAATTTTTATGTTATCTAGTTACCGTAACTTATCTTTTATTAAAACATATACAGCGTACGGGTTAGAGCCACATATTTTTCGCCAAAGAATGACTCGACTTGAGAGTGACATGGAAGGTCAAACGAACAAATCTTTTCGAGAGTGGTTGGGTACAATGGAGCCGTGGCAATGGGCTCAAAGTTTTGACGAGGGCTTTCATGATGGTCAAATGACCACAAACTTGGTGGAGGGGGTCAACGCTGTGTTGTTGAAAACAAGACATCTTCCAATTTCATCTGTCTTCTCGACTACATTCTACAGGTTGGCCACGTTGATGCCAACAATGGGTGAACAACAAGTCAACCAGATGGATGCGGGACACGTGTTTGTGGAAGATGTCAGGGATGCATTGATTGCAAACCGTCGGATTGCGAGGTCGATGACTGTAGAAATATACTCACGACGTATAGAAACTTTTCGAGTTACGGAGTCTATCGGTCGTCGACCTGGTTTGCCACCTAGGTCTTATTGAGTCGATCTTCAGAACAGACAGTGCGAATGCAGGAGGTTCCAAACACTTCATTATCCGTGTGCACATGTCGTGGCAGCGTGTGCTAAACCGAACCTTAATGTCAAACAATTTGTGAATGATGTGTACACGCTCGAGCGTACGTTGCGTGTCTGGGAAAATGAGTTCCCTGTCCTACCCGACCTGTCTACATGGGAGGTGCCTCGGACGACTTTCGAGCTTGTCCCGGACAGAGGGCTACGCAGGAATCTGAGAGGTCGTCCGCAATCATCCAGAATCCGTAATGAAATGGACATTAGGGAGAAATCCGACGATAGGCGCTGTGGAATATGCAGGTTAGGTGGTCATAATCGAAGTAAATGCCCGCAGCGAAACTATCATGTTGGTCAATCGTCACGAGGGAGTGGGAATTGACATTATTCAGATTAACATGTTTTGTATTCAGATTTTTGGTGATTTTGATTAATTTGGGTTAAATTTCAAAAAAAATAGATAAATTTAGGGACTTAAATAGAAAAAAAATTACATGTATGGATTTGTATGAATATGGATTTGTATAGATTTATATTTTGTGCCATATCACATGTACAAATCATGCTTCAACATTTAACCATATGAATATCATCTAAATAATCACATATTCAATTTAACAATATGCAAGAAGTTATATTACAAGTACCTAATACATAAAATGTCCAAACCACATGAGTTAAACATTAATGGCATTTATAAACTAAAAACTTATCTCAGCATATATATATATATATATCATTATAACATATATTTATTTAGGTGTGTTATAAATCAAAATAATCAAGTTAATTTTGTACAAATAAGGTACAAACATTGTAATATTTACAAATACAATAGAGAGGGAAATCAAAACCGCAAGAAACACCTAAAATTGATGGTTCGATGGTGTGGTCCTAGGTGTATACTTCTGCGGTGGTCGACGATCACGTCGTGGGTGCCCGCGACGACCAACATCCTCTTCAGTCTCCGGTGGGGGTGTGCTAAACATGGCCGAAAAATCCTGTGGCTCGAATCGCATAGATGAGCTCGAGCCAGAAGGAGTGCCCTGATGCAGTGGATACGACCCAGGAGGCCTGATGTCATGTAGTGGATACGAGCCGGGTGTGCTGTACTGCGGTGTGTGCGATCCAAATATATCAAACCCGTACTGGTATCCACCTCTTGAGGAGCCCGGGAAGTAGTCATAGCCCGGTACATCCGGATGATACGAATGTGCATCCGAATGTGAATGTGATTGCTCAGGCTCCGGCTCTAGCTCCTGCTCGGGTTCCGGCTCGGGATCAGGATCTGCAGCTGCCTCTGCCTCCATATTGGCCGCTGCCTCGTATGCCCTATCTCATTTGCATGTGTTGGGGACTACAACGATCGTCCCCCAAGTATATATGGCTTCCCCATACTAGAGTACCATTGTATGTACTCTAATGAAGGTTGAAAATCGGAAGCCATATCCATCCGGGGTATACGGGACATGCGATCATTCCACACCGCAATAAATTGCCTATGCCTAACCCCCCAATCCAAGCCTTGTTTCCCTCTCTTATTTGTATAATGAACCTCTCCCACCTGGCATGGCGGATCGGGGATATATTGGACGCAACCAAATTGCGCGCGAACTTTTCGGTCCCCGTGATACCACTCGACTACATTGAAACAGACAATTGGTGCATTTGTGCACCACATATACGAGTGAATATAAGCGGGCGGGGGTATAACGGCTGTAATTTCTGGTCGACGATATGGCGTCCATATAAACTGCACGATTAATAACATTGTCAAAATTTAACACAGTGTGCGTAAGATATACAAACTAACAAGTAACCAATATTGGAATCACTTACCCCTTCCCCGACATGTTGCTCAATCATAAGCCGATATATCGGGACAGTGTACGACCTCCCGTTACCCGGATAAATACTCCACCTACAAAAATAAATTTCAAGTCAAATATAATCAATATAAAGAAATTGTCAATTAATAACAAGTTATATTTGATCACCTGTTTACTAGCGGATATACATATGGTTGGTGGGTAACTGATGCCAAGAATGGCATCCGATACAGAGCCCATGACTGCAATAGCGTAAGGCATCCGCCTATGTCTACGGCTGCTGGCTTTGTCATCCGACAAAGCTCACGGTACAATATCGCAAGAATAGCGGAGCCCCAACCATACGAGCGAGCATTTCCGAAATCAGCCAATAGGGGTAGGTACTGAATATGAACCGTATTATTGTTTGCACCGGGCATCAGTACACCCCCTATGATGTGCATAATGTACGCTCGAGCAGCGCACATCAACTCGGCTGCAGTGGCATCAGGTGATAACTATCCATACTTCGCTCTCAGCCATGTAAACTTCAAGCCCGTAAAATTTTCTTCGCCATCGCCGTACGGGTCCCCTAGTAGGCTCTGACAAAGTGTAAATGGGTCAGCTATTGCACTGACGCCCGTAACGGGACTCCCGTCAATTGGGAGCCCAAGCTGCACTGCAACATCCTCTAGAGTGACTGTGCACTCTCCACACGAGAAATGAAAAGTGTGGGTCTCCGGGCGCCAACGCTCGACTAGTGCGGATATTAAATCATACCGCAAGTCAAACGTCCGGATCGATCTTTGCGACCCAAATCCACTTTTTGCTCAATATACGGTACCAATCGTTCATCCGGGGAATTTCTTAACCCATTCACGCGCCCTTTTGGTACTGCAGATGCGAGTCTGAAAGTGTTAAATCGAGAAAAAATTATTATTATAACATAAATTATTATGTACCTATTTTGTTAATATATCCCGCGATTAATAAATAATGATACATTACCAAATCATTAGTCATGCGCGGATATGTGTGGATCTCAGACTAATCAATCGAGCCATTGCCGCCTCGGATATTTGATTTCTAACCTACAAAAAAATTAATTTTATATTAAATTACAAAAATAACATGCCAAAAAAATAATATAACAAAAACATAACATATTTTAATATAACAAAAATATAACATAATTTAATTTATTATGTACCTATTTTACTATTTTTTTAATATAAATTTAGTAAAAACTACTTATTTATCCCTTTTTTTTGTATTTTCCTTATTTCCAAACTCTATTACTTAATGTAAATATATAATTTTCGTCTTTTATTATTTTATATTATTTTACTTAGTACTCTTTTTTTAATATATATATATACCTATCATATTAATAACTAACAATAGTAACTAACTAACAATTCTTATTTTAGGGTTTTTAACTAACTAACTAACTATAATACAATATAATTAATATCTAAACTTTTTAGTTATCATAATAATAACTAATAATACTAACTAACTAACAATTATTATTTTAGGGTTTCTAACTAACTAAATAAGTATAATAATAATAACTAACAACTAACAATATAATTAATATTTAAACTTGTTACTATTCCTAATAATAATAACTTATACTAACTAACTACCTAAATTATTATTTTAGTATTTTTAACTAACTAATTATAATATTAACTAACAATATTTTTACTAACCAAATTACTAACTTTTTACTAATCCTAATAATAATAAATTACTAACTAAATTATTATTTATTTCAACATTTTAAAAACTAATAATAATAATAATAATAATAATAATAATAATAATAATAATAATACTTTTTAAACACTTTTTCAATAACAATACCTAAACTAAACTAACCTAACCTAAACCTAAACTAAACTAACAAACAACAACTAAATTATTATTTTTAACTAACTAATTATAATATTAACTAACAATATTATTACTAACTAAATTACTAACTTTTTACTAATCCTAATAATAATAACTTACTAACTAAATTATTATTTATTTCAACATTTTAAAAAACTAATAATAATAATAATAATAATAATAATAATAATAATAATAATAATAATAATAATAATAATAATAATAATAATACTTTTTAAACACTTTTTCAACCCTAAACTAACAATACCTAAACTAAACTAAACTAAACTAACCTAACCTAAACTAAACTAACAAACAACAACAAATAGTTAAATAAAAATCAATAATAATAATCAACAAAATAATAATAACAGCAAATCAACATCCATTATTTAAAAAAAAAACATTACTTTTTTTATTTTTTTCTTCTTTCTTTCTTTCTTCTTTCTCCTCCTCCTTTCTCTTCCTTCCGAATTTCGGCGCCACCGTCTTCTTCTTCTTCTTCTTCTTCTTCTTCCTTTCCTTTCCTTTTCTCAGGTAGAGAACCAGATTGAAATTGGGGACCATTATAAGGTCCCCAAGGCCACAAACGGCCGAAACAGCCTGCAGGACTAGTCACCATCATAGGTGCCGCCTCTGCCAGGGGCACCATCGGTGCCGCCTATGGCAGAGGCTTCACCAGCCTCACTTTTTTCTGCCATTTCCTATTTTTTTTTTCTTTTGTCAGATTTTTTTTTATTTCAGTTAAAAAAATAGGTTTGCAAGAGGGTGGTTGCGCCTCTGCGACAGGCGGCACCACCCTCACTATACCAGTTTGGTAAATTCTGAAAAGTATGTCCCATTTTCGAATTTTTATTTTTATTTTTGTAATAATTTAGTAAAAAACCCAAAAATTGTATAATCGACTTATAATAGTTCAGCCAAAAATGCCTATCTCTACTCGCTTAATATACCTCAACTAAAAATTTTTCAATTCACTATAAATTGTTAACTTTAAAATTTACCAATTCGCTACTAAGATAGAACATTTCTCTAAATTTTACGGTTTAATTCAACATCATTTAAATATTATAATATTAATAAATTTTAACTTCATTTAAATATATATTTTTTACTTTATAATATAATATTTAAAATGATTTTTTATTTCTCAAAATACTTTTTAATAGTAATTTGAGAAGCCCAGCCCAGGAATGCGTCGATATTCATTATGCTACGGCGTGATGCGGCGGCGTTTTAACAGCCTGCCTTGTTTTGCTTTGCAAGAGCAAACAAATACCAGAACCGAAGGTACTTTTTTTCTACGAAAAATACCAGCATCGCTAAGCTTTCTCGTTGCTGAATCTCTCCCTTTGTCACAAGTAAACCATCTCTCAGTTATTCTTTTCGAGTTAAGTTACTTTCCAGAAATAAACTATTTTTTTCCTTTTTTTTCTTTTTTTCTTTTTTTCTTTTTTAGGTTTTGGTAGATCTAATAAAATCAAGTCGATCCAAACATGTTTCTCACCAGGTACCAAATCAAAGCATATTTATTACTGCTAAACTTTAACTATTTCTTCTTTTTTTTTTTTTTCCTTTTAAATGTTTGGTTGTTGGCCTTGTAGGACTGAGTATGACCGTGGAGTGAACACATTTTCTCCGGAAGGGAGATTGTTCCAGGTGGAATATGCTATTGAGGCCATCAAGGTAAAGCCTTTTTCTGTTTGTTTCCTTTGAAAATCACCAAACTTAAGAGTTTTCTCTAGGAAAATATTTTTTTTTCTCAGATTAGCATATTTAGTCCTTTTGGGTGTATTTTAATGTAAATGGCTTCTTCTTCTCTTTTTTTTTGGGGGGGGGGGGGATTGAACTGCAGCTGGGTTCAACTGCAATTGGGTTAAAGACAAAAGAAGGTGTCGTTCTGGCTGTTGAGAAGCGTATTACTTCACCACTGTTGGTATGCACTGCACTCTTATTTCATTTAATGTTATTATAGTTACTTGTATAGTTAGATTTACTTGTTTGCAATCGAGGAAAAACTAAAAAGGCTTTCTGCTTTGCTTTAGTTGTCTTGTTTGCTTAACTGTGGTATTAGAGGATTCCTTTTTTTTTTTTTTTAAGATGTGAACTTCTAGGGTCTTGAGGAGTCTCTTCTAACAAATAAGTCTTCACTCTTCAGTTACATACAAGTGAGTGTTGGTTGATTTTCATGACTCTAGAATTGAAGATCAGCGTGTGCCATCAGAGTTGTCAGTTGCTTATTCCTCCTGCATTCCCACTCTATTGTTGGCCCCCATATTGTGCTAACTGCTCCATGTGATTTAATGTCTAAGCCATGTTCGGTATTATATTCAACTAGCTTCCGCCTCCTTTTTTTTTCTCAGTATACTACCATACCCCCTAGAGTTCCTTTTCCTGTCACTTGTTTACTTTGATTAAATGCTTGTGCACTTGAAGCTGCACCCTTGTAAAAAGCTACCACAAATCTAGCTCATGGAATGTGTCACATATATTAGATTCTACGGAATGTAGATGGTTGTCATTTCTTTCAGGCCTAATAGGTACTGGATCCTCTTTCAGGAACCCAGCAGCGTTGAGAAGATTATGGAAATTGATGAGCATATAGGATGTGCTATGAGTGGGTTGATTGCTGATGCCCGTACACTTGTTGAACATGCACGAGTTGAGACTCAGGTAGGGTACTTACTAGTGCCATTACACTTTGATATGAAGTCATGTGACTTTTATGTTGATATCTGTTACATTCACACAGAACCACAGATTCTCATATGGTGAGCCAATGACAGTAGAATCCACAACACAAGCTCTTTGTGATCTGGCCCTTCGATTTGGTGAAGGAGATGAAGAATCGATGGTACACCTTAATATCTTTTCTGTCTAGTTGTAGCTACTTTAATTTCTTTGTCGGTGATGCTTTTTACTCATCTTGATAATCAATTTAAGGGGGTGCATACCAAGTATGATTTTGTAGTTGTGCATTAACATAGTGTTTGGTTCATCGGAATAGAATAGAGGGGGGGAATGAAATTGCTATGTGGTGGTAATAGAATAGAGTCGGAATATGTATTACTTGGTTTGGTTGATTAAATGGAATGAGGAATACTATTACTTAATTTGGTTGGTCAAAATGATGCTATGGAATAAGCAAAAAATAGCTTAAAAAAAAAAGATTTTTTGTCCTTAATATAAATAAGAATGTTTTATTTTAAAAAATAAAAATTATTTCATTAAAATAATGTCATAAAATAAATTTTTTTATATTAAATATAAAACATGCTTTATATGTTAATATGCTTTTAGATAAAATATTGATGTATCACATTTAAAATATAAATATAATAATTCAATATTTTATATTTAGTAATATATTAAAAATAAAATATGTTTTAAAATATAAAAAAGTATTTTTTCTCTCCCTATAGATATTTGTTTTCTCTCCTTCCGTTTCCCTATCTGCTCTACCCTCTCTCTAGTATCTCTCATTGTTTAGGAAAAGCCCAGACCCTAGCCAAAAGCCCAGTATTCGGTCAGGGCCATTGTTGCACTCTGCCGGCTGTCATTGCTGGCTATCTTCACATTTTCTAATTATATATATTTGTAAAAATCAAATTAAAAGCATAGATATACTGAAATATTTGTTGGTTTCCTTTCAACCTTTTTCTTTGTCTGTAGCCAAAAAGAAAAATTAGGATAGGGCCCTGTGGGATCCCCCCCTCAAAATCGGACATGAGAGTTTCCTCTCATCCGGCTCAAGTAGTTTCCTCACTTCTTGTTTTTGGTCATTTTTGTGTTGGTTTCCCTTCTAGGGATGTGTGAATGAAATTTTTGGGTTGCATTTTTCTTGCTTTTTTTTTTTTTTTTGGTTGGGGTAAAATGGGAGCAAGAAACTATTCCAAGACTTCTGGGAATAGCCATTTAAAAAAGAAAAGGGGGTGTGCCAAATGGCTATTCTGAGACTGGGAAATGAGGCTTGAATAAGCCATTCTGTGAACCAAATGGCTGTGTTATTGTAGTGCGCCATATAGACTCGTAATGGAATGGTTATTGTTGTAAGTTTCTTTTGCCATTTGATATAGAATTCTATCCATGGCACTACTTTTGATGTGTTTATTCTCACATATAGTCATGCTTTCCTGTGCAGTCCCGACCGTTTGGTGTATCACTTCTCATTGCTGGTCATGATGAGAACGGGCCTAGCTTGTAAGTATCAAATGATTTTTATTGCATTGGCTTTCTCTTGGAACAAAAATTCCCTTTAAACAAATATGAAAGACTAATGAATTTGTATCACTTGCACTTTTAGGATAATATTATCTCTATTGTGGTTGGTTAATACTCTTAGACATAGAACTGCCATGAAGAATGTTATCTATTAACAATTACTGGCACTTTAATTAGAAACAGTCCTGTGGTCTGGTAAGCTGGTTTCCAAATATATTCATTTGCAACTAATATTTTATTACAGATATAAAGGTACATGCTTATTACTCTTGTTAGTTTTAGATTGTAAAATTTTAAGAAGTTAGAACAGTAACAACGCACCATGCACATGATATGGATTCCATGCCCCAACCAATTAATCCAAGGTTGCATTATTGCACATGAGAGACTGCATTCACTGAACTAACTTTGAATTAAGTCCATTCTCAGTTACTTCCTTCTTCTCTTTTATAGATACTATACTGATCCATCTGGCACATTTTGGCAATGCAATGCAAAAGCTATAGGCTCTGGTTCTGAAGGTGCAGATAGCTCTTTGCAAGAGCAATACAACAAGGTATCTCCACTTGTGTTTCTGTGTTGTTTTTCGTCCTTGGGAGCGTTTAACTTGGTAACTTGATTGATTTAGAAGTCAACTTACTAAGTTTTATGATGTCAGCAATGTCTAAATAACTAAAATTAACATCCCATGTCACAATAGTAAGTTCCATTGTTTTGACTATTTTGAATATGCATGAGTTACTTCGTGCTGATTAACATTAAAAATGGATGTTTTTTCTTCCCATGTAGGACTTAACTCTTCAAGAAGCCGAAACAATTGCTCTGTCCATTTTAAAGCAAGTAATGGAAGAAAAGGTGAAGTTTTACATCAGATCTTTGAAATTTTGAGATTGAACTGAACTGAACTGTATGTATATGTTTATTTTTACTAACAAAGTCTCGGTTATGGAACAATGTAATGTTATAGGTGACTCCCAACAATGTTGATATTGCCAAAGTAGCACCGACATACCATCTGTACACCCCTTCAGAGGTGGAAGCAGTCATCAGTCGGCTATGAGAGAAATGCTTTGTTATAAACTATCATCCCATGCAGCATGAGTTAAGGGGATTCAAACTGTGAACCCTTATTTTTTGGTGTCGTGCAAAATTCCAGTACGTCTTCACTCGGATATTTTAGTTACACCTCATCAGGAAAAGGAACCTTTGATTTTGGATTTAGTTTGCATGTGGGTTGCCTCTTTCATTCCTCATTGCTCGCATTTGTGAAATAACAAGAATGATTAGTATAGACTAATATATTTTCTAATTATCTAAATTCTAGTCAAATTTAAACTAGGAACCAATATTGTGAGAATGATATGGAAACCTAAACTAGGAAACCTCAAAATCATATCTTTGATAGTTTTGAACAAAAAAAAGAAAAATCATATCTTGTCAATGAAACCGGGTTTCAGGTCGGGTTAAACTAAATAAGTTGATTTCGATTTAAAGTTATCATTTTGGGTTTTATCATTTGAGTTTCACTTTTAAGCTCATGTCATTTGTTATTTTAGCTTGATCATTCTAAAAAAAAAAGAATTCAATTTATTAATTTAAAGTAAAATTATTAGCAAAGTTGAACAAATAAATTTTGAAACAAAATCTAATAATGAATTATTATAAAAATAAATAAATTAATCTTATATATGAGAATAAATGTTGAAAATACTTTGAATTGAAAAGAATAGTAATTATTACCATTAAATTGTTTTGTGAACAATATTTATTTAATTTAGAATTGAAAATTTATTCCATACTTAAAATTTGGATTAAAAGTGTAATATGTATGTAGTAAAGAAAAATTCCTTGTTGAGCGTAATGGAATGAAATGATTAATTTGATAATAAAAGAAAATTATATAAAATTTTGATATACTTCAATTCAATTCATACTTCTTGAACCTTGGCTTATTAATCTTTCAATTGAGGTTTCATTTAGCTTGAATTTCATCAATCTCACCCCTGTTTTTCTTGAAATTTTAACTCCATCGTGCAAGTCTTCAATCTTATTTTCAATTTGTTCAACTGGATCTTTCCATCTACTCTCCTACAATTTAAGCCCTTCTTCTTTCTCCACTTCACCCTTCCACTATATGTCCGGAGCTTCCAATTTCGTAGAGTTCATCTCCAACTTCCATTTCATTTGCAACAATTTCACACGCCAGTATGCATGACATAATTTAACCATTCATGAGCTTATACATTATATTTTATTCCATTATCCCATAACAAACTACCCTAGAGACAAGTGCACGAAGCTTCCATGAGAACCGCTGCTTACAACCTCAAAATCCATCAGGTCCTGTCACATTTTATTTTATGGCATGCCTCTTTGGATCAATTTTATAAAGGAGGTAGCGTTTTGAGATTCAAATACCAGACCTAAACACCACAATTTTAAAAATAATTGTTTCACTCAACTTTGATTTTTAATGCCCAAATTCTGCATATTTTTTGTGTTTTATATCCCTCCGCCGAGCAGACATGTGTCAGCCAAGAGATATCGTTGACCTCGTATTGACTTTCTGAGCCCGTCTTACTTCAAAGGGAGCCATCCACTCGAGCTTAAAGATGAATACTGTCCTAATGTGAACACACTTTCAAGGTAATAAGAAGCCTATTTAGGCTTAACATATTCATATTGATAGTCTCATGATATGTGCCAATGATTATCCATTACACATTTAGCGAGGCTAAATATATATCCCAACACAACATACAAGGAGATCTCTCCTATAAATACCCTAGAAAACAATGAATAGGGGATTGACCTTTTGGCACCTTCAAATTACTCTGAGCACTTGTCTTCGAGATCAGTCTCTCCTCGTCCTAACTCTCGACCTCTTCAGGTGAACTGGCTTCCATTACCCTACCTCGACCTCATCCTTGGTCCGCCTTATTCTCTTCCATTGTTGTATCTTGTATCAAGAGAACATATGAGAAAAAAAAAAAAACAGTTTTATCTAACAACGGACTACAAAGATACTAAGGATACATCCATCTCACCATAGTCAATAGACGAGGAACCTTTCCCCAAAGTAGTAAATTATTTGACTCTGCACATGTCTAACATCTTAGCTTTGATATAAATAAATGAAATTATATTAGTCATAATTGACTTTTCTGTCAAAAAGAAAACCGAGTTATACAGATGCAATAGAATAAAGCGTATAAACTTTCTTTAGGACACTTCCATGCCTTCTGCCTGATTCATTCTTTGGAATTTATACTATGGCGTCCAAATATTATATACTCAGCTGTTATCTGACATTGTAGCTTTGATATGGATTAAATGAAATATCTGCAGCGGTCACCATTGAGCTTTAATACATTTGAGTTATATATAGTACATTTATATGGTTCTACAAACAAATTTTAATGTCAGAAAAAAAAAAAAACCATTATATCAGTTTGAGCTTTGAACATATCTCAACCCTAAGTTGGGGTCAGCTATCGGATTATAAAGCAGGTTCATAGGAGACAGTGGCATTAGGAAGCCAATCATGGCCTTGTATAAACGTTTCCACCGTGAACTTCCCAGCATCAACGTCTGAGAGAGTGGACCTGTAACCAGCCCATTTCACCCTATTATCCACGTTTGATCCAGGTCCACTGTTCTGATATTCTGCATAGAAGATTGAGATAGGTGGGTCAACATTGGCAACCCATCCTTTCCAGCCCACTGGGTCCAAGAACGCCCCAATCTTTGACTGCATGATAACAGTAGTGGAGAATTCTTTCCAGGGCCTGCCAAGGTAGGTTTTAGCAGTAAGGTTGCCAAATGCAGTTATTGAGCATTTCTGGATACAAATGCCAGTGTTTTGGTTAGGGTCTTTTTTGCCTTGAGCTGTGATGGTATTGAACTGGTTAGCCAAAGGTTGCCTTGGCAGGATGTTGCAACTTTGGAAAACAACTGCTGCATTCCCAAAAATGAAGTCAATTGTGCCCAAAATGTCACATTCCCGGTAAAACTGACGATTGGAATGGGCATAGAGAGTTTCCTGGTAGGCATCAAATGCACAGCGGTAGAATACGGAGCGATCAGAACCAGACCGCATAGCCACTGCTTGGTGCTTTGCTGCACCAGCTGTGTTAATGAACCCTATGCCCTTTGCAATGAATCCTTTTCCTGCCACAGCTGGTGATTCATACAAGAATCATCAGTAATTGACAAAATACAAGTGCATGAAACTTTTGAGGTAGTATTCCTAGATTTAATAACAAGTAGAAAGTTAAGTCTTCAACTTATTCTATTTTAAGACACTTTCCTATAGAGTAGGCAAACTTCAACTACAAATGCACATGATCCAATGTGCAACATTTTCTCCCGGAAGAGCCATTTTACAGAAATTGAGGAGAAATTGTGTTCAAGCCTAAACAACATCGCACAAAACCGGCAAACATGTTGCACTGCAGGAAGTGAATTTATTCCCTGTCTTTAGGCCCTTTTATTCAACCGCTTGTTTAAGCTCTGTCCATTTCAAAGTCAAGTTCAAGCTTTTAAACTTGAAAATGAGAAAGGAAAACTAGGTTTTAAATTGGTTTTCAAGGAATGTTTCATCAAAACTAGCATCTCCAATAATTTTAATATTCCTTTCTTTATAGGAAACTCCAGGAAAAATGACATCAAGCTCTCAGAAACATGTTTTCCACATCCGCATCAATGCTAAAACCCATTTCAAACAACATAATACTTTTCACCACATTTAAGAAATTACCTTTTCCAGGTTTCAAGATCATTTTACTAAAACTTCTAGACAAACTTGCAATAATAAAACCATTAAAATTGAGCAATCCCCATTGACATCAGACAATGATCAGTTCAGATCACCTTCTAATAAATGAAGCTTCAGGGGAGCATTTAAGGATAATACCAAGAGCCAGTGAATTAGTAATTCTAACTCAGGTAGTATGGTAGTATCTCAGTTGCAGGCCTTGTAAATTGTTTGGGATGACTGGGACAAGATACAAAGATACTAGTAAATCACAATGTAGACAGAGGCTCATAAATGGGGCAATCTAGAAACTATTGTCAGGCTCCATTGAAACTACAAATCTAGAACTGATCAAAGTAAATGAAGATTGAATATGACTTACCGAAAGTAGCTGTGGCAAATGTGGGAGTTCCATCAACAAAGTTGTGGCTGCCAGAAATTAAAGTCTTTGTTTTGCCATCTCCGTAAATCATCACATTCCACATGTGTTTATCAAGAATCACATTCTCAACATACTTGCCTTCCTTCACATATATAACGAACCTTGATTCATTCTTTTTTCCTACCAATTTCAATGCATCATTAATGGTCAAGACATTCCCGGAACCATCTTGAGCCACAATAACATTGGGGGTAGGCTTGGATTCCTGCAATAGTCTCCTTTCAGTGGGACTAACCCAAGCCGGGAACTCCGAACCTGCTTTCTCAAACCCAAGCAACCTCCTATGAATACGAATATTTAAATCAGTCAATAAACCTAAGATTCTGGCAACTATAGCCAAACTGTTGCTGGCATATTCAGTTGAGTTTTGCATGGCAGCTTTCATTTCTTCAACAACTGTGGCGTTGAAGTGCTTTGTGGCGTTTAACTCCTCCAGGGAGTCTAAACATGTTTCCTGGTCAGTTATAGCAGTACTTAGCCAAGTCTTCAAGTCACCGATCTTGGAATCTGACAACAACTTCTCTCCTTCTCCAACTTCAAGGGAAGTTGCTGAATCATTCAATCGATCCAAGGCGTCGTCGAACATAGTTTCACATACTTGTAAAGCGGATTTCAGTTGGATATCATTAGTTTCAGCTTTGAGCTTGGTGGGATAGTGAGACAACCTGGAGAGCTCATCGATGGCTACTTTCAAAGACAGCTTGAAGAGGAGTTCTGGGTCGGTTGTATTCGAGGAAGCAATGGAAGATATGCTGGAGAAGCAGGAAGCCGGGTACTGAGTCACCCTACAAACAGCTTTGAGTGAAGCGGCTGGAGTCAACACAGGCGGGGGAAGAGTGTTGGGGGAGGAGGAGCTTCGCTTGTGTAAAAAAATCCCAACGACGGCGGCAGTGATGAGTGTTAAAAGGAGGAGAATGAGGATGATAAGGGTGATGAGACGCCTTCGTTTCTTTCGCCTGAAAGCTAGTTCTTCCACTTCGTCAACTTTACCATACCCCTTGAATGAATTGATTGAATCCATCTAATTTCATGAATCCCACTTTGCCTGTTTGGGGGAGGTTCTATAGGGTTTGAGAGTCGAGGAGAGGAATGGATTGGGGGAAGCTGCTTTGGGTTTTTGTTTATTTATGATTTATTGTTTCATCGTAACAAGTAATTAAATTTTAAAATCCTTGCAAGTTATTATTATTTTTTCTGAAATATTCTTGAAGGTTATTATTAATTGTATTGTTAATAATCAAATTATTAAAGCCAATATCCTATTTCTATCTGTAGTTTTACTGTGGTAAGACCCACCAACTTCTAATGTATACCTCTATTTTACAATAAATTCTGGAAACTTATCGCGCCAGCAGATTAAACTATTGCTATGCCGTGCGTAAAAGAATAGAACCTATTTCTATTTGGTTGGTCCACAATTTGTATTTTGTCAATTAAGTTAGTCTCTCCATATTATTATTATTAGTTTGTGCTGATGTAATATTTTCACGTCATATGGTAAATTATAAAAATTGTTACTTTTATTTAGTTCAAAGTACATTTTAATTACTTATATTTGAAATATTACATTTTAGTCACTTATATTAGGGTTCTATTACGAAGTGGTCATTCTGTCGTTAAGCTTCGTTACTTCCCTACCAACAGTCTTACGTAACAGTCTAAATGAGTTTTAAATACCAACTTGGGTGTCCAGTTGGGATCAGAATATATTTTTAATTAAATAAATTTAATTAATTAAAAATTTTAAATTAATTACTCATTGAACTGGAAAAGAAAAACTTTTTGTCTCTTTTTTCTTTTAGTTTTCTTTTCCATTTTGACTGAAAAAACTATTGTCATCTTTATTGAATCGAAACAATATAAATCAAATTCAGTGCTTCATCAATCGATTGAATTTTTTGTTCAACATGGAAAAACAAAGTATGGACTCAATGGAGGGTCCAGGTATATCTTCTTTGCATCTATTTGTCTCTTTTACTGAATAAGTAGTTTTACTCTAAAACAACATACTATTTAATGACAACCTTAAATTAAAAACCTTGATATTTCCTTCCTTTACATCCATTTGTCCAAGTATATCTTCCTTTTTGATATTTTATTCACAAAAGAAGAAACCCTTAAAAAGAACCCCAAAAGATCCAATCTTTAGTGTTTTATCTCTGAAACTCTATTTACTTTCTTTTCTCAAATCTTTCTAGATCCAATTTTTTCTTTCTTCAAACAGAAAGTCCATATCCAAAAATCCCATCAACAACCACCATTTACGACACCATCACCTCCAACCAACCATATTTTCCTCACATGCCAAACACAAGCCCCGTTCGTGGCCAGAGCTATTCTCCCTCTCCTCTTTCTGTACCCCCATCTCTCCCTCTCCTCTTTCTGCCTCCCTATTTTCGCTTAACCCCTCTTTGGCACACTACATCAGTGATAGATTTTAGTGGTGAATTGTTTGATTTTTTGTGAATTTTGCTATTAAAGACGATCCTCTTCTTTGATTTGATTTATTTTGATGGTGAATTGTTGCAAATGTCGTGTTATGAGGGTTGATTTGAAGTTTGGATTTGTTGCTATTAAAGTGTGGAATTGGAATGGAGGAATTGTTTGTTTCATTTTTGTTAAATGAACCTTTTTGTTGTTAGGATTTTGTTCGAGGTCTGGCTTGTAGTTAGGTGTTATTATTTTAATCTTTGAAGTGGATGATATTTGAGTCATTGCTTGTTTCATTCATGAATTCATCAGTGCTGTTGTTTGAAATTGAACTAGAGCTGATATAATGTTGTTTTCAGGTTTTAATTGTTGTGGAATTTGTTGGTACTAATATAATGTTTTATTCTCCTTTTTTGGTTTAGGGTTTGATGTTGAACCTAATACTTTAAGGGGAGATTTTGAAGGAGAAACATTTGACTCAGATGATAGTTCATATAAAGCCTATGAGTCAAATGCTTTTTATTTTAATCTGTTTGAGTCTAATGGTGATAGGGTAGATGAACTAGAGGTTGAAATAATAGGTGAAATGATATAGAAGTAGTTAGACCATTTACTAAGCTCAAATTTTGGGGGTTTAGGAGATGATTTTGATAGTAACAGTGGTGAGGATTTCAACAATGACTTGGATTCTGATGAAGATGGGAATGAAAAGTACCCTCTATTCAATCCTCAAGCTGATATGAATAACCTTATATTGATAAAGGGTTTGATTTTCTCTAGTAGAGACATTTTAAAAGATGTAATTAAACAGTATGAGAGGAAAAATAGGTGTAACAACCTGATTTAGGGGCTAGTTGGAACAGTGGTCTCGGGATCACTAATTCGGGGTTGGAGAAAATTTATTTTTAATTTTATTTTATGGGTTATAGCATGATTATAAGGGTGCATGAAAATTTTGGTGCTTTAATTTTAGCGATTTCATGCTTAATCGCGAAAAAGGACTAAATCGCATAAAGTGCGAAAGTTCTATTTTATTTGCTAAAGGTGCCCAATAGCCATATAATTTTAATTGGAGGCCTTTAATGTGAAATTAGGCCTTTTTAAAGGTCATAGCTGGCCATAGGGGGGACAAGAAAGGACTTTGTCATTTGTTAGGTGGAAATTTGGTGATAAAAATTGATTTTTAATCATAAAATAAAGAAAAGAAAATATCATCTTTTCTCTCCATCCTCTCCACCGAAAATGAGCAGCCAAAATGGGGGTTGAGAACTCAAAATTTCAGCCAAGCTTTCCTCCTTGCAAGTAAGTGATTTTGGTGACCTTTCTTGAAAATTTTTGTAGTTTTGGAACCCCCAAAGCTTAAGCTAGCTAATGAGGGGACTATTTTGCAAAATGGTTAAGAGTTTAGGGTTTTTCCATGAGAGCAATTGAGTTGTTTGCTGTATTTTTATGAGAGAAAATGAGTCTTAGTTGTTAGATAAACAAATTTTGTGAAGGGTGTTATCATGAAAACACCTAAAAGGACTTTTTTTTGTAAAGGTTGTGATATGAGTGGTAAATGTGTGTAATAGTTGAAATTTTAAGTTGCTATAGAAGGGAATATGAACTGGCTAGGCTTAATTAGCAAAGAAGTTGGATGAGAATCGATATACGAGCCTAGGGGCAAAATCATAATTTTGCCAAAGTTCAAGGGCAAAATGGTAATTTTGCCAAAATAGAATTTTTAAAATGTATTAATTAGTGTGGTGATTAAATGAGTAAATTTTTTTGTTCTAGATCAAAGTAAACGAGATTCGGACCTAGAACGGGAAAAAGAGAAATATGGACAAATAGGTCTCTTTCTACCCTTTTCGGTATCGAGGTAAGTTTGTGTGCTAATAATTCAACTATAGTGAAGTGTTTAATATTCGATGATGTATGAATTGTATATTGACTCTATGAATATATTAAATACGTTTTGACGAAATGTCAAGAATTGAAAGTCTTCAATTGAATCTAAGAATAGAGGGAATGCAAATAGCATGCTACTATGATAATTAAGGTCCCGTGTAAGACCATATTTGGAATATGGCCTCGGTGTGAGATTTCGTATAAGACCATGTCAGGGACATGGCATCGATATGATATTTCATGTAAGACCCTATCGGGGGTATGATGTTGATTTGGTACTATATGTATGAAATTCAAGAGTGTTCTTTAGCATTTTGAATAATTCAACAGGTATGTTGAAAATGAGAAAGTATGAGGTTATAAGTACAGGTATATGCCTAGAACTCATTTGAGGTGAATTCGGTATATGAGGAAACCATGGTGAGTTATGCGTTAACGATGCACCCTGATTGCATATGTTATATTTATAAATGCATTTCGTGAATGCGAATGATTATTGTAGAAATCTATTTAAGAATGATAGTGTGTGAGGATATTCCCGGATGAATATTCGAAATAGGAAAATGTACGTGGATAAATATCCGTGAATGTGTGATAATGGTGGGCTATGTGCGATACTACCTTATTAATTATTAAATGGTGGGCTATGTGAGATACCACCTTATTATTTGTTAGCGATGGGCTGTGTGCGATACCATCGCCAATATTATCAATGGTGGGCTGTGTGCGATGCCACCTTATTATTTGTTACTGATGGGTTGTGTGCGATACCACCTTATTATTTGTTACTGATGGGCTGTGTGCGATACCACCTTATTATTTGTTACTGATGGGCTATGTGCGATACCATCGTGTTTAGTATTAATTGTGGGCTGTGTGCGATACCACCTTATTAATTATTGAATGGTGGGCTGTGTGTGAAACCACTGAGTATTTATTATTATTCCGGGGTGATAACGAGAAACTTGGCTAAGTGAAATTTGTATGTGGCTTTGTGGTGATAAATGCCAGTAAAGATGAACAATGTTTTATGATATGAGTTTGTGACAGGTGAAAGTTTAGAATGAGTAAGCATTATGAATGAATGAATGGGTAACTATTACCTTTAGTGTAAATCTCATTATATTACCTTGTGGTTGAGGGTAATAGATAAATGACAATAGTGGCTTATTATTTGCATATGAACTTACTAAGCAATATTGCTTACTCCTCTTCCTTTCCTATTTCTTATAGGTTAACTTAACTAGCTCGGGTTGGAAACCGCCGGAGATGCTTTACACTATCGAGCAGACACTTGGGTATGAGATTCAAGTCTTCTTGAGATATGGCATGTATAGGGATCTTATTTTGGTTTAATTAAGTCTTAGTTAAAGTAGCCAAATGTGTTGGCCTAAAAGAGTTTATGGTTCGGTTGTGTATAGCCATAGATGATGGCTCAAGCCGGTTGTAATTGTACTAGTAATAGTTCTCCCTCGTATATGGGATGAAGATTTGATTTTCATGATTCAAATTCAAGAGTTATAATTGATAATTTGAAAATGTATTGTGATGATGTGTGAATGTGTGCAAGTGAGGGTGGCTAAATGGCTTGGAAAATAGCCTTGAATTGGTCCACACGGGTAGACACACGGGCGTGTGTCTAGATCAGTGTGTGACACTGATCGGTCCCATGGGCATGTGACTTGGCCGTGTGTCCCCGCATGTTAGTGTTGCAAGTCAGTGTCGACCACGGGCTAGACACACGGGCGTGTGCCTAGGCCGTGTGCCCATAAATGGGTTGCTGACGTCACAAACAGAATACTCAGGTTTTTACACACGGGCGTGTCTAGGCCATGTGGAGCACACGGGCCAAGCACACGAGCGTGTGTTCGGCCGTGTGAAAACCCCTGTAGGTTTGAAAAGAAAATAATTCTACACGGGCATGGAACACGGGTGTGTGATATGTCACACAGGCGTGTCCCATTCTTCACACGGGTGTGTGGTCCAATTTTATGTCAAAATTTTTAAAGTGTGTAAAAGTTTCGGTTTGGTCCCTCAGCATCCCGAGTATATGAAAAGGGTCTTGTAGACCCATGATTGGGACGTTACGATTGTAAATGAAAAAGTTTTAAATTGGGACGAATTTTATAGCCCAAAGTCGAATGCTCAAGCAAGTCAAGTCCGGTAATGCCTCATACCTGGTTCCAGAGTTGAATACGGGTAAGGGGTGTTACAATAGGGTAGTAACCAAACTAACTAGGAATGACAAGCTTAGGGGGAAAACAGTCTGTGTAACTAGTTTTCCATGGACCTTTGGGCATCCAAATTAAGTCCTACGGATCCAATAGATAGGAGTTGGCAGATTAAGACCTTATTCAACCACTATAAGTGTAGAAAGGTAATTAAAAATAGGAAAATTAGTTCAAAGTGGATGGCTAGGCACGATTTACACAAATTTCAAGTTGATCCCAATTATTCCTTAACATATTTACAGAAAGATATTAGGGTGGATTTTGGAACAATAGTGTCTCAGACTAAATGTATACTACCAATATATACTATTATTTACTTGAGTTAATAAGGATCAACCTTGGTACAAAAACCATTTGTAAATTAGACTGTAGGTTATTTCAGAGGCTTTTTATATGCCTTGAAGCATGCAAATCAGGTTGGTTAACTGGTTGTAGGAGAATTATATGGTTAGATGGGTGTTGGCTGAAGAGATATTATAGTGGACATTTGTTTGCTGTTGTTGGGGTTGATGTAAACGATTGTATATATCCAGTGGCCTTTGTTGCAGTTGAGAGTGAAAACAAACAATCATGGTTTTGGTTCCTCGAGCTATTAAAGATGCACTTGGAGATCAACAACTCCTAACAAAAGGTACCATAAAGTTATATTATTCCCTAATAGAATCGATTTATGTGTTGTTCCCTAATGCTAAAGTAAGAAATTGTGCCATACATCCTTACAACAATTTCAAAAACATGGGAGGATTTAGAGGCCAAGCTATGTGTTTCACTTACTGGAAAGCTGCTAAATCAACTTTTCCAAGACAAATTGCAGAAGCAATGTCTAAAATGAGGTCACTGTTAGAATCTACTGAGGCTTGGCTACGTAATAAGGATCCAAGGACTTGGTCAAGAGCCCACTTCTCAACCAAATGCAAGTATGATATGCTACTGAACAACAATAGTGAACGTTTCAAAAAGGTTAAATTTTATTTTAAATCTGATTGTTTATCACTTCATGTTGTATAACTATTGCTGGAGTTACTCAAGGGCTTATTCTCCTTGAAAATCATTTTAGAAGCTAAAGATAAACCTATCCTAAAAATGTTGGAAATAATTAGAAGGAAATTCATGACTAGGTTGGTTTCCATGAAGGAGGCTATTGAGAAGTATCCTGGACCTTTGTGTCCAACGATACAAAATAAGTTGCCTGAAATTATTAGCCAGTCCAGCTAACTTTTTTTTACTTAGCTTGAATTCTGTTACTTGGATGCAAAAGTTTTAACTTTAAAATGTTACTTTATTTGTAGTGTATGGCCAGTATATGCTGGAAATGAGAAGTATGAGGTAGATTATGGATTAGGCAACAAGCATGTGGTTGACCTCCTCAACTCTTCCTGTTCTGCAGAAAATGGGACTTGTCAGGAATCCCATTTAAGTATGTTGTTTCTTGCATGCAACTACTTACTGTGAGCCTTGAAACTTATGTCAATACATGCTATATTGTCACTACCCAGCTAGATATTTACAACCACTTGATTAACCTTGTAAAAGGTTGTAACAACCCATTTTTCAATAGTGTCGGAAAACAGTTTATGATGATTTTAATGTTTAAGGACTAAAATGTTAAAGTGATAAAATTTTAAGGACTTGATGTGAAATAACAAGTATGGACTGTAGTGGAGTGTTATACTATTTGACTGAATTTAATTTTAGTTAAAATTGGTTAAATTGCAAGTTTTGAGCTTAGAGACTAAATTGCATAAAAGTAAAATATTGGGGGCAATTTTGTAAAAATGTCATAAAGAACTTAATTGCATAAAATAGTTAATTATGTTGCTGGAAGTTGATAATTGAGTGAAATTATTATTCTAGATCAAGAACGAGTGGAAAACCAAATAAAAGAGAAAATTACAGAATAGTCCATATACTTTTGTCATCGCTACAGTTTAGTCTAGTAAGTTCGTTCGATTTAATTTTAATACATTTTAAATGTATTATGTGAACTTAATTGTATAATGTTGGATAATATTGATGCATGTAATTGAGAATGGAAATAATGAATTGATATGGTATCGATTATTGATTGAAATACTCTGAGCCTATGAACGGAGGATAGAGTACGACTGGCATGCCAATAGGTTATTTTGCGTGCAATACAGGATTGATATGAGATGTGATGATGATTTTGTATATTTTCTATTCACTAAAAATATCGAGGTCCTGCATATGTTGTGGACTATCGAGTTATATTACAATATTTCTGGTGTGTTACGGGGGCGGATGTTGGCCTACGGGCTAGGCACTTAGTGCCGAGGTGTGTTATCAATTGGATTGGCTCGTATGAGCATCTGGTGTGTTCCGAATGGTTAACCGTGTACTCGTATCCGTATATAATTCATCGGGCAATGTTTTATTGATCATTGAATATTATTGAAATGTAAGAAATTGATTCGTACTATTGTTTGAGCATTACACACTTTTTTTTGAGCTGTGATTGACATGAATTTTGTTAATAACCTTGTTGACAGGATCTATGTTCATTAAACTTGTCATTTGAATTATTATTATTTGATTTAGTAAGCTTTATCGTTTAATCAATGAACTTACTAAGTGTAACACCCCTTACTCACGTTTAAAGCCGGAACCAGATACGAGGCATTACCTAACTCAACTTGCTTAAACATACCACATCGGGCCATAAAATTTCGTTTCAACTTAAGGCTTTTCATTCCTACTCATAATGCCCCTATTATAGGCCTACGAGACCCAAAACTTACACCCGAAATGATTCGAGACTAAATCGAAAACTTTGAAACACAAAGAAAAATTTGGCTTAAAACAGGGCCACACGCCCGTGTGAAGGATGGGACACGCCTGTGTGGCATATCACATGCCCGTGTTCCACACCCGTGTGAATTTATTTCTCAATTCGAACCTACAGGGGTTTTCACATGGCCGGACACACACCTGTGTCCCTGGCCCGTGTCCCTCACACTGCATCGACATGCTCGTGTCTTAGCCCGTGTGCAAAAACCATGGCATTCTGTTTATGACGTCATCACCTCACTAAGATCACACGGCCAAGGCACACGCCCGTGTCCTTAGACCGTGTGTCGAATTAAATTCCAAATTTCAGGTGCAGACTTCACACGGCCTGGGCACACGCCTATGTATATAACCGTGCCTCCCACACGGCTGAGACACACAGCCATGTCTCTGCCCGTGTGTTTACTACTGAGCATACTGACTTGTAAACCTAGCATGCAAGGGGACACACGGCCTCTCCATACGCCCATGGGGCTGACCGTGTGTCACACACGGCCTAGACACATGCCCGTGTGTCTAACCATATGGACAATTATATGGCTATCTACCAAGCCATTTGCCACCCTACCAAGCAACCACACTTATACCAAATCAATTCAACACATATTATGACCATATGGCACCTCTAAGAACTCAAAATCAAGACATCCACACAAGTATACACTTCATGAAATTCATCATCATTGAATATATGAACATGTCAAGTATAGGCTAACTTCCCATAACCATTTACAAAATAAATTGAACAACTTTAATAGCCAACACTTTGGCTAGCAAATATGACATAACAAAATGACCAAGTCCTATACATGCCATACTCAAAATAAATCTAGCTTGGCTATACCAAAAAGTAGTCGATAGTGTGATTTTCGAACTCCAACATCCACGAATTCTCGAGCTAACTTGGCAATGCTACAAGGAAAAGGGAAATAAGAGGGGTAAGCATAAAGCTTAGTAAGTTTGCATGAAAATAAATAGCAACATAAAGCTCATAATATCATCCATCCATGGCATTAAATAAGACCGCAAAGTCTCAAGCACTTGCCATAACTTACTCGTATTTGCTCTTATCGAATAGATGCAATAACACATAACGTAGACTTATCTCGTGAATTACTCAAGGGTACCTGTATTCACTCAATCACTTAGCTTTAGCATCAAACTCATTTCTATTTCAAGCTTAACTATTTATCCCACTAAATCACATGGGATATTCAAAGATACATATTCATCATCATTCACATAAATACGAAGCCAATGCCATATCCCAAATGTGGTCTTACATGGGGTCACCTCTGAGTGCCGATGCCATATCCCAGATATGGTCTTATACGATTTTCATATTCAATACCGATGCCATATCCCAGATATGGTCTTATACGGGATCTCAATTTGGTGCCGAGGCCATGTCCCCGACATGGTCTTACACGGGACCTTATTCATATCATGTCTCGGAAATAGTATCCTCACATTTATTATAGTCCAACTGAGACTTCAAAATCACAACTCTCATCATTTTTCTCATTCAACACCCTCATTCAATTTCATAGCAATATATGCATCATTATAGTATCAAACATTCTCAAATATACTAGCATGATGTTGAATTTATCACATACAAACTTACCTCGTTTTCAAAATAGGTCACTTGCCGATTTAATCCGATACCTTGCCTTTTCAACGGTCAAGGTTAATTCCTCGTTCTTCTTGATCTATATAATAGAAAATTAGCTCATTTAATAATCTCATTAATCAACACGTCTCAAAATTCATACTTTGACAAAATTACCATTTTGCCCTCACACTTTTACAAAATAACTATTTTACCCCTAGGCTCGTAAATCAATTCTAATCAAATTTCCTCCTCTTACAAGCCTAGGTGAACATTTATTACTCTTATGAAAGCCCTCAATACTCATTATTTCCTACATTTACTATAAATTTCACAACCTTTACAAAAAAGGTACTTTTAGGTGTTTTCATGGAAACACCTTTCACAAATGTTGTTTATCTAACAACCAAGACTCATTTTCTTCCATAAAAATGCAGCAAACATCTTAAATTTTACATGGAAAAGCTCTAAACTTTTCACCATTTTGCAAGATAGTCCCCTCATTAGAAAGCTTAAGCTTTAAGGGTCCCAAAAGTACAATTATTATCAAGAAATGATCACTAAAACACTTACTTGTAAAGAGAAGAGTGTACTGAATTTTTTGGAGCTTTCAAACCCCTATTTGCTGCTAATTTTTGGTGGAAGGAAGGAGAAGAAAAGATGATATCTTTTCTTTCTTTATTTTAATATAAAACAATCAATTTAGTCACCAAATCCTTACCAACTTTGACTAATTTTGACTTTCTTGTCCCTTATGGCTGGCCACTCTAATTCCAAGGGTCTAATTGCACATTAAAGGCCTCCAATTAATATTATATGGCTTTTAGACACCTTTTGCTTATAAAATGGAACTTTCGCACTTTATGCGATTTAGTCTTTTTTCACGATTAAGCATGCAATCGCTAAAATTAAAGCACCAAAATTTTCATGCACCTATATAATCATGCTTTGACTCATAAAATAATAATAAAATAATTTTCTCTGACCTCAGATTAGTAGTCCCGAAACCACTATTCCGGTTAGCCCCTAAATCGGGCTGTTACACTAAGCTTTATGTAAGTTTACTCACGCCCTTATCTTTTTCTTTGTTGATTACATTTTGTGGAAATTGGGAGGTCGGATCAACTTGAAGAATCATACTATCCAGGGATCTTTTGGTAGATTTTGAATTCTATTTGGCTTATATGACATGTAATCGGAGCAATTGATTATGTTTTGTAAAGGTTTCTAAGTGTTTTCAATTTGCATTATTATGCATTGAGGTTATGGTATGAGTAACTATGTGTCATGCATGTTTAATCCTAAGCATAAGTGGACAAACACGAAATGGTAGGTATGGTATGTTGGGATCGAATGTAAATTATTTTGAGTGTGTTACGACTTGTATGGTGTAACTAAGGTACTGATATTTTAAGTAATTAAATTGTGGTGTCATTGATGACACATTGGTTAGGTCTTAGGTTGATCAATTTAGCATGTTGTGGTTATTCTTGAATGTTTTTTTGAATGCTTTTTAAAGTCTTTAAGACATGTGTTTGTATGTTTAGGTACCTACGCATTTGGATGTGAATTGAGCATGTTTTGGGTCATTTTTGGGCACACATAGGCTGGGACACGAGTAGTCACATGGCCGTGTGTCAAACATGGGCAACCCACACGGGCGTGTGCCCTGAACATGTTAGGTGTAGGGTTCACACGGGCTGGTACACGGCCTGCGACACAGCCATGTGACCCAAGTCAGTAAGTTACACGGGTAGATACACGGGCGTGCGGGATAGCCATATGGCCAAGTTTAAAGCCACACGGTTTGTGTAACAGTCCGGTTTAGACCCTAGTCAGAACAGTGGTTTTGGGACCACAAATTTGAGTTAGAATAATATTTTAATATTATTTTTCGTTCCTTTGATGTGTGATTAAGCATGTGTGAAAGTCTCGTATGAAAAATTGTCTGTTTGTGCGCTTAATTTGAGCAAAGGACTAAATCGCGTAATTCGTAAAAGTAACTTTCTATTTGATTAATGGCCGAATTGATGTGGCTTTTAAATGTGGAGGCCTTATGAGGCAATTAAGCCATTTATAAGATAGTGGATGGCTATGGACGGTTATGCCATTAAATGTCTAAGTTATATATGTTTAATAATAAGGTTAATTTTGTAAATGGATAAATAACATGATATTAAATAAAACCAAAAGCATGAAATTAGCTATGACCATCATCTTATTGCCGAAAATCAAAAGAAAATAAGGGTTTTAAAGCTTTCACAAATTCGGCCATTGGTATTCCTTGATTTAAGGTATGTTTGACTTCAGTTTTTGATAATTTCTACGTTTTTGTAATCGTTGCTTCGTAAACTTCAAAACCCATGCCTCAATTTTATGAATTGATGATGTTTTTGAAATGTGCCATTGATGAACACATGAGTTTTGTGATGTTTGATAGTGAATTATGAAAGATATATGTTTGATTAACATGTTTTGTCTTTGGAGTTTTGTTAATTTTGAGTAAATTGGGTTAAATTGAAAGAATAATATTTTGAGGGACTAAATTGTGAAATAAATGAAATGTATGGACTTGTATGGACTATATGAGAATTCGACTAAGCATGGGTATCATGAGATTTTGCATATTTTGTGATTTTGTGAAATAGGGACTAAAATGTCTAAATGTGAAAATGTGAGGGCTAATTTGTAAATTGCCCTAAATATGTGTTCTTGGATTGAATTGAATGAGTTATTGAATAAATGGGTTAAATTTGAATATGTATAGATCAAGAATCGAAGAAAACGGACTTAGATCGTGGAAACTCAAAAGTTGTCGAATAATCGAATCCGATCAAATATCCGAATCCGAGGTAAATCGATATACAAATAAATGTATTTGAATTGAATTATTTGTGTATATATGAGATTCGAATTGCTATGAATATCCATTGAGATGGAATGTATGGGAAATCCGAGCTTATGTATATATTGACAAGCTATTAAAGTCTGAGAAGTCCCGTATGAACCTAGGAATAGATAGGAAAGCATATGTCATGACATAGGTGCCCGATATGTGATATCATGTAAGACCACGTCTGGGACATTGGCATTGATTCGAGATTTCGTGTAAGACCACGTCTGGGGCGTTGACATCGATTTGAGATTTACGTGTAAGACCATGTCTGGGACATTGGCATCGTATTTGATTCATGCAAGACCCTGTCTGGGACAGTGGCATTGATATCTGATTACATGTAAGACCACATCTGGGACATTGACGTTGTATGACTATTCCGAGCATTCTGAGTATCCTATTAGATTTCGAATGGTTCAACGGGCAAGTCCGAGAAATGAATGACTATGAGAGTTGTATATCCGTTTCAGGTACGTTGATATATATATGCTTTGTATAGGCATGAAAGGTGAGTAAGTATGTGCATTGATGCAAAGGAACATTTGAGATATGTATATGTTTGAGAAATGAGCAAGTGAGATATTTGAGATATGATGAATTGGTAAGCATTGACAAACCAAATGAGCCAAAGAGATCATCTATGAGCTTGAAATGAAGATTTGTTAATGAAATCAAATAGTTATGCTTATGATTGATTATATGTTAAGTTATTTGTATATGGCTTACTAAGCTTTGAAAAGCTTACTCTGTGTGTGTGTTTACTCTATTTTATAGGTCGTCAAAGCTACGAAAGGCTCGGGAACCGTTGAGGATCGTCATCACACTACCTAAACTTGTTTTGGTACCTTCTGAAATGTGTATATAGTTAAATATGGCATGTATAGGCTGGTCATTTTGGAACATGTTTGTGATGGGTAAATAGCCATGTGATGTGGCTAGATAAATGTTGGTAATATGCATAAGTGATTATGGTATATGATGCATGTTTTGGTATGGCTTGATGGCAATGAATTGGTCTTATGAATGGTAAGCTTATTGATGAATTGATGCCTTAGTGAATTGGTGAAATTGTGGATGAATTATACTTGGTTTTACATGTGATTTAGATGTGCTATTTAGCATACAAGTTGGCATATTTAGAAATGTGATTAAATGGAATGATAAGTTGAACATTTGACATGATTTTGGTTGCTAATTGTGTATGGAATAATGCTTGTTTGAGATTGTAGGAATGACCCAAGTGTGGGTGGCATTTTAGCCTTGCAAATGGCCTATTTTGCATACACGGCCAAGGGACACGGGCGTGTGTCTCTGCCGTGTGGCTCAAGGGCCACTTCAAAGTGCGCCTGGGCAGGTTACACGGTCGTGGCACACGGGCGTGCCTGGTGGCCATGTGACCAAGTCAGTAGCTAGCTTAATTTCACACGGCCATGGCACATAGGCGTGTCTGGTGGCCGTGTGGACAAGTCAGCATGTATGCCTTGTTTTGGCACGGCTTGGACACATGGGCGTGTCTGGTAGCCTTGTGAGGCACACGGCTTGGCTGCACGAGCGTGTGACCTCTGCAGTTTGGAAAAATGTTTAAATTTTCGAGAATTTTCGTATGTGTTTGGTTTTATCCTGGCCCTATTCTTAAGCATGATTAAGGTTTTGTTAACCTATTTAAGGGACGTTTTGATGTGATATGAAGAATTATATTATGAATTGTTCGTAAAAGTCTCTGTTCATCCAGTACCGCCTCTTAACCCTATTCCGGCGACGGATACGGGTTAGGAGTGTTACATTTGGTTAGTATCAGAGCTACGATTTAGTTGATTCTTGGACTAACGTAGCGTGTAAGAGTCTAGCTATACATGCCATATATCTGAAATGTGATAGTGTGATGAATCCTGACGTGTAAAATGTGATTTTCTTATAGTAATGTATCCCGAAAGAGCCGTAGCTGACGATGTAGAAAGCAATGCACCTGCTCCCGCTCAAGGGACAGTGCCATCTGATTCGAGACCGACTACGAGCGGTCAAGAGGGAGAAGCTAAACAAGCTTTCTTCTAGATGATGAGTGAGTGGTTCACTTAGTTTGTAAGGAATAATCCGACTGTTTCACAACCTCCGGCCCCGTCTATTCCCTCTCAGACTTTAGTTGTGCCTCCGGTAATGGGTATAAATCTGTTGAATAAGCCTCCGGTCAATAAAATCTGCAAGTATGGGGCTGAAGAGTTTAGGGCCACCAGTGATGATGATGCTGAAAAAGCCGAGTTTTGGTTAGAAAATACTATTCGAGTATTTGATGAGATATCTTTGACTCCGGAAGAAAATATTAAATGTGTTGTATCTTTGTTACGAGACGCGGCATATTTGTGGTGGAAAACTTTGATTTCAGTTGTTCCGAAAGAGCGGGTCACATGGGATTTCTTTCAGATTGAGTTTCGGAAGAAATATATTAGTCAGAGGTTTATTGATCAGAAACGAAAGGAATTTTTGGATTTGAACCAGGGCCGTATGTCTGTCACTGAATACGAACGAGAGTTCATGAGATTAAGCCAATATGCTCGGGAATGCGTTTCAACCGAAGCGATAATGTGTAAAAGATTTGAGGATGGTCTTAATGAAGATATCCGTCTGTTAGTTGGGATTTTGGAGATAAAAGAGTTCGTTGTGCTAGTTGACCGAGCATGCAAAGCTGAGGCACTCGGGAAAGATAAAAGAAAAGCTGATTCAGAAGCTAGAGATGTGAGAAAGAGATTTTCGAACAAATCATTTCAGTCTATTTCGAAGAAATTCAGAGATGAACAAAGCCGTTCAAGAGTTAATATGGGACAATGGAGTAGAGATCGAGCTAGATCGCAGTCAAACTTAAAAGCTCCAGCAACTTCAGTGGCAAGTGTTGGAAACGTCCGATCCGAGCGACCTGAGTGTAAGCATTATGGTAAAAGACATCCGGGAAGTTGTAGATTAAATGACCGAGCTTGCTTCAGATGTGGATCATTAGATCATTTCATCCGTGATTGCCCGTAGTCCGTTGAACGTAGACTCGTTTAGAATCGAGATCCGATAATGTTTCAATGAGAGGTAGATCTACTCAAATACAAGAAATGTCGGTGGTAGTCGAGGGCTACGAGAGACACCGCTGCGAGATCTCGAAGCTAGAGCGCCGCCAGAGCGTATGCCATCCGAGAGCCGTGAGGAAGCTTCATCTCCTGATGTTATTACGGGTACATTTACTCTTTATGATACTTCTGTGATTGCATTGATAGACCCTGGTTCTACACATTCGTATATATGCATGAACTTAGTATCCAAAGAAGACTTTGCTGTAAAGTCTCATCGAGTTTGTTATAAAAGTATCGAACCCCTTAGGTAAAAATGTCTTGGTTGACAAAGTATGCAAGAACTGTCCGTTGATGTTTCGAGATATCTGTTTTCCTACTGATCTGATGCTGTTACCTTTTGATGAGTTTGATATAATTCTGGGTATGGACTGGTTGACATTGCATGATGCGGTTTTGAATTGCAAAAGAAAGACTATTGATTTGAGATGTCAGAATGATGAAATAGTTCGGGTTGAGTCTAATGATCTGAACGGATTGCCAGCTGTGATATCAGTGATGAAAGCTCAGAACTATGTAAAAAAGGGTTATGAAGCTTATTTTGCGTATGTGATTGATTTGAAAGTGTCTGAAAAGAAAGTTGAATCAGTGCCAGTTGTCTGTGAATTCTTTGATGTGTTCCCTGAAGAACTACCGGGATTGCCTCCGATACATGGAGTTGAATTTGGTATTGATATGTTGCCTAGTACAACTCCTATTTCGATAGTTCCGTATAGAATGGCACCAACAGAACTGAAAGAATTGAAGTCACAGTTGCAAGAGTTGACTGACAGAGGGTTTGCAAGATCGAGTTTCTCACCTTGGGGTGCTCCTGTTCTGTTTGTGAAAACGAAAGATGGCACGATGAGAATGTGCATTGATTATCGTCAGTTGAATAAAGTGACTATAAAGAACAAATAACCTCTACCCAGAATTGATGATTTATTCGATCAACTTAAATGAGCCACTGTGTTTTCAAAGATAGATCTGAGATCGGGATACTACCAGTTGCGAGTAAAAGATTCAGATATTCTGAATACTGCTTTCAGAATGAGGTATAGGCATTATGAGTTTTTAGTTATGCCGTTCGGACTAACCAATGCTCGTGCTGTTTTTATGGATCTGATGAACAAAATTTTAAGACCGTATTTAGATCAGTTTGTTGTTGTTTTTATTGACGACATTTTGATTTATTCACGTGATGAAAACGAGCATGTCGAGCATCTGAGGATTGTGTTGCAAACTTTGCTAGATAAGCAATTGTATGCGAAATTCAGCAAATGCAAAATTTGGTTGCGTGAAGTCAGTTTTCTGGGACATATTGTATCGGCCTTTGGAATACGAGTTGATCCGAACAAGATTTCTGCTATTCTGGAATGGAAACCTCCGAAGAATGTATCTGAAGTTCGCAGTTCTCTGGGACTTGCTGATTATTATCGGAGTTTCATAAAAGGCTTTTCGATGATAGCTATTCCGTTGACTAAATTGCTTTAGAAAGATGTGAGATTTGAATGGTCCGATAAATGTCAGAAAAGCTTCGATCAGTTGAAAACTTTGTTAACTAAAGCTCCAGTTTTGGTACAACCAGAATCGGGTAAAGAATTCGTGATTTACAGTGATGCTTCGTTAAATGGTCTGGGATGTGTTCTTGTAACACCCCTTACCCAAGTTCTACGCCGGAATAGGGCTCGAGGCATTACCGAACTCAAACCACTTGATCGCCACTTAGGCTCATCATAACTACTCTCTGCAGTCATCTCAACAACCTCATTCTCGACTTACGAGGCCTCACTCATACACACGAGGGCTCTCGAGACTAAACCAAAACTTTTTCCAATCTTAAATTTTTTCCCTTTTATACAGGTCTCACACGCCCGTGCAAGATTAGACACGCCCGTGCATGGACACACACGCCCATGTCCCCAAACCGTGCCTAAAACCCCAGCATTCTGCCAATGCCCCACGGCCAAGGCACACGCCCGTGCTTACCATCCATGGTGCACACTGACTACCTTAACATGGCCTAGAGTCTAGACACACGCCCGTGTAGCTAGCCCGTGACCAACACTGATTAATCCCACACGCCCTAGGCACACACCCGTGTGACTAGTCCGTGGTCTATTCTGACTTAAGATACAAAGGTGCAAGGTGCACACGGCCTAGACACACGCCCGTGTGTCCATCCGTGTGGGCACTTAGAGGCTATTTACCAAGCCAATTGCCACCCTGAAATCAAGACCAAACTCATGCTCAATTCAGCAACTCAAGTATTACATCTAACATGAACAAGGATGCATACTTCATTGATAGATTAAAACATACATACTTAATCATTCATGACTCATCTCTTTGGCCATATACAAAAAGAATACTAAGCTTGATAGCCAACACTTTGGCTAGTTTTAAAACATAACTCAAAATGAAATGTTTCCTATACATGCCATACTTAATATAAACAACTTGGCTATACCAAAATAGCGATTGATAGTGTGCTCCGAGCTCCGGTGACGATGATCCACGAGATTAGCTTGGCGGGACTACATGGAAAGAAAGAATAAATGACGTAAGCATTTAGGTTAGTAAGTTTGCATGTAATTCTCATAGCAATATATTTGCTTAACATTAACCATTCATCATAAACAATGGCATTATGAAATCTCAAGCATTTAAGCTTACTTACTCTTACTGATTCTTACATATCTCATGGTACTTACTATTCTCATGCTCGTACGGTAACAAGATACCTGTATCACTTGATCACATAGATCAATATACTTTACTATGATAAGCATAATCTCAACTTCATCATTCATATCATGAATAATACTCTTAATTAACTCTGACTAGCATAACTTGATAATAACTTTACTTACTTAACTTTCTTACTTTCTCATTTAATCTTTACACTTTTGCCCGATGAATTACTATGAATAACAGAGGATACTAAATCTCAAAACACATGTGTCTTGATGCCAATGCTATATCCTTGATATAGTCTTACATGGGATCTCTTACTTGGTATTGATGCCATGTCTTGACATGGGCTTACACGAAGTCTTCCTTATGAGTTCCCTTGGGAACTTACCATTGCCATGTCTCGACATGGTCTTACTTGGTATCTTTACTTGTCAATGCCGAGCCTTGGCTTGGACTTACATGAAATCTTTCTTGTTACTCACCAATTCCATGCCTTGGCTTAGACTTACATGGGATCTCTATCTCTTTATAGCTTTTCAAAGCTAAGACTTGTCTTGGACTTACATGATAACTTTGCTGGGAGACTCACCAATGCCATGCCTTGGCTTGGGCTTATATGGGTCTTCATCTCATAATAACTCTTCAATGCCAAGACTTGTCTTGGTCTTACATGATAACTTGCTTGATTGCCGATTCCATGCCTTGGCTTGGTCTTATACGGACTTTCTCATTTCATGTGATAGATCGAATATCCTAAGTAATTCAACTTCAATCGGGACTTTCTCATGCTTGATCTCATTGATTTCTTTGTTTAACATAGCCTTAAACAATCTTATGGAATTTAAAATATATTCTACATTATACTAAGCAATTTAATGATATTAATCATAAAGCTTAGAAAACATACAAGCTTACCTCAATATACAAAATGTGTGTAGATATGCAATTTAGTCCTCGACTTTGTTCTTGCCTCAGTTTCGATCTGGGCTTTGTTTTTCTTGATCTATAATAATAATTAGATCATTTAATACTCACATTGACTAAATTGACTCTTAACTCATACTTTGGCAAAATTTCTATCTTGCCCCTCAACTTTTTCATATTTGCACTTTTGCCCCTAGGCTCGTAAAATGATTCTCATTTAACTTTCTCAAACATCATGCTTAGCTGATTCATTTTCTCTACTATAACAATCATCAATTCTCACTATTTCTAATAGGTATGACCAATTTCATAACTATTACAAATTAGTCCATACTATCATTTTTCATGAAATTCACTAAGGAAAAGATGTTTATCTAACATCAAACTCTCATAAACTTCCATAAAATATCATTTTACAAGCATGTCACTATTGGGTAGATTTTTGAACATGCATCTTAGCTCATTTTATAGCTAAAAATAGCTAATTCATAATACGAGAACTTCAAAAATACGAAGAATATTAAAAACGGGGCTAAGATGAACTTACTAGCAAGCTTGAAAGATGAACAAACCCTAGCTATGGGGTTCTTCAAATTTTCGGCACCAAGGAAGAAGATGAATGAAATTTTTATCATCTTTTTCCTATTTTAATCATTTAATTGGTAAATGACCAAAATGCCATTCTCTTTAAAAATTTACAAACTACTAACTCATGTCCATTTTTGTCCAATAATTATAATTTGGGAAAATTGCTATTTAGGGACTTCTAATTAATATTCTAAAGCTATTTCATACAAAAAGCTTCTAGAAACTCATATTTTACAACTTTTGTAATTTAGTCCTATTTGATCATTCCATGTCAATTTCACAAAATTTCTACATGGAACTTTAATACTATCATGCAAACATGTCATAAACCTTAAGAACTCAATTTACTAACTCAGATTTGTGGTCTCGCACCACTATTCCGACTAGGCCCTAAATCGGGCTGTTATAATTCTCCCCCTCTTAGGAATTTTTGTCCTCGAAAATCTTACCAGCAAACAGGTTTGGATACTGGTTTCCATGCTCTTTTCTGGTTCCCACGTAGCTTCTTCTATTCCATGTCTTTGCCACAATACTTTTACCAGGGCAATACTTTTATTTCTTAGCTGCTTGACTTCCCGAGCTAATATCTTAACTGGTTCTTCACCATAAGTCATGTCGGGATGAATCTCTATCTCTGACGGGGTAATTACATGTGAAAGATCTGATCAGTAGCGTCGCAACATGGACACGTGAAACACATCGTGAATCTTTTCTAACTCTGATGGCAAAGCCAATCGATAAGCTACCGGCCCAACTTTCTCGGTAATCTCATACGGTCCAATAAAACGTGGACTCAACTTGCCTTTCCGGCCAAAACTTGGAACTTTTCTCCATGGTGACACTTTCAAGAAAACTTTATCTCTGACTTGATACTCTATCTCTTTTCTCTTTAAGTTTGAATAGGACTTCTGTCTATCCGATGCGACTTTTAAACATTCTCGTATCACTTTCACTTTCTCTTCACTTCTCTAACCAAATCAACCCCGTGAATTTGGTTTTCCTTGAGTTCACCCAAAATAAAGGTGTTCTCGCACTTACGCCCATATAGAGCCTCATAAGGCGCCATCTTTAAACTCGATCAAAACTATTATTGTAGGCAAACTCTACCAATGGGAGAAACTTTTCCCAACTGCCTCGGAATTCAAGAATACAACATCTGAGCATATCCTCGAGTACTTGAATTAACCTCTCCGATTGACCGTCAGTTTGAGGATGAAAAGCGGTACTAAAGTTCAACTTTGTACCCAAGGCCTCTTGGAAATTCTTCCAAAATCTAGATGTGAACCTTGGATCTCTATCCGAGATAATTGACAATGGAACACCGTGAAGCCTTATTATTTCTGACACATACAAGTTTGCCAACTTGTCTAGTGAGTAATCAACTCGTACAAGTAAGAAATGAGCTGACTTCGTGAGTCTATCAACTACAACCCATACAACATCTTTCTTGCTCGGAGATAATGGTAAACCCGTTACAAAATCTATAGTAATACGGTCCCATTTCCACTCCGAAACCAAAATGGGTTGAAGCAAACCCGAAGGTACTTGGTGTTCAGCCTTTACTTGCTGACAAATCAAGCATTTGGAAGCAAACTCTGAAATATCTTTCTTCATTCTCGGCCACCAATACTATTGCTTTAAGTCATTAAACATTTTGGTACTACCCGATGATACTGAGATAAACATCCGTTATGTGCCTCATGCAAAATTCTCTTCGAATAAGCTCGTCCTTTCTCAAGATTACACAAATTCTATCTTTGAACATCAGACTTCCATTGGGACTAATCCGGAAATCAGACTCAACATCTGTCTCGCATTGAGCTCTCTTGACTTGTAATTCACTATCTTCTTTCTGAGCCTCAAAAATCTCTTGGAGGAATACTGGTCTAGCTTTCAACTCAGCTAGAATAGAACCATCAGTGGATAAAGTCATCCGTGAATTTATTGCCCTTAATGCAAATAGGGACTTTCTACTCAAAGAATCGGCGACCACATTCGCCTTCCCGGGATGGTAGTCAATGACCATCTCATAGTCTTTTATCAACTCTAACCATCTCCGTTGCCTTAAGTTCAACTCTTTCTGCGTCATCAAGTACTTCAAACTTTTGTGATCGGTGAAAATTCGACATCTCTCACCATATAGGTGGTGTCTCCATATCTTCAATGCGAAGACTATGGTAGCCAACTCTAGATCGTGGGTCGGATAATTCTTCTCAAGAGGCTTCAACTCGTCTTGAGGCATAAGCAATCACTTTGCCTTCTTGCATAAGTACCATGACCTAATCCATTTAAGGATGCATCATTTGTAAATCACAAATTCTTTCCCCGCCAAAGTTGTACTAAAACTGGAGCTTCTATCAACATCGCTTTCAGTTTCTCGAAACTTTGTTGGCATCTTTCTGTCCACTCAAACTTCACATTTTTCTGTACCAATTTAGTCATCGGGGTTGTAATAATAGAAAACCCCTTGACGAATCGTCTATAATAGCCGGCTAGGCCTAGGAAACTTCTAACCTCAGAGACATTCTTCGGTGGCTTCTAGTCCATAATAGCCGAAATCTTACTGGGGTCTACTCGAACTCCTTCTCCCGAGACAATATGTCCCAGAAATCCTACTTCCTTGAGCCAAAATTCACTTTTAATGAACTTGGCATACAACTGATTTTCTCGTAGAATCTGTAAAACTGTCCGTAGGTGCTCAAAGATGCTCATTCTCATCTCTGAATAAATCAGTATGTCGTCAATGAAAATGACTACAAAATTGTTGAGGTATGGTCTAAAAATGCGGTTCATTAAGTCCATGAATACCGCAGGAGCATTGGTCAAACCAAAAGGCATGACTAAAAATTCATAATGCCCATACCTTGTTCGAAAAGATGTCTTAGACACATCTGATTCCTTTACTCTTAACTGATAGTACCCTGATCTCAAGTCTATTTTGGAGAACACAGTGGCCCCTTTCAATTGATCGAACAAATCATTGATCCTAGGCAATGGGTACTTATTCTTCATCGTCACTTTATTAAGCTGACGGTAATCTATGCACAATCTCATGGTGCCATCTTTCTTTTTCACAAATAAAACTGGAGCACCCCAGGGAGAACAACTTGACCTAGCAAAGCCTTTATATCATCAACTCTTGCAATCGTGACTTCAGCTCCTTTAACTCCGTTGGAGCCATTCTGTAAGGAGTAATAGATATTGGTACAGTACCGGGAGCCAGTTCAATACCGAACTCAATCTCTCTTACTGGGGGTAGTCCTGGCAATTCTTCGGGAAAAACATCCACATACTCACATAGTATCGGTACTGACTCAATCTTTAACTCTGTTTCTTTATCATTCATCACAAAGGCCAAATATGCCTCGTACCCCTTTCTTATGTATCTCTGTGCCGTCATGTGAAAAATCATTGCCGGTGATTTACTTTGCTCATCTGATTCTATATGGAGAATATCCCCATTCTCACATCTCGTCTCAATATATTTCTTCCCACAATTAACTATTACATCATGAGTGGTCAACCAGTCCATACCAAGAATGATGTCAAACTTATCAAATGGTAGCAACATAAGATTTGCTTTAAAGTAATGACCTCTAATCATTAATGGACAATCTTTACATACTTCATCAACTAACACACTCTTGCCTAAAGGATTAGACACCTTAATCGTAAATTCTGTAGAATCTATAGGCATATTCATACTGGATACTAGTTTCATACAAATGTAAGAGTGTGTGGATCGGGATCTATTAAAGCAATAACTTTAACATCATGTAGAGAAAAGGTACCCGTAATAACATCAGGAGAAGATGCCTCTTCGCGAGCGCGAATGGCATAAGTCCTCGCAGGTGCCCTACCCTTGGGTCTCGCAGCCTGCTCTCTAGGGTTACCCCTTCCACTTGCCCCACTTCCTGGGTTCCTTTGCGGTCTTCCTCTGACTACACTCCCGGATCTCGGGTTCAGAGCTCTATCTTCTTTCATTGTCTTTGGAAAATCTTTTATGTAGTGGTCCTGGGAACCACATCTGAAATATGCATTTTCATGTGCTCGACATTCTCCAAAATGACGTCTGCCACACTGTGGGCATTCGGGTCTATCCGATCGGATGTTCCCCACACTAGCAACTGAGGTTGTCTGTGCCTTACTTCCCGAATACTTCTTACTCTTGTCCTTCCTTGAAAACCCAGTGGAAGTAGCCGATCGGGTGGAGAAATCTATTGATTTCTTGGATGTGGATTGGAATGACTTATTCCACTGTCTCTTTTTAGAGTCACGAGACTCTATTTCAAACTTTCTCTTCTCCTTTACTAGTTCTTCGGCTTTACAAGCCCTCTCTACTAGCACACCGAATTCCTTCAGTTCTAGGACAGCAACAAACAATTTGATGTCCTCATTTAGCCCATCTTCAAATCTCTTACTCATGATGGCCTCGGTGGACACGCATTCTCGAGCGTATTTGCTGAGCCATACAAACTCACGCTCATAATCTGTCACAGACATCTTGCCTTGCTTTAACTCTAGAAATTCCTCTCTTTTCTGGTCCACGAACCTTTGACTGATATACTTTTTCTTGAACTCTTCTTGGAAGAATTCCCATGTGACCTTTTCCCTCGGTACCACAGACACCAATGTGTTCCACCATTGATAGGCAGAATCTCTTAAAAGAGAGACTACACACTTCATGCATTCCTCAGATGTGCATGACAACTTATTAAATAACCTGATGGTATTTTCTAACCAGAATTAAGCTTTTTCCGGATCATCATCTTTTCTAGCCCAGAATTCTTCTGCCCAATGTTTCCTGATTCTATCAACTAGAGGCTTCTCTCCTCTTACCACCTCTACTACTTGAGGGGCTACTGAGATAGGTTGTGGAATAGGTGGGGGTAGAGGGGGTTGCGCATTTGGGTTCGTACGAACAAACTCCGTATACCATGTATTCATCATACGGAGGAAGGCTTCTCTAGCCTCTTCTCCTCCTTCTTGACTCACCGTAGTGGGTCTATTCTCATTCTCATTCTAAGACCGTCCCTTCAGCGGGAGCCGGCGCGTTACTTTTTACGTCATCTGCCACAGCTCTATCGGGATCCATTTACTAAATGTATAAACATAATTTAAGTCGTCAGGAGTCGTCACACTATCATTATAAAAACTGTAACACCTCTTACTCGGTTTCTACGCCAGAACCGAGCCTGAGGCGTTATCGAACTCGAACCACATGGTCGCTGCTTAGGCTTAACGTAATTATTCTCTTAAATCACCTCTACAACCCCATTCTCGACTTACGAGACCTCACTCATACACACGAGGGCTCTCGAGACTAATCCGAAACTTTTGCGATTATTAAATTTTTTCTCTTTTATACAAGTCTTACACGCGCGTGCAAGATTAGACACGCCTGCGTGCATAGGTACACACGCCCATGTCCTCGGACCGTGCCTAAAACCCCAAGATTTCGCCAATTTGCCCACGGCCAAGGCACGCCCGTGCTTCCCAACCGTGGTCGACACTGACTAAATCCACACGGCCTTGATACGCCCGTGTAACATGGCCGTGGGGAATTTATAATTTTATGAGTAAGGTGCAGACTTCACACACGGCGATTGCACACGCCAGTGCTAACGTGTGTCACACACGGCCTAAACACACGACCGTGTGATTAGCCTCGTGGTCTAATCGACTTGAACCACTAATGTGGGGAACACACGCTTAGACACACGCCTGCGTGTCTCGCGTCAGTGTGGGCACTTAGAAGCTATCTACCAAGCCATTGCCACCTTAGAGTGCACACATACATACCTTCATTCAAAAACAATACAACTCCTAACCCTTTTGCAAGTCTAAAAACTCATCCAACACACACAATATTGAAATGAACACAATTCATGAATTTCATCTTCATTAAACAAAAGAGTTTGCCAAGAACTTGTCTAACTCATAGGGCCATTTACAAAATGACTTACATAGCCAACACTTTAACTAACAATTACAACTTGACAAATACTTGAGTCCTATACATGCCATACTCAAAACAAGTCTAAAATTGTTATACCAAAGTGTTGTCGATAGTGTGAATTTCCGAGCTCCTGCAGTCACGATCCTCGAGTTACCTTGGCAATACTACAAGGAAAAAGGGCAATGAAAAAGGGGTAAGCATAAAGCATAGTAAGTTGCATGGAAATAAATAGCAATTCATAATACCCATAAAAATAATTCATTCATAGTATTATCTAACCACACACAAACTCAAGGCCTCTTGCCGTACTTACTTACAATTTCCCTTATTTGGCACATACCGTGCCACACATCGCGACCATTCTTCGTGACTCATTCACGAGTACCTGTATTCACTAATTCACATGACTTAAATATCATTCACTTCTCTACTTCTAAAATTTCATCTACTTATCCACCACTCACAAGAGTTAGTCAGAGACATAAGTTTATAGCCATTACTATAAATATAAAGTCAATGCCACGTCCTCGAGGTGGTCTTACATGGAGTCTTCTCTAAGTACCAATGCCATGTCCCGGATATGGTCTTATATGGGATTACTTCTAGGTGCCAATGCCATATCCCGGATATGGTCTTATATGGGATTACTCTTCATGTATGATGCCATATCCCAAATATGGTCTTATACGATTTCCATGTTCATCACTGAAGCCATATCTCGGATATGGTCTTATACGGGATCTCAACTTGATGCCGAGGCCATGTCCCGGACATGGTCTTATACGGGACCTTATTTGTTCCATATTTCAATGATAGCGTTTCTATAATCAACATGGCCCAATTAGGACTCCAACATCTCATTCCCATTAACTACTCAATTTAGTAATGCATTATGATTTAATATAATTTCCAAGCATTTCTCAACATACTAATATGAATATTGTTTAAGTCACATACAACTTATCTCGTTTTCAAAATGAGCTAGTTTCTTCGGTTCAGTCCAAGTCTTTATTCTTTCCCCGTTCGAGGCGGATTCTCGTCTCCTCTTGCTCTATAATAGCAAATTAGCTCATTTTAATCACTACATTAATACAAGCATTTCAATAACCATGCTTAAGCAAAATTACCATTTTGCCTTTATACTTTGGCAAAATAACCATTTTACCCCTAGGCTCTAAAGTCAATTCTAATCAAATTTCTACCTTTAATGAGCCTAGGTGAACATTTATTTCTCTTATGGCTATCATCAAAACCCAACATTCCACATGTTTACTACAAATTTCACAACCTTTACAAAAAGGTTCATTTAGGTGTTTTCATGGCAACAACCTTCACAAAAGTTGTTCATCTAACAACTAATACTCATTTTCCTCCATAAAAGTGCAGTGAATAACTTAAAAGCTCTCATGGAAAAACTCTAAACTCTTCACCATTTAACAAAATAATCCCCTCTTTAGAAAGCTTAAGCTTTAGGGGTTCCAAAAGTACAATTTTTATCAAGGAATAATCACTAGAACACTTACTTGTAAGGAGAAGAGTGTGCTGAAATTTGGAGCATTCAAAACCCCTATTTGGCTGCTAATTTTTGGTGGAAGATGAATAGAGAAAAAGATGATATCTTTTTCTCTTCTTATTTTATTAATATTGGTCAAATAAGTCACCAACTATCACCAACTTTGACCAACAATGTCCATCCTTGTCTCCCATCTAGTCTATGGCCGGCCAAGCACATATTGGGGGTCTATTTGCCCTTTAAAGACCTCTAATTAACATTCTAAGACTATTTGGCACCTTTATCTTATAGAATGGAACTTTCGCACTTTATGCGATTTAGTCCCTTTTCGCGATTAAACACAACATCGCTAAAATTAAAGCATCAAAATTTTCATGTACATATGCTATCATGTTATAACTCATAATATATCATGAAAATAAATTTCTTGAATTCTCGGATTAGTGATCCTGATATCACTATTCTGACTAGCCCCTAAATGGGGCTTTTACAATTCTCCCCCTTAAGGATTTTCGTCCTCGAAAATCTTACCGGTGAAAAGATTGGGGTATTGGTTTCTCATCGATTCCTCGGACTCCCATGTAGCCTCTTCTATACCGTACCTTTGCCATAAGACTTTTACTAGGGCTATACTTTTATTCCTTAACTGCTTGACTTCACGAGCCAAAATTCTAACTGGTTCTCCACCATATGTCAAATCCGGTTGTATCTTTACATATGTCGGCTCTATAACATGTGAAGGGTCTGAACGGTATCGGCGCAACATAGACACATGAAAGACGTCGTGAATCTTTTCCAGCTCAGGTGGCAAGGCTAACCAATAAGCTACCGGTCCTATCCTTTTGGTAACTTCATAAGGCCCAATAAAGCGCGGACTTAACTTGCCATTTTGGCCAAATCTAAGGACTTTCCTCCAAGGTGATACTTTCAAGAACACTTTATCACCAAATTTGAATTCTATTTCTTTCCTTTTTAAATCCGAATAGGACTTCTATCTATCTGAGGAGACTTTCAAACAGTCACGTATCACTTTTACTTTATCTTTAGTTTCCTTAACCAAGTCAACCCCGTGTATCTGTTTCTCTCTGAGTTCTGACCAATACAAGGGCGTTCGACATTTACGCCCATACAATGCCTCATAAGGTGCCATCTTCAAACTTGATTGAAAGCTGTTGTTGTATGCAAATTCCACCAATGGTAATTATTTCTCCCAGTTACCATGGAATTCCAAAACACAACACCGAAGCATGTCTTCTAGTATCTGAATTACCCTCTCTGACTGTCCATCAGTTTGTGGATGAAAAGCTATACTGAAACTCAATTTCGTGCCTAATGCTTCTTGTAACTTTTTCCAAAATCGTGACGTGAATCTCAGATCTCTATCTGAAATGATCGACAACGGTACACCATGAAGTCTTACTATCTCAGACATATACAAATCTGCCAATTTATCGAGCGAATAGTTGACTCGCACTGGTATAAAGTGGACTGACTTAGTGAGTCTATCAACCACTACCCATACTGCATCTTTCTTCTTTGGAGTCAATGGTAAACCCGTCACGAAGTCCATAGCAATACGGTCCCATTTCCATTCAGGAACCATAATGGGCTGAAGTAAACCCTTAAGGTACTTGACGTTCAACCTTCACTTGTTGACAAATTAGGCATTTCGATACAAACTCGGAAATATCTTTCTTCATACCAAGCCACCAGTACCATTTCCTCAAATCATGGTACATGTTCGTACTGCCTGGGTGTACACTCAAACATCCGTTATGTGCTTCATGCAAAATTTTGCGGATAAGGTCATCATTCCTGGGTACACAGACTTGATCTCAAAATGTTAGACATCCATCAAGATTTACTCAAATGTCTGTATCAATGCTCGACTCACATAAAACTCTCTTGGCTTGCAAACTGTTATCATTCTTCTGAGCTTCACAAATCTACTGGAGAAACAATGGTTTAGCCCTCAACTCGGCTAAAAAAGAACCATCATCTAACAAGGTCATCTGAGTATTCATGGCTTTTAGTGCAAACAAAGATTTTCTGCTTAAAGCGTCGGCGACTACATTGGCCTTTCCCAGATGGTAGTCTATTACCAACTCATAATCTTTAATCAGCTCTAACCATCTTCGTTGCCTCAAATTTAATTCTTTTTGAGTCATCAAATATTTTAGGCTTTTGTGGTCAGTGAAAATCTGACACCTTTCACCATATAAATGATGTCTCCAAATTTTCAGTACAAACACAATTGCGGCCAACTCTAAATCATGAGTCGGGTAGTTCTTTTCGTGCGGCTTCAATTATCTAGAGGCGTATGCAATCACTTTACCCTCTTGCATAAGAACACAACCCAACCCGTTCAAGGACGCATCACTATAAACTACAAATTCTTTTCCTGGTTCTAGTTGCACCAATATAGGAGCCTCAGTTAACAGTGTCTTCAGTTTCTCAAAACTCTGTTGACACTTTTTCGTCCAGTCGAACTTTACATATTTCTGCAAAAGTCTCGTCATCGGGGTAGCTATCATGGAAAACCCCTTGACAAAACGCCTATAATAACCTGCTAGGCCTAGAAAACTCCTCACTTTAGTTACGCTCCTCGGCGATTTCCATTCAACAATTGCCAAAATCTTACTCGGGTCAACTCTAATCCCTTCTCCAGAGACAATATGCCTCAAAAATCCCACTTCCTTGAGCCAAAATTCAATCTTACTTATTTTGGCATACAATTGTTTTTCTCGCAGAACTTGTAGAACCATACTCAAATGCTCTGCATGCTCGTTCTCATCTCGAGAGTAAATCAGTATGTCATCGATAAAGACCACCACAAACCTATCCAAGTACGGTCGAAAAATGCGATTCATCAAATCCATGAAGATAGCAGGGGCATTCGTTAGGCCAAAAGGCATGACCAAAAATTCATAATGGCCATATCTAGTCCTAAACGCGGTTTTCGGCACATCAGAGTCCTTGACTTTCAATCGATAGTACCTTCGACCTCAGTCTATCTTAGAAAATCATCGTAGCTCCTTTCAATTGATCAAATAGATCGTCGATCCTCGGCAACGGGTATTTATTCTTCACTGTCACCTTGTTGAGTTGCCGATAGTCTATACATAGTCTCATGGAACCATCTTTCTTCTTCACAAATAGGACGGGTGCTCCCCACGAAGAAAAACTCGGCATCGCAAAACCTTTATCTGTCAATTCTTGCAACTGTGCTTTCAACTCTTTCAGTTCGGTTGGGGCCATTCTATAGGGAGCGATAGAAATAGGGGCAATACTCGGAGCTAATTCAATCCCAAATTCAATCTCTCTATCCGGTGGTAGTCCAGGCAACTCTTCTGGGAAAACATCTAAGTACTCGCATACAATGGGTACTGACTCAACTTTTAATTCATTCTCTTTAGTGTTCAACAAAAAGGCAAGATAAGCCTCATACCCCTTCCTTAGGTACTTCTGAGCTGACAGGGTCGATACCACTATCGGTGACCTATCAGCTTATCTCGATTCAAAGACGAATAAAATTACCATTTTCATCTCTCAACTCGATATGCTTCTTCCCACAGTTCACAATTACACTATGGGTAACTAACCAATCCATCCCGAGAATGACATCAAATTCATCAAACGATAATAACATAAGATCGATCGGGAAACAATGACCCTTAATCATCAAAGGGCACCCTTTGCAAACTCTATCAACCAACACACACTTGCCTAGGGGATTAGACACTCTTATAACGAATTTAGTAGGCTCTATAGGCATGTTCATGCTAGAGACTAATTTCATGCATATGTATGAGTGAGTAGATCTCGGGTCAATTAAAGCTATAACACGAGTATTATGGAGAGAAAAGATACCCGTGATCACGTTAGGGGAAGATGCATCGTCACGAGCACGAATGGCATATGTCCTCATCGGTGCTCTACCCTCAACTTTAGCAGCTTGCTCTCTGATTGGATTTTTGTTTCCCATCTCAATCCCCAGGTTTCTCAATGGCCTTCCCCTTATGGTACTTCCTGATTTCGCATTCTGAGGCCTTCCTTTCTCGTCCACCTCGGGACAGTTTCTGATAAAATGGTCTAAGGAACCACATCTGAAACAAGCTTTCTCATTAGCTCTACACTCACCAGAATGGTGCCTGCCACACCGAGGGCACTCTGGTCTATTTGGTCGAACGTTGCCCACACTAGCAACTGATGTAGTGTGCCCTTTTGATCTCGAGGGTTGCTTGCTTTTATTTCGGGTTGAAAACCCCTCTGAAGTGACTGATCGAGTAGTGAAATCCCTCGATTTCTTGGATGAGGATAGGTTAGACTTGTTCAGTTGTCTCTTTCTCGAGTCACGAGACTCGTATTCGGCTCTTCTCTTCTCTTTAGCCAACTCTTCGGCTTTACAGGCCCTATCCACCAACACTACAAACTCCTTTAATTCAAGAACTCCCACGTATAGGCGGATATCTTCATTCAATCCATCCTCGAACCTCTTGCACATGATGGCTTCGGTAGACACGCACTCTCGTGCATACTTGCTAAGTCTGACGAACTCCCGTTCATAGTCGGTCACTGACATACGACCTTGCTTTAACTCCAAGAACTCTTTTCTCTTGTGGTCGATGAACCTCTGGCTAATATACTTCTTCCGATATTATTCTTGGAATAATTCCCAACTAACTCTCTCCCTCGGTACCACCGACACCAAGGTGTTCCACCATCGGTAGGCTGAATCTCTCAGGAGAGACACTGCACACTTTAAGCACTCCTCAAGCATGCAGGATAACTCATCGAATACCCGAATGGTATTCTCGAGCCAAAATTCTGCTTTCTCCGGGTCATCATCCTTATTTGCCCAAAATTCTTCCGCTCCTTGCTTCCGGATCTTATCCACCGGAGGCCTTTCTCTTCTCACCACCTCAATTACTTGAGGGGCTACAGGAGCGAGTTGAGGAATTGGTGGGGGTGGAGGGGGTTGAGCATTAGGGTTTACTCGGGTATACTCAGTATACCAGTTGCTCATCATATAGAGAAAGGCTTCTCGAGCCTCTTCCCCCTGACTCAAAGTCTCAAGTCTACTATTAACTGGCACGGTCCCTTGAGCGGGAGCCGGCGCATTACTCGCAGCATCATCAGCTACAGTTCGGTCTGGATAAGAATCCATCTACTATATAAAACACAAATTTATACATCAGGAGTCGTCACACTATCATTACTCAGACACTCTTACATATGGCATGTATAGCTAGACTCGTACTTATGCTACGTTAGTCCTAGAATCGACTAAACTGTAGCTCTGATACCATTAAATGTAACACCCCTTACTCAGTTTCTACGCCGGAACCGAGCCCGAGGCATTACCAAACTTGAACAACATGGTCGCTGCTTAGGCTTAACGTAATTACTCTCTTAAATCACCTCTACAACCCCATTCTCGACTTACGAGACCTCACTCATACACACGAGGGCTCTCGAGACTAATCCAGAACTTTTGTGACTATTAAAATTTTTCTCTTTTATATAAGTCTTACACGCCCGTGCAAGATTAGACACGCCCGTGCATAGGTACACACGCCCATGTCCCCCTGCATCGTGCCTAAAAACTCGATGATTCTCGCTAATTTGCCCACGGCCAAGGCACGCGCGCGTGCTTCCCAACCATGGTCGACACTGACTAAATCCACACGGCCTTGACACGCCCGTGTAACATGGCTGTGGGGAATTTATAATTTTATGAGTAAGGTGCAGACTTCACACAGCCAGTGCACACGCCCAGGTGCTAACCGTGTGTCACACACGGCCTAAACACACGGCCGTGTGATTAGCCCGTGGTCTAATCTGACTTGAACCACTAATGTGCAGGGAACACACGACTTAGACACTCACCTGTGTGTCTGTCCGTGTGGGCACTTAGAGGCTATCTATCAAGCCATTGCCACCTTAGAGTGCACACATACATACCTTCATTCAAAAACAATACAACTCCTAACCCTTTTGCAAGTCTAAAAACTCATCCAACACACACAATATTGAAATGAACACAATTCATGAATTTCATCTTCATTAAACAAAAGAGTTTGCCAAGAACTTGTCTAACTCATAGGGCCATTTACAAAATGACTTACATAGCCAACACTTTAACTAACAATTACAACTTGACAAATACTTGAGTCCTATACATGCCATACTCAAAACAAGTCTAAAATTGTTATACCAAAGTCTTTGTCGATAGTGTGAATTTCCGAGCTCCCTGATCCACGATCCTCGAGTTACCTTGGCAATACTACAAGGAAGAAGGACAATGAAAAAGGGGTAAGCATAAAGCTTAGTAAGTTGCATGGAAATAAATAGCAATTCATAATACCCATAAAAACAATTCATTCATGGTATTATCTAACCATACACAAACTCAAGTCCTCTTGCCATACTTACTTACAATTGCCCTTATTTGGCACATACCGTGCCACACATCGCCACTATTCTTCGTGACTCATTCACGAGTACCTGTATTCACTAATTCACATGACTTAAATATCATTCACTTCTCTACTTCTAAAATTTCATCTACTTATCCCACCACTCACAAGAGTTAGTCAGGTACATAAGTTTATAGCCATTACTATAAATATAAAGTCAACGCCACGTCCTCGAGGTGGTCTTACATGGAGTCTTCTCTAAGTACCAATGCCATGTCTCGGACGTGGTCTTATATGGGATTACTTCTAAGTGCCAATGCCATATCTCGGATATGGTCTTATATGGGATTACTCTTCATGTACGATGCCATATCCCAAATATGGTCTTATACGATTTCCATGTTCATCACCGAAGCCATATCCCGGATATGGTCTTATACGGGATCTCAACTCGATGCCGAGGCCATGTCCCGAGCATGGTCTTATACGGGACCTTATTTGTTCCATATTTCAATGATAGCGTTTCTATAATCAACATGGCCCAATTAGGACTCCAACATCTCATTCCCATTAACTACTCAATTTAGTAATGCATTATGCTTTAATATAATTTCCAAGCATTTCTCAACATACTAATATGAATATTGTTTAAGTCACATACAACTTATCTCGTTTTCAAAATGAGCTAGTTTCTTCGGTTCAGTCCAAGTCTTTATTCTTTCCCTGCTCGAGGCGTGATTCTCGTCTCCTCTTGCTCTATAATAGCAAATTAGCTCATTTTAATCACTACATTAATACAAGCATTTCAATAACCATGCTTAAGCAAAATTACCATTTTGCCTTTATACTTTGGCAAAATAACCATTTTACCCCTAGGCTCTAAAGTCAATTCTAATCAAATTTCTACCTTTAATGAGCCTAGGTGAACATTTATTTCTCTTATGGCTATCATCAAAACCCAACATTCCACATGTTTACTACAAATTTCACAACCTTTACAAAAAGGTTCATTTAGGTGTTTTCATGGCAACAACCTTCACAAAAGTTGTTCATCTAACAACTAATACTCATTTTCCTCCATAAAAGTGCAGTGAATAACTTAAAAGCTCTCGTGGAAAAACTCTAAACTCTTCACCATTTAAAAAAATAATCCCCTCTTTAGAAAGCTTAAGCTTTAGGGGTTCCAAAAGTACAATTTTTATCAAGGAATAATCACTAGAACACTTACTTGTAAGGAGAAGAGTGTGCTGAAATTTGGAGCATTCAAAACCCCTATTTGGCTGCTATTTTTTGGTGGAAGATGAATAGAGAAAAAGATGATATCTTTTTCGCTCCTTATTTTATTAATATTGGTCAAATAAGTCACCAACTATCACCAACTTTGACCAACAATGTCCATCCTTGTCTCCCATCTAGTCTATGGCCGGCCAAGCACATATTGGGGGTCTATTTGCCCTTTAAAGACCTCCAATTAACATTCTAAGACTATTTGGCACCTTTATCTTATAGAATGGAACTTTCGCACTTTATGCGATTTAGTCCTTTTTCGCGATTAAACAAAACATCGCTAAAATTAAAGCATCAAAATTTTCATGTACATATGCTATCATGTTCTAACTCATAATATATCATGAAAATAAATTTCTCAAATTCTCAGATTAGTGATCCCGAGATCACTATTCCGTTTAGCCCCTAAATCGGGCTGTTACAAAAACATTCTTATGTATGGCATGTATAGCTAGACTCGTGCTCGTGCTACGTTAGTCCTAGAACAGACCAAACCGTAGCTTTGATACCATTAAAAGTAATACCTTTTACCCGGGTTTTATGCCAGAACCGGGCCCGAGGCCTTACCAAACTGAAACCACTTGATCGCCACTTAGGCTCGTCGTAACTACTCTCTGAAGTCATCTCAACAACCTCATTCTCGACTTACGAGGCCTCACTCATACACACGAGGGCTCTCGAGACTAAACCAGAACTTTTTCCAATATTAAATTTTTTCTCTTTTATACAGGTCTCACAGGCCCGTGCAAGATTACACACGCCCGTGCATGGACACACACGCCCGTGTCCCCAAACCGTGCCTAAAACCCCAGCATTCTGCCAATGCCCCACGGCAAAGGCACACGCTGTAACACCCTATACCCGAATCTGAGACCGAGACTAGATACGAGACATTACCATGCTTGAACTCACTTAAACATGTACTTACGGGCTATAAAATTTTGTTCCGAATTAAAAACTTCTCTTTCTCAGTCTATTCATACCTTTCATGAGCCTACGAGGCCTTAAACACTTTTCTTTAGAGCAGGGGTCACACGCCCATGTTGTGTGGGACACGCTCGTGCACCCCTAAAACATGCCCGTGTCTTTCACCCGTGGTGGATACTGGCAAAATACACACGGCCTGGACACGCCCGTGGCCCCAAACCGTGCCTAAAACCCCAGCATTCTGCCAATGCCCCACGGCCAAGGCATACGCCCATGCTTACCACCCGTGGTGCACACTGACTACCTTAACACGGCCTAGAGTCTAAACACACGCCCGTGTGACTGGTCCGTGGTCTATTCTGACTTAAGATACAATGGTGCAGGGTGCACACGGTCTAGACACACGCCCGTGTGTCCATCCGTGTGGGCACTTAGAGGCTATTTACCAAGCCAATTGCCACCCTAAAATCAAGACCCAACTCAAGCTCAATTCAGCAACTCAAGTATTACATCTTTCATGAACAATACAACATGCTTCATTGATATCAATAACATACATACTTAGTCAATCTTGGCCAATCACTTAGCCATTTACAAAAGAATAATTAACTTGATAACCCATACTTTTGCCCTTTCTAAGACATATACTCAAAATGAAATGTTTCCTATACATGCCATACTTAATATAATTTCAACTTGGCTATACCAAAATAAGGATTGATAGTGTGCTTGAGCTCTCGACTTCAACGATCCACAAGTTAGCTCATGGCGGGACTACATAAAAAGAAAGAATAAAAGGCGTAAGCATTTAGCTTAGTAAGTTTGCATAATGCTCATAGCAACATACTTGTTTAATATAAACCATTTGACATAAACAATGGTATCATAAATTTCAGCTATAAAGCTTACTTACTCATACTTGATTCTTACATATCTCATGAAACTTACTAGTCTCATACTTGAGAGGTAAATAAGGTACCTGTATCACTTGATCACATTGATCAGCATATTTTAACATAATAATCATAATCTCTGATTCATCATTCATAACATGAATAATACTCATTTTCAACTTGATAATAACTTTGCTTACTCAACTTTCTTATTATCTCATTTGAGCTTTACTCGTTTTCCCCGATGAATTTCTATGAATAACCGAGGATACTAAATCTCACTCCACATATAACTTAATGCCAAAGCCATATCCTAAATACGGTCTTACATGGAATATCTCATCTTGGGTTCGAGGCCATGTCTTGACATGGACTTATACGAAGTCTTTCTCGTGAGTTCCCTTGGGAACTTACCATTGCCATGTCTTGACATGGTCTTACTTGGTATCTTTACTCATGAACTGGTCAATGCCGAGCCTTGGCTTGGACTTACATGAAATCTTTCTTGTTACTCACCAATGCCATGCCTTGGCTTGGACTTACATGGGATCTCTATCTCTTGATAGCTTTTCAATGCCAAGACTTGTCTTGGACTTACATGACATCTTTGCTTGAAGACTCACCAATGCCATGCCTTGGCTTGGACTTACATGGGTCTTCATCTCATAAAAACTCTTCAATGCCAAGACTTGTCTTGGTCTTACATGATAACTTGCTTGGTTACCGATGCCATGCCTTAGCTTGGTCTTATACGGGCTTTCTCATTTCATGTGGTAGATCGAGTATCCTAGGTAATTCAACTTCAATAGGGAATTTCTCTTGCTTAATCTTATTGATTTCTTTGTTTAACATGACATTAAACATTTTCATGATATTATTATACATCATACTAAGCAATTCAATGATATTGTCGTAAAGCTTAGAAATCATACAAACTTACCTCAATATACAAAAATGTATGTAGATATGCAATTTAGTCCTCGACTTTGTTCTTGCCTCGGTTTCGATCCGGGCTTCATTTTTCTTGATCTATAATCACAAATGGATCATTTAATACTCACATTGACTAAAATGACCCTTAACACATACTTTGGCAAAATTACTATATTGCCCTTATATTTTCTCATATTTGCACTTTTGCCCCAAGGCTCGTAAAATGAATCTCACTCAACTTTCTTAAACTTCATGCTTAGCTGATTCATTTTCTCTACTATAGCAATCATCAATTCCCTCTATTTCTAATAGGTATGACCAATTCCATAACTTTTACAAACTAGTCATTACTAGCATTTTTCATGAAATTCACTTAGAAAAAGATGTTTATCTAACATCAAACTCTCATAAACTTTCATAAAATATCATTTTACAAGCATGTCACTCTTGGGTAGATTTTTGAACATGCATCTTAGCTCATTTTATAGCTAAAAATAGCTAATTCATAATACGAGAACTTTAAAAATACGAAGAATATTAAAAACGGGGCTAAGATGAACTTACTAGCAAGCTTGAAAAAAAATGAAGAACCCTAGCTATGGAGTCTCCAAATTTTTGGCACAAGAGGAAGAAGATGAATGAAATTTTTATCATCTTTTTCCTATTTTAATTATTTATTAGACAAATGACCAAAATGCCCATCTCTTTAAAAATTTCCCTTTTACTAACTCATGTCCATTTTTGTCCAAAACTTATAATTTGGGAAAATTGCTATTTAAGGACTTCTAATTAATATTCTAAAGCTATTTCATACAAAAAGCTTCTAGAAACTCATATTTTGCAACTTTTGCAATTTAGTCCTATTTGATCATTCCATGTCAAATTTCACAAAATTTCTACATGGAACTTTAATACTATCATGCAAACATGTCATAAGCCTTAAGAACTCAATTTACTAACTCAGATTTGTGGTCTCGCACCACTATTCCGACTAGGCCCTGAATCAGAATGTTACAATTCTCCCCCTCTTAGGAATTTTTGTCCTCGAAAATCTTACCAACAAACAGGTTTGGATACTAGTTTCTCATGATTTCTTCTGGTTCCCACGTAGCTTCTTCTATTCCATGTCTTTGCCACAATACTTTTACCAGGGCAATATTTTTATTCCTTAGCTGCTTGACTTCCCGAGCTAATATCTTAACTGGTTCTTCACCATAAGTCATGTCGGGATGAATCTCTATCTCTGACGGGGTAATTACATGTGAAGGATCTGATCGGTAGCGTCTCAACATTGACACGTGAAACACATCATGTATGTTTTCTAACTTTGATGGTAGAGCCAATCTGTAAGCTACCGGTCCAACTTTCTGGGTAATCTCATACGGTCTAATAAAACGTGGACTCAACTTGCCTTTCCGGCAAAATTTGAGAACTTTTCTCCATTGGGTGACACTTTCAAGAAAACTTTATCTCCGACTTGATACTCCATCTCTTTTCTTTTTAAGTCCGAATAGGACTTCTATCTGTCTGATGCAGCTTTTAAACATTCTCGTATCACTTTCACTTTCTCTTCAGCTTCTCTAACCAAATCAACCCCATGAATTTGGTTTTCCTTGAGTTCAGTCCAAAATAAAGGTGTTCCTGCACTTTCGCCCATATAGAGCCTCATAAGGTGCCATTTTTAAACTCGACTGAAAACTATTATTGTAGGCAAACTCTACCAATGGGAGAAACTTTTCCCAACTGCCTCGGAATTCAAGAATACAACATCTGAGCATATCCTCAAGTACTTGAATTAACCTCTCCGACTGACCGTCAGTTTGAGGATGAAAAGCGGTACTAAAGTTCAACTTTGTACCCAAGGCCTCTTGTAACTTCTTCCAAAATTTGGATGTAAACCTCGGATCTCTATCCGATATGATTGACAACGGAACACCGTGAAGCCTTACTATTTCTGAAACGTACAAGTTTGCCAACTTGTCTAGTGAGTAATCAACTCGTACAGGTATAAAATGAGCTGTCTTCGTGAGTCTATCAACTATAACCCTACAGCATCTTTCTTGCTCGGAGATAATGGTAGACCCGTTACAAAATCCATAGTAATACGGTCCCATTTCCACTCCGGAACCAAAATGGGTTGAAGCAAACCCGAAGGTACTTGATGTTCAGCCTTTACTTGCTGACAAATCAAGCATTTAGAAACAAACTCTGAAATATCTTTCTTTATTCTCGGCCACCAATACTGTTGCTTCAAGTCATTATACATCTTGGTACCACTCGGATGTACAGACAAACATCCGTTATGGGCCTCACGCAAAACTCCCTGAATAAGCTCTTCCTTTCTCGGTACACAAACTCTATCTTTGAACATCAGACTTCCATTGGGACTAATCCAGAATTTAGACTCAACATCTGTCTCGCTGTAACATCCTAGTTTAGGGCCTAGTCGGAATAGTGGTTCGAGACTACAAATTCGAGGGTCATGAATGAGTTTTTGAGGCTTATATTATGTATGCATGCTAGTGTGAAAGTTTCATGAAGCAATTTTGTGAAATTGTGGTTGAATTATCCAAAAGGACTAAATTGCAAAAGTTGCAAAATATGTGTTTCTAGAAGCTATATGTGTGAAATAGCTTTAGATTATTAATTAGAGGTCCTTAAATAGCAATTTATCCAAATTTTAATTTTTGGACAAAAATGGGCATGGATGAGTTAAAATTGAAAGTTTATCAAAAAGGGCATTTTGGTCATTTACCAATTAAGTGAATAAAATAGGTGAAAAGATGATAGAAATTCATTCATCTTCTTCCCATAGCTGCCGAAAATTTGAGAAGCCATTGTTAGGGTTCTTTCAATTTTTCAAGCTTGCTAGTAAGTGCTCCTAAGCCCGATTTTTGATATTCTTCGTATTTTTGAAGTCCCGGTAGCATGAGTAAGCTATTTATAGCTATTTGGTGAGCTATCATGGATGTTTAAAAATGTACATATGTATGACATGCATGTATTTTGATGTTTTATGGAAGAATATGAAGGCTTGATGTAGTAGAAACATCTTTTGCTAAGTGATTTTCCATGAAAATGCATGTAGGGACTTAGTTGTGAAAATCTTAAGTTTGGTCATACATGGGTGATTTAGTGAGATTCGATGAATGCTTTAGTTGAGTAAGTGGTTCGGCTAAGCATGAAAGATTAGAAAGTTGAATAAAAATCATTTTACGAGCCTTTGGGACTAAAGTGTAAATATGAGAAAGTTTAGGGACAAAATAGTAATTTTGCTAAATTATGAGATGTGGGTCAATTTAGTCAGTGTGTGTATTGAATAAGCTGATTTATTCATTATAGATCAAGAAAGATGAAGCCCGGATCGAAACCGAGGCAAAAGCAAGGTGGTGGACTAAATTGCACATTTCAATACTTTTGAGTATCGAGGTAAGTCTATGCATAAACAATGCATTCACACTTACAATTTATAAATGCTAGCTAGGGTGTAGCATGAATGCAATATAGATGTGAATGGATGTATAATTGGGTAAATAGACTTGTGCATGTGTTGTGATAATGCTAGATGGTGGGCTAAGTGCGATACCATCCTAATGCATATTTGCGATGAGCTAGCTATGTGCGATGCTATCGTGAGGTATATCATCTAGTGAGCTATGTGCTGAATCACTATGAATACCATTGTGGTAGGCTAAGTGCGATACCACCTTATTAATCAAATGTGGTGTGCTAAGTGTGAAACCATCGAGATATTGGTTGTGTGGATTGACTGTGTGTATTAACTGTGTGGATGAGTAGTGTGGATTAGTTATGTAAACTAGCTGCGTGGATGAGCTGTGTGGATAAGTTATGTGGATTGGCTGTGTGGATGTATTATGATAAATAATGATGTGTTGTATATTACGTAAATGTGATATTGAATGCAGGGGTGCATTACAGTGGTTATGAGTATGTGACTCATGATGTGTTGGAAATGTGGTAAGGGATAGAAAGAGTAAGCATAGTTGTGAATTACTTGTTGGTATAATGCTAATAGTTTCTTAGCTTATACTATGTTGCTTATTTGTTTATGTGTAAACTTACTAAGCTCAAAGCTTACTTTCTTTCTTTTCCCTTGTCTTATAGATTAAAGCGTTCAATTGAGATACGAGGATCATCAGAAGATAGCCCACATATCAGCACACTTTGGTACATGAAACTTAATGTTTTGTATATGGCATGTATAGGGGCTAGATAAGTTAGTAATTTTTTTTGTAAATGGCTAAGATGTGTTGGCCTATAGATGGATAGCTTATTTTGTATAATGCCATGGTTGTTGGCTATTACATTATATGAAAGAAAGATGTAGTTTTCTATGTGAGAATGCACTTCAATTTGAGTTGATTATGATGGTGTTAGATGAGTATATGTGGTGTATGTTAGAAGGGTGAAAAGAACTTGACACTTAGTCTTGTTCCTGACTATGTGGTTAGACACACGGGCGTGTGTCTAGACCATGTGTGACACACGGTCAGCCCACGGGTGTGTGCTGTGGCTGTACGTCCTCTGCATGTTAATATTTGAAAATAGAATAGACCACGGACTAGTCACACGGGCGTGTGCCTAGAGCGTGTGGGATTCATCAGTGTTCACCACGGTTGGGGAGCACGGGCGTGCCATGGCCGTGGGGCAATTGGCAGAATGCTTGGATTTTTAGGCACGGTCTGGGGACATGGGCGTGTGTTCTCATGCACGGGCGTGTCTAATCTTGCACGGGCGTGTGAGACCTATATAAAAGAGAAAAATTTTAAGGATCGTAAAAGTTCCGAATTAGTCTCGAGAGCCCTCGTGTGTATGAGTGAGGCCTCGTAAGTCGAGAATAAGGTTATATCAAGTAATGACATTGAGCCTAAGTTGTAATTAAGCGGTTTGAGTTTGGTAACGCCTCGGGCCCGGTTCCCGGTGTAGAACCCGGGTAATGGGTGTTACACTCGCACTGAGCTCTCTTGACTCGCAATCCACTATCTTCTTTTTGAGCTTCAATGATCTCTTGGAGGAAAGTTGGTCTAGCTCTCAACTCGGCTAGAATAGAACCATCGTCGGATAAAGTCATCCGTGAATTCATTGCCCTTAATACAAATAGGGACTTTCTGCTCAAAGCGTCGACGACCACATTCGCCTTCCCGGGATTGTAGTCAATGACCAATTCATAGTCTTTTATCAACTCTAACCATCTCCACTTCCTTAAGTTCAACTCTTTCTGCGTCATCAAATACTTCAAACTTTTGTGATCGGTGAAGATCTGACATCTCTCACCATATAGGTGGTGTCTCCATATCTTCAATGCGAAGACTATGGCAGCCAACTCTAGATCGTGAGTCGGATAATTTTTCTTATGTGGCTTCAACTGTCTTGAGGCATAAGCAATCACTTTAGCTTCTTGCATAAGTACACAGCCTAATTCATTTAAGGATGCATCGCTGTAAATCAAAAATTCTTTCCCTGTCTCAGGTTGTACTAAAACTGGAGCTTCTGTCAACATCGCTTTTAGTTTCTTGAAACTTTGTTGGCATCTTTCAGTCCACTCAAACTTCACATTTTTCTGTAACAATTTAGTCATCGGGGTGGCAATCATAGAAAACCCCTTGACGAATCGTCTATAATAGCCGGCTAGGCCTAGAAAACTTCTAATCTCAGAGATATTCTTTGGTGGCCTACAGTCCATAATAGCCAAAATCTTACTGGGGTCTACTCGAACTCCTTCTCCCGAGACAATATGTCCCAGAAATCCTACTTCCTTGAGCCAAAATTCACTTTTACTGAACTTGGCATATATTTGATTTTCTCGAAGAGTCTGTAAAACCGTCCGTAGGTGCACAGCATGCTCATTCTCATCTCGGGAATAAATCAGTATGTCATCAATGAAAATGACTACAAACTTGTCGAGGTATGGTCTAAAAATGCGGTTCATTAAGTCCATGAATACCGCAGGAGCATTGGTTAGACCAAAAGGCATGACTAAAAATTCATAATGCCCATACCTTGTTCGAAAAGCTATCTTGGACACATCTGATTCTCTTACTCTCAACTGGTAGTACCCTGATCTCAAGTCTATTTTGGAGAACACAGTGGCTCCTTTCAATTGGTCGAACAAATCATTGATCCTTGGCAATGGGTACTTGTTCTTTACTGTCACTTTATTAAGTTGACGGTAATCTATGCACAATCTCATGGTGCCATCTTTCTTTTTCACAAATAAAACCAGAGCACCCCATGGAGAACAACTTGATCTCGCAAAACCTTTATCTATCAACTCTTGCAACTGTGACTTCAACTCTCTCAACTCTGTTGGAGCCATTCTGTAAGGAGTAATAGATATCGGTACAGTACCGGGAGCTAGCTCAATGCTGAACTCAACCTCTCTAACTGGTGGTAGTCTTGGTAATTCTTCAGGAAAAACATCCACATACTCACATACTATTGGTACTGTCTCAATCTTTAACTCTGTTTCTTTATCATTCATCACAAAGGCCAAATATGCCTCATACCCTTTTCTTATGTATCTCTGTGCCGTCATATTAGAAATCATTACCGATAATTTACCTTGCTCATCTGATTCTACATGAAGAGTATCCCCATTCTCGCATCTCATCTCAATGTATTTCTTCCCACAATTAACTATTACATCATGGGTGGCTAACCAGTCCATACCAAGAATGATGTCAAACTCATCAAATGGTAGCAACATAAGATTTGCTTTAAAATAATGACCTCTAACCATTAATGGACAATTTTTACATACTTTACTAACTAACACACTCTTGCCTAAAGGATTAGATACCTTAATCATAAATTCTGTAGAATCTATAGGCATATTCATACAAATGTAAGAGTGTGTGGATCCGGGGTCTATCTTTGATATCATGAAGAGAAAAGGTACCCGTAATAACATCATGGGAAGATGCCTCTTCGCGAGCGCGAATGGCATAAGTTCTCGCAGGTGCTCTACCCTCGGGTCTCGCAGCCTGCTCTCTAGGGTTACCTCTCCCACTTGCCCCACTTCCTAGGTTCCTCTGCGGTCTTCCTCTGACCATATTCTCGGATCTTGGGTTCTGAGTTCTTTCTTCTTTTGTCGTCTCTGGATAATATTTTACATAGTGGACTTGAGAACCACATCTAAAACATGCATTTTCATGCACTCGGCATTCTCCAAGATGACGTCTGCCACACTGTGGACATTCGGGTCTATCCGATCGGATGTTCCCCACACTAGCAACTGAGGTCGTCTGTGCCTTACTTCTCGAATACTACTTACTCTTGTCCTTCCTTGAAAACCCAGTGGATGTAGCCGATCAGGTAGAGAAATCTCTTGACATCTTGGATGAGGATTGGAAAGACTTATTCCACTGTCTCTTTTAGAGTCACGAGACTCTATTTCAGACTTTCTCTTCTCTTTTACTAGTTCTTCGGCTTTACAAGCCCTCTCTACTAGCACAACGAATTCCTTCAGTTCTAGAAAAAAAACAAACAATTTGATGTCATCATTTAGCCCATCTTTAAATCTCTTGCTCATGATGGCCTCGGTGGATACACACTCTCGAGCGTATTTACTGAGTCGTACAAACTCACGCTCGTAATCAGTCATAGACATCTTACCTTACTTCAGTTCTAGGAATTCCTTTCTTTTCTGGTCCTCAAACCTTTGACTGATATACTTTTTCTTGAACTCTTCTTGGAAAAATTCCCATGTAATCCTTTCCCCCGGTACCACCGACACAAGGGTGTTCCACCATTGGTAAGTTGAATCTCTTAAAAGAGAGACTACACACTTCATGCATTCCTCGGTGTGCATGAAAACTCATTAAATATTCTACGATAGTATTTTCTATCCGAACTCACCTTTTAGGATCATCATCTTTCTAGCCCGAAATTCTTCTCGCCCCATGTTTCCTAATCCTATCAACCGGAGGCTTCTCTCCTCTTACCACCTCTACTACTTGAGGGGCTCTTTGGGATAGGTTGAGGAATAGGTAGGGGTGGAGGGTTGTTTGCATTCGGGTTCGTGCATTTAACGAACTCCGTATACCATGTATTCATCATATGGAAGAAGGCTTCTCTAGCCTCTTCTCCTCCTTCTTGACTCACCGTAGTGGGTCTATTCTCATGCTCGTTCGGCACCGTCCCTTCAGCGGGAGCCAGTGCGTTACTTTCTACGTCATCCGCCACAGCTCTATCGGGATCCATTTACTAAATGTATAAACATAAATTAAGTCGTCAGGAGTCGTGACATTATCATTATAAAAACATTCTTACGTATGGCATGTATAGCTAGACCCGTGCTCGTGCTACGTTAGTCCTAGAACCGACTAAACCGTAGCTCTGATACCATTAAATGTAACACCCCATACCCGAATTCAAGACCGAGACTGGATACGAGACATTACCATGCTTTAACTCACTTAAACATGTACTTACGGGCTATAAAATTTTGTTCCGAATTAAAAACTTCTCTTTCTCAGTCTATTCATACCTTTCATGAGCCTACGAGGCCTTAAACACTTGTCTAAAAACTTTCAGAACATATTCAGAAACTTTTCTTTAGAGCAGGGGTCACACGCCCATGTTGTATGGGACACACCCGTGCACCCCTAAAACATGCCCGTGTCTTTCACCCGTGGTGGATACTGGAAAAATACACACGGCCTGGACACACCCGTGGCCCCAAACCGTGCCTAAAACCCCAAAGATTCGCCAATTCCCATCGCCAAGGCACACGCTGTGCTTACCACCCGTGGTGCACACTGACTACCTTAACACGGCCTAGAGTCTAAACACACGCCCGTGTGACTGGTCTGTGGTCTATTCTGACTTAAGATACAATGGTGCAGGGTGCACACGACCTAGACACACGCCCGTGTGTCCATCCGTGTGGGCACTTAGAGGCTATTTACCAAGCCAATTGCCACCCTGAAATCAAGACCCAACTCAAGCTCAATTCAGCAACTCAAGTATTACATCTTTCATGAACAATACAACATGCTTCATTGATATCAATAACATACATACTTAGTCAATCTTGGCCAATCACTTAGCCATTTACAAAAGAATAATTAACTTGATAGCCCATACTTTTTCCCTTTCTAAGACATATACTCAAAATGAAATGTTTCCTATACATGCCATACTTAATATAATTTCAACTTGGCTATACCAAAATAAGGATTGATAGTGTGCTTCGAGCTCCGACTTCAACGATCCACAAGTTAGCTTGGCAGGACTACATAAAAAGAAAGAATAAAAGACGTAAGCATTTAGCTTAGTAAGTTTGTATAATGCTCATAGCAACATACTTGTTTAATATAAACCATTTGACATAAACAATGGTATCATAAATTTCAGCTATAAAGCTTACTTACTCATACTTGATTCTTACATATCTCATGAAACTTACTAGTCTCATACTTGAGAGGTAAACAAGGTACTGTGATCGATTGATCACATTGATCAAAGCATATTTTAACATAATAATCATAATCTCTGATTCATCATTCATAACATGAATAATACTCATTTTCAACTTGATAATAACTTTGCTTACTCAACTTTCTTATTATCTTATTTGAGCTTTACTCGTTTTCCCCGATGAATTTCTATGAATAACCAATGATACTAAATCTCACTCCACATATAAATTGATGCCAAAGCCATATCCTAGATACGGTCTTACATGGAATATCTCATCTTAGGTTCGAGGCCATGTCTTGACATGGACTTATACGAAGTCTTTCTCGTGAGTTCCCTTGGGAACTTACCATTGCCATGTCTTGACATGGTCTTACTTGGTATCTTTACTCATGAACTGGTCAATGCCGAGCCTTGGCTTGGACTTACATGAAATATTTCTTGTTACTCACCAATGCCATGCCTTGGCTTGGACTTACATGGGATCTCTATCTCTTGATAGCTTTTCAATGCCAAGACTTGTCTTGGACTTACATGACATCTTTGCTTGGAGACTCACCAATGCCATGCCTTGGCTTGGACTTACATGGGTCTTCATCTCATAAAAACTCTTCAATGCCAAGACTTGTCTTGGTCTTAGTTGATAACTTGCTTGGTTGCCGATGCCATGCCTTGGCTTGGTCTTATACGGGCTTTCTCATTTCATGTGGTAGATCGAGTATCCCAGGTAATTCAACTTCAATAGGGAATTTCTCTTGCTTAATCCTATTGATTTCTTTGTTTAACATGACATTAAACATTTTCATGATATTATTATACATCATACTAAGCAATTCAATGATATTAGTCATAAAGCTTAGAAATCATACAAACTTACCTCAATATATAAAAATGTATGTAGATATGCAATTTAGTCCTCGACTTTGTTCTTGCCTCAGTTTCGATCCGGGCTTCGTTTTTCTTGATCTATAATCACAAATAGATCATTTAATACTCACATTGACTAAAATGACCCTTAACACATACTTTGGCAAAATTACTATTTTGCCCCTATACTTTCTCATATTTGCACTTTTGCCCCAAGGCTCGTAAAATGAATCTCACTCAACTTTCTTAAACTTCATGCTTAGTTGATTCATTTTCTCTACTATAGCAATCATCAATTCCCACTATTTCTAATAGGTATGACCAATTCCATAACTTTTACAAACTAGTCCTTACTAGCATTTTTCATGAAATTCACTTAGAAAAAGATGTTTATCTAACATCAAACTCTCATAAACTTTCATAAAATATCATTTTACAAGCATGTCACTCTTGGGTAGATTTTTGAACATGCATCTTAGCTCATTTTATAGCTAAAAATAGCTAATTCATAATACGAGAACTTCAAAAACACGAAGAATATTAAAAATGGGGCTAAGATGAACTTACTAGCAAGCTTGAAAAAAAATGAAGAACCCTAGCTATGGAGTCTCCAAATTTTCGACACAAGAGGAAGAAGATGAATGAAATTTTTATCATCTTTTTCCTATTTTAATCATTTATTACACAAATGACCAAAATGCCCTTCTCTTTAAAAATTTCCCTTTTACTAACTCATGTCCATTTTTGTCCAAAACTTATAATTTGGGAAAATTTCTATTTAAGGGCTTCTAATTAATATTCTAAAGCTATTTCATATAAAAAGCTTCTAGAAACTCATATTTTGCAACTTTTGCAATTTAGTCCTATTTGATCATTCCATGTCAATTTCACAAAATTTCTACATAGAACTCTAATACTATCATGCAAACATGTCATAAGCCTTAAGAACTCAATTTACTAACTCAGATTTGTGGTCTCGCACCACTATTCTGACTAGGCCCTGAATCGGAATGTTACACACGCCCGTGCTTACCACCCGTGGTGCACACACGGCCTAGAGTCTAGACACACGCCAGTTTAGCTAGCCCGTGGCCAACACTGATTAATCCCACACGCTCTAGGCACACGCCCTTGTGACTAGTCCGTGGTCTATTCTGACTTAAGATACAAAGGTGCAGGGTGCACACGGCCTAGACACACGCCCGTGTGTCCATCCGTATGGGCACTTAGATGCTATTTACCAAGCCAATTGCCACCCTGAAATCAAGACCAAACTCATGCTCAATTCAGCAAATCAAGTATTAATCTAACATGAATAAGGATGCATACTTCATTGATAGATTAAAACATACATACTTAATCATTCATGACTCGTCTCTTTGGCCATATACAAAAAGAATACTAAGCTTGATAGCCAACACTTTGGCTAGTTTTAAAACATAACTCAAAATGAAATGTTTCCTATACATGCCATACTTAATATAAACAACTTGGCTATACCAAAATAGCGATTGATAGTGTGCTCCGAGCTCCGGTGACAATGATCCACGAGATTAGCTTGGCGGGACTACATGGAAAGAAAGAACAAAGGACGTAAGCATTTAGCTTAGTAAGTTTGCATGTAATTCTCATAGCAATATATTTGCTTAACATTAACCATTCATCATAAACAATGGCATTATGAAATCTCAAGTATTTAAGCTTACTTACTCTTACTGATTCTTACATATCTCATGGTACTTACTATTCTCATGCTCGTACGGTAACAAGATACTTGTATCACTTGATCACATAGATAAGTATACTTTACTATGATAAGCATAATCTCAAATTCATCATTCATATCATGAATAATACTCTTAATTAAATCTGACTAGCATAACTTGATAATAACTTTACTTACTTAACTTTCTTACTTTCTCATTTAATCTTTACTCTTTTGCCCGATGAATTACTATGAATAACAGAGGATACTAAATCTCAAAACACATGTGTCTTGATGCCAATGCTATATCCTTGATATAGTCTTACATGGGATCTCTTACTTGGTATTGATGCCATGTCTTGAAATGGGCTTACACGAAGTCTTCCTTATGAGTTCCCTTAGGAACTTACCATTGCCATGTCTCGACATGGTCTTACTTGGTATCTTTACTTGTCAATGCCGAGCCTTGGCTTGGACTTACATGAAATCTTTCTTGTTACTCACCAATGCCATTCCTTGGCTTGGACTTACATGGGATCTCTATCTCTTTATAGCTTTTCAATGCCAAGACTTGTCTTGGACTTACATGATAACTTTGCTTGGAGACTCACCAATGCCATGCCTTGGCTTGGGCTTATATGGGTCTTCATCTCATAATAACTCTTCAATGCCAAGACTTGTCTTGGTCTTACATGATAAATTGCTTGATTGTCGATGCCATGCCTTGGCTTGGTCTTATACGGACTTTCTCATTTCATGTGATAGATCGAGTATCCTAAGTAATTCAACTTCAATCGGGACTTTCTCATGCTTGATCTTATTGATTTCTTTGTTTAACATAGCATTAAACAATCTCATGGAATTTAAAATATATTCTACATTATACTAAGCAATTTAATGATATTAATCATAAAGCTTAGAAAACATACAAACTTACCTCAATATACAAAATGTGTGTAGATGTGCAATTTAGTCCTCGACTTTGTTCTTGCCTCGGTTTCGATCCGGGCTTTGTTTTTCTTGATCTATAATAATAATTAGATCATTTAATACTCACATTGACTAAATTGACTCTTAACTCATACTTTGGCAAAATTTCTATTTTGCCCCTCAACTTTCTCATATTTGTACTTTTGCCCCTAGGCTCGTAAAATGATTCTCATTTAACTTTCTTAAACATCATGCTTAGATGATTCATTTTTTCTACTATAACAATCATCAATTCTCACTATTTCTAATAGGTATGACCAATTTCATAACTATTACAAATTAGTCCATGCTATCATTTTTCATGAAATTCACTAAGGAAAAGATGTTTATCTAACATCAAACTCTCATAAACTTCCATAAAATATCATTTTACAAGCATGTCACTATTGGGTAGATTTTTGAACATGCATCTTAGCTTATTTTATAGCTAAAAATAGCTAATTCATAATACAAGAACTTCAAAAATACGAAGAATATTAAAAAAGAGGCTAAGATGAGCTTACTAGCAAGCTTGAAAGATGAACAAACCCTAGCTATGGGGTTCTTCAAATTTTTGGCACCAAGGAAGAAGATGAATGAAATTTTTATCATCTTTTTCCTATTTTAATCATTTAATTGGTAAATGACCAAAATGCCCTTCTCTTTAAAAATTTACAAACTACTAACTCATGTCCATTTTTGTCCAATAATTATAATTTGGGAAAATTACTATTTAAGGACTTCTAATTAATATTCTAAAGCTATTTCATACAAAAAGCTTCTAGAAACTCATATTTTGCAACTTTTGCAATTTAGTCCTATTTGATCATTCCATGTCAATTTCACAAAATTTCTACATGGAAATTTAATACTATCATGCAAACATGTCATAAACCTTAAGAACTCAATTTACAAACTCAGATTTGTGGTCTCGCACCACTATTTCGACTAGGCCCTAAATCAGGCTGTTACAGTTCTGATGCAGGAAGGCAAAGTAATAGCTTATGCCTCGAGACAACTAAAGCCGCATGAAAAGAATTATCTGACACATGATCTTGAATTAGCTGCGATTGTGTTCGCATTAAAGATTTGGCGTCATTATCTGTTTTGTGAGAAATGTCATGTGTTTTCAGATCATAAAAGTTTAAAGATCTGATGACTTAGAAAGACTTGAATCTGCGACAGAGAAGATGGTTAGAACTGTTGAAAGATTACGAACTTGTGATAGATTATCACCAGGGTAAAGCAAATGTTGTTGCTGATGCACTGAGTCAGAAATCATTATTTGCATTACGTGCAATGAATACTCATTTAGATCTGTCTGATGATGGTTCAGTGTTAGCTGAATTGAAAGTAAAACCGTTGTCTTTACAACAAATATGTGATGCTCAGAAAGTTGATAATAAAATGCTAGCGAAACGAGCTCAGTGTGATTCGAACTCTGATTTTGAATTTTGAGTGGATGATGATGATTGCTTGAGATTTCAAGATAGGATTTGCGTTCCGAGGAATCCAGAGTTGATTCAGTTAATTTTGAATGAAGCTTATAGTAGTCGACTATCTGTTCATCCGGGAAGTACAAAGATGTATCCTGATTTGAAGCAACACTATTGGTGGTCTAGTATGAAAAGAGATATCTCAGATTTTGTTTCAAAATGTTTAGTCTGTCAGCAAGTTAAAGCTGAACATCAGGTTCCATCTGGTTTGTTGCAACCGATTCTGATTCCTGAGTGGAAATGGGATAGAGTAACGATGGACTTTGTTTTTGGATTACCTTTGACTTCGAGAAAGAAAGAGGCAATTTGGGTCGTAGTTGATCGATTGACGAAATCTGCCCATTTTATTCTGGTACGATCTGATTATTCACTTGATAAATTAGCTGAGCTTTATATTTCTGAGATTGTGAGATTGCACGGGGTGCCATTGTCCATTGTGTCAGATACAGATTCGAGATTTACATCACGGTTCTAGAAGAAATTGCAAGTAGCTTTAGGTGCTAAATTACATTTTAGTACAGCATTTCATCCACAGACAGATGGTCAATCCGAAGGGATTATTCAGATACTCGAGGATATGTTAAGATGTTACATACTTGAGTTTAACGGTACGTGGGAACAGTACTTGCCATTGATTAAATTTGCATATAATAATAGTTTTCAGTCGAGCATTAAAATGGCACCTTATGAAGCTTTGTACAGACGCAAATGCCGAACACCTCTGTATTGGACTGAGCTCAGTGAAAGTAAGATACATGGGGTCAATTTGATAAAAGACACTGAACAGAAAGTGAAAATAATCCGTGATAGTCTGAAAGCAGCATCTGATCGTTAGAAATCTTATGCAGATTTGAAACGAAAAGATATAGAATTTGAAATCGGTGACAAAGTGTTCTTGAAAGTATCTCCGTGGAAGAAAATACTCCTTTTCAGATGTAAAGGCAAGTTGAGTCTGAGGTTCATTGGGCCATATGAGATTATCGAATGTGTTGGGCCGGTTGCGTACAGATTGCTGTTGCCACCTGAGCTAGAAAAGATTCATAATGTATTTCATGTATCGATGCTTAGACGATACAGATCTGATCCGTTACATGTGATTACTCCGTCTGAGATTGAAATTCGATCTGATATGACATACGAGGAAAAACCGATCCGTATCTTAACTCGTGAAGTGAAAGAGTTGGGAAACAAGAAAATTCCATTAGTAAAAGTATTGTGGCATCGACACGGAGTGAAAGAGGCTACGTGGGAGCCTGAAGACTCAATGAGACAACAATATCCGAATCTGTTTAATGGTAAGATTTTCAGGGACAAAAATCCCTAAGGGGGGAGAATTGTAACAGTACGGTTTAAACCCTAGTCAGAACAGTGGTTTCGGGACCACAAATCTGAGTTAGAATAATATTTTAATATTATTTTCCGTGCCTTTGATGTGTGATTAAGCATGTGTGAAAGTCTCGTATGAAAAATTATTTGTTTGTACGCTTAATTTGAGCAAAGGACTAAATCGCGTAATTCGTAAAAGTGACTTTCTATTTGATTAATGGCCGAATTGATGTGGCTTTTAAATGTGGAGGCCTTATGAGGAAATTAAGCCACTTATAAGATAGTGGATGGCTATGGACGGTTATGCCATTAAATGTATAAGTTATATATGTTTAGTAATAAGGTTAATTTTGTAAATGGATAAATAACATGATATTAAATAAAACCAAAAGCATGAAATTAGCTAAGGCCATCATCTTCTTGCCGAAAATCAAAAGAAAATAAGGGTTTTAAAGCTTTCACAAATTTGGCCATTGGTATTCATTGATTTAAGGTATGTTTGACTTTAGTTTTTGATAATTTCTACGTTTTTGTAATCGTTGCTTCGTAAACTTCAAAACCCATGCCTCAATTTTATGAATTGATGATGTTTTTGAAATGTTCCATTGATGAACACATGTGTTTTGTGATGTTTGATAGTGAATTATGAAAGATATATGTTTGATTAACATGTTTTGTCTTTGGAGTTTTGTTGATTTTGAGTAACTTGGGTTAAATTGAAAGAATAATATTTTAAGGGACTAAATTGTGAAATAAATGAAATGTATGGACTTGTATGGACTATATGAGAATTCGGCTAAGTATGGGTATCATGTGATTTTGTATATTTTGTGATTTTGTGAAATAGGGACTAAAATGTCCAAATGTGAAAATGTGAGGGCTAATTTGTAAATTGCCCTAATATGTATTCTTGGATTGAATTAAATGAGTTATTGAATAAATGGGTTAAATTTGAATATGTATAGATCAAGAACCGAAGAAAACAGACTTAGATGTGGAAAGTCAAAAGTTGTCGAATAATCGAATCTGATCAAATATCCAAATCCGAGGTAAGTCGATATACAAATAAATGTATTTGAATTGGATTATTTGTGTATATATGAGATTCGAATTGCTATGAATATCCATTGAGATGGAATGTATGGGAAATCTGAGCTTATGTATATATCGACAAGCTGTTAAAGTCTGAGAAGTCCCGTATGAACCTAGGAATAGATAGGATAGCATATGTCATGGCATAGGTGTCCGATATGTGATATCATGTAAGACCACATCTGGGACATTGGCATTGATTCGAGATTTCGTGTAAGACCATGTCTGGGACGTTGGCATTGATTTGAGATTTACGTGTAAGACCATGTCTGGGACATTGGCATCGTATTTGATTCGTGTAAGACCCTGTCTGGGACAGTGGCATTGATATCTGATTACATGTAAGACCACGTCTGGGACGTTGGCGTTGTACGACTATTCCGAGCATTTTGAGTATCCTATTAAATTTTGAACGGTTCAATGGACAAGTCCAAGAAATGAATGACTATGAGAGTTGTATATTCGTTTCAGGTACGTTGATATATATGCTTTGTATAGGCATGAAAGGTGAGTAAGTATGTGCATTGATGCAAAGGAACATTTGAGATATGTATATGTTTGAGAAATGAGCAATTGAGGTATTTGAGATATGATGAATTGGTAAGCAATGGCAAACCAAATGAGCCGAAGAGATCATCTATGAGCTTGAAATGAAGATTTGTTAATGAATTCAAATAGCTATGCTTATGATTGATTATATGTTAAGTTATTTGTATATGGCTTACTAAGCTTTGAAAAGCTTACTCTGTGTGTGTGTTTACTCTATTTTAGAGGTCTTCAAAGCTACGAAAGGCTTGGGAACTGTTGAGGATCGTCATCACACTACCCAAACTTGTTTTGGTACCTTTTGAAATGTGTATATAGTTAAATATGTCATGTATAGGCTGGTCATTTTGGAACATGTTTGGGATGGGTAAATAGCCATGTGATGTGGCTAGATAAATGTTGGTAATATGCATAAGTGATTATGGTATATGATGCATGTTTTGGTATGGCTTGATGGCAATGAATTGGTCTTATGAATGGTAAGCTTATTGATGAATTAGTGCCTTAGTGAATTGGTGAAATTGTGGATGAATTATACTTGGTTTTACATGTGATTTAGATGTGCTATTTAGCATACAAGTTGGCATATTTAGAAATGTGATTAAATGGAATGATAAATTGAACATTTGACAAGATTTTGGTTGCTAATTGTGTATGGAATAATGCTTGTTTGAGATTGTAGGAATGACCCAAGTGTGGGTGGCATTTTGGCCTTGCAAATGGCCTATTTTGCATACACGGCCAAGGGACACGGGCGTGTGTCTCTGTCGTGTGGCTCAAGGGCCACTTTGAAGTGTTCCTGGGCAGGTTACACGGCCGTGGCACACGGGCGTGTCTGGTGGTCGTGTGACCAAGTCAGTAGCTAGCTTAATTTCACATGGCCATGGCACACAGGCGTGTCTGGTTGCCGTGTGTACAAGTCAGTATGTATGCCTTGTTTTGGCACGGCCTGGACACATGGGCGTGTCTGGTAGCTGTGCGAGGCACACGGCCTGACTGCACGGGCGTGTGACCTCTGCAGTTTGGAAAAATGTTTAAATTTCTGAGAATTTTTGTATGTGTTCGGTTTTGTCCCGACCCTATTCTTAAGCATGATTAAGGTTTCGTTAACTTATTTAAGGGATGTTTTGATGTGAGAATTATATTACGAATTGTCTGTAAAAGTCTCCGTTTGTCTGGTAATGCCTCTTAACCCTATTTCGGCGACGGATACGGGTTAGGGGTGTTACAGTTTGGGCTTTGTCACACGGCCGTGTGACCCCTATTTTGAAAATTTTTAGTTTTTCCCTGAATTTTCTAATTTGTTTTGAATTGGTCCCTGATTGTTCCTAAACTATTTTAAAGGCCTCGTAGGCTCGATTTAAGATCTATAAGTGTAGGTTCTACTCTGATCTGAAGTATATTTATGAAATTTCATTAATTAATGTAGTAACTTGATGCTATTTGTTATTGATTATTTTGAATCATTCGGTAATACTCTGTAACCCTAATCTGGTGACAGTAACGGGTTATGGGTGTTACATTTAGTGGTATCAGAGCTACGATTTAGTCGATTCTCGAACCGAACGTAGCATGAATGAAGTCTAAAAATTACATGCCATATAAACCTGTGATAGTGTGATATTGATTGATCCGATCTAACCCATGTTTTTCTTATAGATTTAATAAATGTTAATAGAATCTGGTCATACTGACCTTGATGAGGTAAATGGTAATATTCTGACTTCTAAACAAGAGGTAAGTTATAGTTTATCGGTTTAATAAATGCCTGATAGTGAAGTAAAAATATCTTTCCAACTTAATGAGTCAGAAGTTTACAGAAATGGCGTGAGCCAATTCAGTGGTTGATAACTCTTGAAAAGAGTTATATTTCAAGCCTCTAGACTTGGTTAATTATTCGTACTTCAGTAAATTTAATTACATTTTAGGAAATTATATTAGTATTTTTATAACATTGCATCATGAAGGTTGGATTGTGCTTTCAATGTTACTATATGTTACTTTTACTTGTGGGAGGAAAGGAATTGCTTGTTGTTTATAGTAGGTGCAAAAAGGAGGAAAACAAGTGAATGAGTAAAGTTTTGTCATGGCAAAAGGTTGGATAAATTGCCAGCACAAATGCCATGGGAATTCCAGGAAGATGTTGACTCAACTGTCAATCTATGCCAATCTCAGTCAGCTGTACTTGTACCAGAAATATCCACCTAAAAAAGAGGGAGAAAGGATTGTGTGCTGAGGAGGGGACCTACCCTATAAAAAGAAGAAAGAGAAAGCAGTAACTAAGGAACAGAGCATCAACGCAAGGAAGAAGGAAAAGCATTCAATCCTGGGCTTCGCAAGATATTGTAGCACTAGAGTTGAGGCTGGATCGGCGAAAGCTTCCTGAAGTTCTTCCTTCACTGTCTTAATTGATTTTTGTGAATTTTAACTATGAAAATATGTTGTTGAATGATACTTTCATTCTGGATTTTAATTTCCAACTCACGAGCTAATCTCACCAGGTTGGGATTATTGGATGAATCTTAGTTCCTTTAATGACCAAGGCATTATTCTGATTAGATTTACTGTTTCATTTAATTTGCACTATTTTAAAATGTATGCATATAGTCTCTAGACATAAATGAATGTATGGTATGTCCATAAACTTGATTTAATTCAGAAAAGGTTAGATGAGTTGGAATGTGATCGAATGATACAAGCGAGTACTCGACAAAATACTTGTAGCACTCTAGACATAGAGTTGCGATCAGTACAGAGAAATGAAAAAACTGTATTGGGTATCCTTCTTTAGGCTTGTAGACATGCAAAGCCTTAGGTAGGGTAGCTTGAAGTCTGACTCTCGAAAGAAGTAGACTACCTTAAATTTAATCTGAATAGTAGATTGGTTAAGATTTTTCCATGGTATTATTATGTTATGAGGAAAGAATCTTAGTAATCTCAACCTTACAATTCAACAGCGTAGATCCTCTCAACTTTGTCTCCGTATCTTTGCTATAACATTTTGAGTTAGTTAATTGATCTTAATAATGCATACGTGATTATTCCTCTACAAATTGTTATTACCATAGCCTAATTCATATAGTTTATAGTAATAATTAACCGAATTAATCCTATCCGATCCCTGTGGAGACAATCTTACTTACTATTTTATTACTTGATTTGACGTGTACACTTGCACATTTGCATACTATATTTACACGGGACAGTGGCCCCACAACCTCTCCCCCTGATATGCTTCTTATGGCACCCCTGGGCCCTCAACCGACTGGAATAGTTTGACAGTCCTCGGTTAATAATTAGAAAGTATAGTAATGAAGAATTTATAGGTGATGATTCGACTAGGGCTAGGTATTGGCTTGAAATATCCAGAGAATTTTGATGATATGGCTTGTTTCCTTGATGATCATCTCAGATGTGTCATGTTTTTGATAAAATGTAAGGTTTATAATTGGTGGTCAACATTAATAACGGTTGTACTAAGAGACAAGATTAACTGGGATTTCTTCTGATTTAATTCAAAAAGAGAAATGTCATCAAATATTATCGGGACAGTAATTTGTACAGGTCAATAAATATAATCAAGAAATTGTGTCTGTGAATAGTGTTAAATAGTGTCTATGTCTCAAAAAGGAAAACGCCCTGGTCAAAGCGATAACACTGGACTTAAATGTAGTAGGACCAAAGACACAGTTGTTAGAATTGAAGCTACCACACTTGATATTAATTCTGGTACGTTCTATCCCTTTGATATTACTTATTGTATATGCACTGAGTGATACTTGGTCAACTTACTCATATATTTGCATTGCATTAGTAACGAATAAGGATTTACCTCTTAAGTCAACTGAATTTGATGTTTGAATCATAATCTGTCGGGTTAGAGTGTAATGTTAACTTGGTATGTCAAAATTGTCTGTTGAAAATCTGTGACTGTGATTTTCCTATTGATTTGATATTACTACCATTTCATAAATTTGATATTATTCTGGGATAGAATGGCTAATGTTATATGATGCTGTAGTAAACTATAGACAGAAATGTTTTGATTTGAAATGTCAGACTGGTGATATGAATATAGTTGAATCATGTAACTCAGAGTACAACCAGAGTTATTTCAGTTATCTCTGTACAGAAAACAATGTGAAAAGATTGTAAAACATTTATGATATATATATGTCTATTTAATATTCAAGAATAGAGATCGAAGATTGATCATGTACTGATTATTTGTGAGTTTCTAGATGTGTTTCTTGAAGAATTACTAGGATTTCCGCCTAAATGTAAAAATTTAATTTATGATTAATTTAATGCCTGGAACTGCTTTGATTTTTTTGCATTATATTGAATGAAATCGGTCGAGTTGAAAGAACTTAAAGCACAGTTGCAAGAGTTATCAGATAGAGGTTTTATTCGGTCGAGTATATTTTCCTAAGGTACATCTATGTTATTTGTGAAAAGAGAGTTGGATTAATGAGATTGTGTTTTGATTATAGACAATTAAATCAATCCAGGATAAAGAATAAATATTTTTCTTATCTCGTATAGACGACTTGTCTGATCAGTTAAAAAGACGTAACAATGTTCTTGAAGATAAATATAGATTCAGTTATTATCAGTTGCTAGTTAAAGATTGTGATATGTTGAAAACTACTTTTCAAACTCGAGGTGACCATTATGAATTTTGGTAATGTTATCTAGACTAATTAATGTCACTGTTAATCTATGAATTTGATGAATCGAGTGTTTTAGCCTCATTTGGATAGTTTTGTGGTTGTGTTTATCAATGATATATTGATCTATTCTAAAACTGAATCCGTGTACGCTCAACACTTGAGAAATGTATAATAGACTTTGTACGAGAAATAATATGTAAAAATTAGTAAATGTGAGTTTGACTTAGCGAGGTTGGTTATCTTGGTTATGTAAATTTGATAGATGGGATTTTATATATTCGACTAAAATATTTTCTATTGCTATATGGAAAACTCTGAAAAATGTCTTTAGGTGTTCCTGTATTGAGCTATCCTGAATCTGGGAAAGAAAATGATGATTATAGTAATGGTTTTGTATTAGCCTATTAAAAAATAGACCGCTGTTTCTTCAACGAATCCGAGAGTTGCAGATTATAACTCTTGAAAAGAGTTATATTTCATGCCTTTAAATCTAGCTAATTGCCTGTACTTAAGTACATTTAGTTGCATTTTAGGACATTTCATTAGTACTTTTAGCATTGCATTAGAACTTGGGCTGCGTTTAAACATTAGGTACTTTTAATTACTTGTGGAAGGGCTGTGTTTGGTAGTTTGGCAGGTGCAAGATGAGGAACAATAAATAAGGGAGTGAAGTTTTGTCAAGGAAAAAGGGTGGTCAGATTGTCAACTCGTATGCCGTGGCAATGCCAAGAACGTGTCCAATCAGCATTCAGTGTATATCAATTTCAGCCCAACTCTACTTTTACTAGATAAATCTGCCTAAAAAAGTGGAGAAGATAAATCTTAGGCTGTTGGAATTATCTTGAGGAAAAAAAAACAATTTAAAAATAGCAAAAGGAAAAACCCTAGAGGACGGGAAAAAAAGGGTAGAGTTCCTTAGGCGAAGAAGAGGGCGGCTGAATAGAGACAAGAAGAGGAAAACAAAAGTAGTCTCTCCCAGCCAACTCAGGATACAATGCTATGGGAATATGGATTGGACAAGCGAATGCTGTCTTCCCAACGTTCTTCCATTATTTCTAATTTGTTCCTTCGTGAATTACAGTGATGAAAACAATGTTTGAATTGAATTTTATTTGCCAACCCATGATCTAGATCTCATAGGGTTTGAATTACTTTGGTGAAACTTTAACTGTCTTTAATGACTGCAGTATAAATTTGAATTATTGTACTTTTTCATTCAATTGTTTTATTTTTTAAAATGTATGTGAGCAATCCCTAGACATAGCCGACTGTGCAGCATACCCTTAAATTAATCTAAATTCTGAAAAGGTTAGGTTAGTTGGATCAAGGTTGAATGATATAAGCAATTACTCGACCGATACTTGTAGTGGACTCTAGATGTAGAGCAACTTTTATACAGAAGGAACAATATAGGATACCATATTAAAAGCCTTTAGATTTAGGAAAGGTAACCTGAAGGTTTGACTTTCGAAAGGAGGAGACCACTTTAGAACTCTTCTGAGCAGTATTTTAAGTACAACTTTGCTAAAGCATCATTGACAGGAAAAGTAGATTCTTAGTAATCCCGACCTTTCCAATCAACATCATATATCCCTTATCTTTTGTCGTAGAATCTTTGCCAGAGAACTTTTAGTTGTTTATTTGTTCATTTGCTTATTAATAGTCACGCCATCATTATCGTAATTGCCACTGCATTTTTACTCTTGCATTGACATAGCATTTTCAATTATTCATCAGTTGCACATACTACAAGCATTATTAAATCTCGCCATTATCATTGCATTCTTATGACCATTTGTCATAGCATAATAACTTGAACACTTCTAGACCTAATTTGATCCCTGTGGAGACAAACTCACTTATCACTTTATTACTTGATCCAACGTGTATAGTTGCACAATTCGCATATCATATTCACACGCGACAACAAGATGACGACCCAAAGCTGTTAGATAACAAGAATAAATCCAGAGTGATTCGTCTACATGATTTAGAGTAGATACTAATGGTATGATGTATTTCTGTAATAGCTTGTGTGTTCCGAATAATTTAGAGTTAAAACGAGACACTTTATATAAGGCTCACAACAACACATATTCTATTCCTCCGGGTAGTACTAAGATGTTTAATGACATAAAGCATATGTATTATTGGCCAGGTATGAAACGCAAGACTCTAAGTTGTAACTAAATGTCTAGTTGTCAGCAGATACAAACTGAACATCAAATACTGTCGGGATTACTATATCATGTCATGATTCCTATATGAAAATGGGAACGGGTTATGATGGATTTTATATCTGGATTGCATGTATCACCGAGGAAGAAAAGATTCGATCTGGGTTATTGTTGATAGATTGACAAAGTCAACTCATTTATTCTTGTCAGAACTTATTATTCACTTAAGAAAGTGGCTGAGATATATGTATTAGAGATTGTCATATTAAACAAAGTATTATTGTCTATTATTTTTGAAAAATATCTAAGATTCACCTTGAGATTTTTGGGTAAACTCTATAAGGCTCTGGGTACTAAACTTAACTTTGGTACAACAATCAGAATGGGTAATACGAGTTCTGGAAGTTAAGTTACGACATTATATTCTTGGGATTAAGATAGCTGGGAAGAAAATACATTGTTGACAAAATTCGTTTATCATAACAGTGGTCAGTCCTGAATAAAGTGCCACTGTTTGAAGTCTTTCACGAACAGAAATGTATAATATCGTTATACTAGTTAGAATGGAACGAGAATAGGTTAGTCAGTAACTTCAGCTAAGAAATTTTGAGTTGAAACCTGTAATGTTCCAAATGTTGCAAACAGTAGGGCAATTTAGTGGATTACCTACTGAAGATCCAAGACTGCATTTAAGACTTTTTCTAGAGGTTTGTTACTTATTTAGACAACAGGGTGTTCCTAAAGACGCTCTGCGGCTTAAACTGTTTCCATATTCCTTGCGGGATCGTGCAAGAGCATGGCTGAATACTTTGCCGTCGGGCACTGTGACATCATGGAATGATTTTTTGCCAGAGGTTTTTGCTACGGTATAATCCATCGAATATGAATGCTAAGCTTAGAAATGACATCACATCTTTTCGGTAATCAGAGGATGAAACGTTGTATGAAGCTTAGGAATGATTTAAAGATTTAATTTGTAAGTGCCCAATGCATGGATTTCACCATTGGACTCAGATGGAGATTTTTTATAATGGGTTGAACGCACATACGAGGATGGTAGTTGATGCTTCTGCCAATGGTACATTGTTGGATAAATCTTACAACAAAGCATATTAGATTTTGGAAAAGATTGCCAATAATGACTATCAGTATCCGACCACGATAGTTGGGACGGGTAAGAGAGCTGTTGGTACCATGAAGCTCGATACAATTACTTCGTAGATAGCCCATGTATTTTCTTTAGCTAATACGATTAAAACAATGAAGAACCTCACTGTAGCTCAGGAGATGAACTCAGCCAATCTATCATGCGTTTATTGTGGTGAAGACCATGTGTTTGATGAATGCCCATCAAACCCAGCATTGGTGTACTATATGGGTAATTTTAACTGGAATAAAAACCCCTATTTCAACACATACAATCCAAGGTGGAAGCAGCATTCGGATTTTAGTGGGAATAATCAAGGCGCGGGGAGTTCACACAATGTTGCAAGATAGAATTTCCACAATGCACCGCCTGGTTATAATCTTCCTATGCCAAGGCAAAATGCTCAAAAAGGGCAGGTATAATATTCTAATTCCATTGAAGCTTTGTTGAATGAGTATATGGCCAAAAATGATGCTGTGATTCAGAGTCAAACTGTGTCTCTCCGAGCTCTTGAAAATCAAGTGGGGAAAATAGCGAACGCTCTAAATTCAAGGTCGCAAGGAGCATTGCCAAGTGATACTGAAAATTCAAGAACATAATGGAAGGAGCAATTCAAGGCCATCACTCTTAAAAGTGGGACTCAATTGGATGAATTTGTTCAAGATGCCACGTCAGAGGAAGACAAATCTAGCTGCAACCAGGAAAAGATCTCGAAACCTACTGAATGGCAGACAACACCTGAAAAAGGGTACACAGAGATATGTTGTGGCAGAATCAAATCATGTTGCCAACAAAAATGCCACAACGAAACAATATCAGTAGTTGAAGGAGGATCACCTTTACCTTTTCCTTAGCGATTCCAGAATTCTAAACAGGATATTCTGTTTAAAAGGTTTTTAGATGTTTTGAAGCAACTCCACATCAACATACCATTAGTAGAAGCTTTGGAGAAAATGCCCAATTATGTGAAGTTTATGAAAGATATACTGTCAAAGAAGAGAAGATTGGGAGAGTTTGAGACTGTTGCTCTCACTAAAGGGTGCACAGCAATGTTGGTGAACAAATTGCCTTAGAAGTTGAAGAATCCAGGGAGTTTCACTATCCCATGTTCAATTGGAAATTATTATGTTGGTAAGGCGTTATGTGATTTAGGAGCGAGTATAAATCTAATGCCTATGTCTATTTTCAAGAAACTAGGAATTGGGAAAGCAAGACCTACTACGGTTACTTTGAAATTAGCTGATCGATCCTATGCCCATCCGAAAGGTAAAATTGAAGATGTGATAGTAAGAGTCCATAAATTTATCTTTCCTTATTTTAGAATTTGAAGCTGACCAAAATGTGCCAATTATTCTCGGAAGACCTTTTCTTGCTACAGGTAGAACTCTAATTGACGTACAGAAAGGTGAACTAACCATGAGGGTAAATGATCAACATGTTACTTTTAATGTTTTTGATATGTAGATGAAAATGAAGAATGCCACTCCATTGGATTGATAGAAACAGTAGTAGAGGAATTCACCCTACTTTGCCACAATAGTTCTGATAGTAACAAAGAATCATTAGAGAGGATTGATGTACTAAGTTAAAAGAGCTCGGTGAATATATGGAAGTCAAACAGATAGTGGAGAGACTAGGGAAGAAGTTTGAATCCTTGGATTTACCGAATCTTTCATTCAAGCCTTCTAAACCTTTTATAGAGGAACCTCCTACATTGGAGTTGAAACCTTTTCCGTAGCATTTAAAATATGCATATTTGGGAGATCAGAGTACTTTGCCGTCTGTGATTTCTATGGAATTGACATCCGAACTAAAGGTCAAGTTGTTAGAAGTCCTACAACGATCTAAGAAGGTGTTAGGATGGACCCTTGTTGATATAAAGGGAATCAGTCCTGCGTTTTGTGTGCATAAAATCTTGTTAAAGGATTGCCATAGCAATTCTATTGAGCAGCAGAGAATATTAAATTCGATAATGAAAAAAGTTGTCAAGAAAGAGATTATCAAGTGGCTTGATGCTGACATTATTTAGCCAATCTCAGATAACTTGTGGGTAAGCTCTGTACAATGTGTCCTTAAGAAAAGATGTATCATGGTGGTTAGCAATGACAATAATGAGCTTATACCAACTCACACTGTCATGGGATGGAGAGTGTCCATGGATTATAGAAAGCTTAACAAGGAAACTAGAAAGAACCATTTTTCCTTGCCATTTATTGATTAGATATTGGAAAAGTTAGCGGGGAGAGCTTTCTACTATTTTTTGGATGGTTATTTAGGGTATAATTAGATTTCCATAGCTCCCAATGACCAAGAGAAGACAACTTTCACGTGTCCATATGGTACTTTTGCGTTTAGACGGATTCCGTTCGGATTATGCAATGCCTCGACAACTTTTCAGCGTTGTATGATGGCCATATTCTCGGATATGGTGGAAACTTTCCTTGAAGTTTTCATGGAAGATTTCTTTATGTTTGGCAATGATTTTAAAGATTTTTTGAAAATTTGGAACTGGTTCTGTGCCACTGTGAAGAAACAAATCTTGTCTTGAACTGGGAAAAGTGCCACTTCATGGTTCGTGAAGGAATTGTCTTAGGGCATAGGATATCACAACGAGGAATTGAAGTAGACAGAGAAAAAATTGAAGTAATAGAAATATTGCCACCTCCCACTAGTGTCAAGGGTGCTAGAAGTTTTCTAGGCCATGAAGGATTGTATAGAAGATTCATTAAGGATTTTTCAAAGATATCCAAACCCTTATGCAGTCTGCTGGAGCAGAATAGATCCTTCGATTTTGATGAACGCTGCCTGGCTTCTTTTGAGGAATTAAAGAAAAGACTGGTAGCAGTACCAATTGTAGTATCTCCATAATGGACCCTACCGTTCAAACTCATAAGCAATGCCAACGACTATGACGTGGGAGTAGTATTAGGGCAAAGGAAAGACAAAATACTGCATGCAATATATTATGCTAGCAGAACTCTGACGGGTGCAAAACTTAATTATACCACCACGGAAAAAGAGCTTTTAGTTGTGGTGTTCGCATTCGATAAATTTCATTCTTATCTAGTGGGTACCAAGGTCACAGTTTACACAGATCACTTGACTATTAAGTACTTGGTGCTAAGAAAGATGCCAAGCGGAGATTTATTAGGTGGATACTGTTACAATAGGAGTTTAACAAGGAAATTTGGGATCGCAATGGACTAAAACCAAGTGGCTGATCACTTGTCAAGGTTAGAATCGGGTAATAAAGATGGCAATGACAACTTTATTAAATAAGCTTTTCTAGACGAATAATTGTTAGTTGCTAAGGTATTACCTTGGTATGCTGATATAGTGAATTTCTTGGTAAGTGGTGTGACGCCGCCTGACTTAAACACGTAGAAAAGGCGAAAATTTCTTCATGATGCTGAGCATTATTATTGGGATGAAACCTTCTTATTTAAACATTATGCTGATCAAATCATTCGAGAGTGTGTCCCTGACGACAAAATACACAATATTTTGTAGCATTGTCATTAAGCTCCTTATGGAGGACATTTTGGAGGGATGAAAATTGCCGCTAAAGTACTTCATTCAGGATTCTATTGGCCAAGCTTGTTGAAAGATGCCCATGAGTTTTATCAATTATATGACAACTGTCAAAGAATGAGAAATTTATTTAGGAGACACGAAATGCCACTGCAAAGTATATAGAAGATTGAGTTATTTGATTTATGGGGAATAGACTTTATGGGTCCATTCCACCGTCAGGGGGCAAATTGTACATACTTTTGGCGGTAGATTATGTTTCTAAATGGGTAGAAGCGGTAGCCCTAGCTACTAATGATGCTAAGTCAGTATTGAAGTTCCTACACAAGTTCCTAAGTTAGTATCAGCGCTGAAGGATCCCATTTTGATTATAAATTGGTGGCTAATGCCTTGCGTAGGTACGGGGTGAAACATAAGATTTCCATGGAATATCATCCCCAGAAAAATGGACTAGTTAAGATTTCTAATAGAAAAATTAAACAAATTTTAGAAAAAGTGGTGAATCCATCTCGTAAGGATTGGTCCACCAGAGTAGATGAAGCTTTGTGGGCCTATCGGACTGCGTTTAAAATAACATTGGGGATGTTACCCTTTACACTTGTTTATGGGAAGCCATGTCACCTACCTGTTGAGCTTGAGCACAAAGCATTTTGGGCTTTCAAGAAGCTGAACATGGACTGGGTTGCTGTTGTCAATAAAAGTTTGTTAGAGTTGAACGAAATGGACTGGGCAAATGTTGGCCTATGGTCTAGGCACTTAGTGTCGAGGTGTGTTATCAGTTGGATTGACTTGTATGAGCGTCTAGTGTGTTCTGGATGGTTAACCGTGTACTCGTATTTGTATATCAATCATCAGGAAATGTTTTATTGATCATTGAATGTTATTGAAATGAGAGAAATTGATTTGTACTATTGTTTGAGCATTCCTCACCTATTTTGTGCTTTGATTGATAGGAATTTTGTTAACAACCTTGTTGAAAGAAACTATGTTCATTAAACTTGTTATTTGAATTATTATTTTTTGATTCAGTAAGCTTTATTGTTTAATCAATGAACTTACTAAGCTTTATGTATGCTTACTCGTGTCCTTGTGTTTTTCTTTGTAGATTACGTTTTGTTGAAATTGGGAGGTCGGATCAACTTGAAGAATCATACTATCCAGAGATCTTTTGGTAGATTTTGAATTCTATTTGGCTTATATGGCATGTAATCGGAGCAATTGATTATGTTTTGTAAAGGTTTTTAAGTGTTTGCAATTTGCATTATTATGCATTAAGGTTATGGTATGAGTAACTATGTGTCATGCATGTTTAATCCTAAGCATAAGTGGACAAACACGAAATGGTAGGTTTGCTATGTTGGGATTGAATGTAAATTATTTTGAGTGTGTTATGGCTTGTATAGTGTAACTAAGGTAATGATATGTTAAGTGATTGAATTGTGGTGTCATTGATGACACATTTGTTAGGTCTTAGGTTGATCGATTTGGCATGTTGTGGTTATTCTTGAATGTGTTTTGAATGCTTTTTAAAGTTCTTAAAACATGTGTTAGTATATTTAGGTACTAAGCATCTGGATGTGAATTGAGCATGTTTTGGGTCATTTTTGGGCACACACAGGCCCAGACACGGGCTGTCACACGGTCGTGTGTCACACACGGGCAACCCACACGGGCGTGTGCCTCGAATGTGTTAGTTGTAGGGTTCACACGGGCTGGCACACGGCCTATGACACAGCCATGTGACCCAAGTCAGTGAGTTACACAGGTAAATACACGAGCGTATGGCATAGCCACACGACCATGTATGGAGCCACACTGTTTGGGCTTTGTCACACAGCCGTGTGACCCCTGTTTTGAAAATTTTTAATTTTTCCTTGAATGTTTTGATTTGTTTCGAATTGATCCCTGATTTTTCCTAAACTACTTTAAAGGCATGTAGGCTCGATTTAAAACCCATAAGTGTAGGTTCTACTCCGATCTAAATTATTTATGAATTTTCATTAATTAATGCAGTAATTTGATGCTATCTATTATTGATTATTCTGAATCGTTCGGTAATACTCTGTAACCCTAACCCGGTGATAGTAATAGGTTATGGGTGTTACAAAGGTATTAGCCCTAAAACCATAAACCTTTATGAAATATTACTTATTTGTACAATGTGTTTGACATCTTTAAATTTTTGCATATAGGTCATATGCAATGGGAACATGTGAGGGGCATGGAACTTGTTCTTCCTCCCATCATTAGAAGGCCCTTAGGAAGACCCAACCAAACAAGTAGGAAAGAAGTTGATGAAGCAAGAAAGAGCTAAGCAAGATAGGAGTTGCAAAGGGATTATTGGGGGAAACCAAATGGCAAACCAACCATCAAGCCTACAAATTTCGAACCAAGCTACTTCAATGGATAACACTTCAAGCCAACCACCCTTAACCCAACAAAGCTCAAAGCGTACAACAAATTTTTGGGCCAAATTACCTTTCAAATGAAGGATCTAGTTGGTATTAGTTTAAGGTCTGCAAGCAAAATGCTTTTTTTTTTAAAAAAAATGTTAAACTATTGAACAATTACTTTGCAACCTTTTAAATGGAATCAACATTTCAACTTATTTTATATCCTTTTACTCTCACAACAAAAATATGAGATCATGAATTTGAGGGTCGATTACCAATGACATGGTTTAGGACAATAGAAGACCTGCCAAAAATCCCAACAACATAAAATAATGTTGGTGACTAATGTTTTGAACAACATATATATGTCTTTTCTGTTTTATCATTTTCTATTGTCCTAAAGATACCCCCAGAACACATTTGTTTCATTCTAATTTGTTTCACATGTAACAATTATGTTGTCTTGTAACCTTTTGATTGCATTATTTATTGCATACTTTTTTATTGCTTTGTAATGTGTAAAAAGAACCCAATGTTAGATCAGTGTGAAGTTATTTTCTACTGAAGAATAACCACCGCCAAACGTGCAAACATTTGACTAGAAAATACTACACCAAAATAATATAAGAAATAAAGCAGCGATGTTCGCAAGTATACTGGTCAAATTGTAATATAGTAATGTGTTACAACGAAACACAGTGAAGTATTCTGAGGATCATACCCAAGGGAGGATGAATTAAATCTATTGAAAACCTCTTTACAATAACAAGTCTAAATAGTAATGATTAAATTTTATATTATGATAAATCATACAAGAGAGGAATATTAAAAACCAAATAACTAAGATAAATAAACAACAAAACAAACAAACAACTAAACCAATTAGACCAATTAGGAAGATTAACTCTTTTCAGGGGTTGTAATTAACTTCAAATTAGGGTTTTAGGGTGAATTGGCTATTAACTAACCAATTATTGCCTCCCGGCCTCTAACTAATTACTTAATTGGTTGGTACTTGCTTATCTCCCGACCTCTCTTTCTCAACCAAGATAAATTACGATTTACTCGACAAACTTATCTCTTGACCTTGTTTAACCTTTGATTACTTCCTAGGATTGTCAAGCCTAGGGTTTAAGAACACATAATTTACACCAACTAATCCAATTGACAAACCCTTAATCCCCCATTAATTACTTCCCCATCCACTTGTTAATCTTCCCCAAGGGAATGAGCTACTCATAGTATTCATAATCTCCAACTCAATTTATATAGACATGTGAATAACATGAATAAACTGAAAGAGAAAAGAGATATAAAATAATCCCGATTTTTATCGATTAAGAGCAAAATAGTGAATCTCTCAATTAGGATAATGAATCTCGCTGCTTGCAAAGAAAAATAAACTGAATAAATTCGATTGAATAAAAGAAATCTTGGATCAAAATCGATTTCAAGAGAAAATAACAAGCATTTTAAGAAAATAAAAAAACCTTAATCTAAATCCTACTCCTAAATTGTAACATCCCGATTTAGGGCCTAGTCGGAATAGTGGTGCAAGACCACAAATCTGAGGCTTATGAATGAGTTTTTGAGGTTTATGCTATGTATGCATGCTAGTGTGAAAGTTTCATAAAGCAATTTTGTGAAATTGCGGTTAAATTGTCCAGAAGGACTAAATTGCAAAAGTTGCAAAATGTGAGATTCTAGAAGCTATTTGTGTGAAATAGCTTTAGAATATTATTAAGAGATCCTTAAATAGCAAATTTCCCAATTTCTACTTTTTGGACCAAATTGGGCATGGATGAGTTAAAATAGAAAGTTTATCAAAAAGGGCATTTTGGTCATTTATCAATTAAGTGATTAAAATAGGAGAAAAGATGACAAAATTCATTCATCTTCTTCTCCAAGGCTGCCGAAAATTTGAGAGAGCCATTGTTAGGGTTCTTCAAAAATTTCAAGCTTGCTAGTAAGTGCATCTAGCCTCGTTTTTGATATTCTTTGTATTTTTAAAGTCCTTGTTGCATGAGTAAGCTATTTTTAGCTATTTGATGAGCTATGATGGATGCTCAAAAATGTGGCCATGTATGACATGCATGTATTTTGATTTTTTATGGAAGATTATGAAAGCTTGATGTAATAGAAACATCTTTTGCTAAATGAGTTTCCATAGAAAATGCATGTAGGGACTAGTTTGTAAAAATCTTGAGTTTGGTCATACATATGTGATGTAATGAGAATTGATGATTGTGTTGAGTAAGTGATTCAGCTAAGCATGAAAGGCTAGGAAGTTGAATGAAAATCACTTTACGAGCCTTAGGGCAATAGTGTAATTATGAGAAAGATTAGGGGCAAAAGAGTAATTTTGCCAAAGTATGAGATGTGGGTCAATTTAGTCAATGTGTGTATTGAATAAGCTGATTTATTCATTATAGATCAAGAAAGACAAAGCCCGGATCGAAACCGAGGCAAGAGCAAAGTGGTGGACTAAATTGCACGTTTCTATACTTTTGAGTATCGAGGTAAGTCTATGCATAAACAATGCATTAATACTTACAATTTGTTAATGCTAGCTAGTGTATAGCATGGTTGAGAATGATTGAGAACCTATGTGGTTCAAATGAAATGAATGGATGAATGATTAAGTAAGTAGATTTGTGAATGTGTAGTAATAATTCTAAATGGTGGGCTAAGTGCGATACCATCCTAATGCATATCGACGATGAGCTGGCTATGTGCGATGCTATCGTTAGGCATATTGTCTAGTGGGCTATGTGCGAAACCACTACGATTACCTTTATGGTAGGCTAAGTGCGATACTACCTTATTAATTGATTGTGGTGGGCTAAGTGCGAAACCACCGAGACATTAGCTGTGTGGATTAGCTGTGTGGATGTATTATCGAGAAATAATGATGTGTTATATATTGTGTAAATGTGATATTGAATGCAGGGGTGCATGTTAATGGTTACGAGTAAGTGACTTATGATGTGTTGGAAATGTGGTAAGAAATAGAAAGAGTAAGCATAGTTGTACATTATATGTTAGTATAATGCTAATTGTTGTTTAGCTTATACTATGTTGCTTAATTGTTTATGTGTAAACTTACTAAGCTCAAAGCTTACTCCCTTTCTTTTCCCTTGTCTTATAGAGCAAAAGTGTTGAATCGAGATACGAGGATCAATTGGAAGATCACCCACACTATCAGAACATTCTGGTACATGAGACTCAATGTTTTGTATATGGAATGTATACGGGCTAGACAAGTTAGTGAATTTTGTTGTATATGGCTATGATGTGTTGGCCTTTAGATGGATAATCTATTTTGTATAATGCCATAGTTGTTGGCACTTTATTATATGAAAAGATGTAGTTATCTAAGTGAGATTGTAAGATTTTGAATTGATTATGGATGTGTTGAATGAGTGCATGATTGTGTATGCTAGAAGAGTGAAAAGAACTTGGCAAATAGCTTTGTTCTTGTCCATGTGGGTAGACACACGGGCTTGTGTCTAGGCCATGTGTGACACACAGTCAGCCCATGGGCGTGTGACTTGGCCGTGTGTCCCCTGCATATTAGTATTTTAAGTCAGAATAGACCACAGACTAGTCACACGGGCGTGTACCTAGAACGTGTGTGTTAATCAGTGTTGGCCACGGGCTAGCCACACGGGCATGTGTCTAGACTCTAGGCTGTGTTGAGGTAGTCAGTGTGCACCACGGGTGGAGGGCACGGGCGTGTGCCCTAACCATGGGGCATTGGCAGAATGCTTGAGTTTTCATGCACGGGTAGTGCCCATGGGCGTGTGTGACATCCACGGGCGTGCCAAATCTTACACGGGCGTGTGAGCACTGTATAGATGAAAAAAAAATTAAGATCTAAGAGTTTTCGATATGGTCTCGAGAGCCCTCGTGTGTTTGAGAGAGGCCTCGTAAGCCGGGATTGAGGTTGTTGTGATGGCCAAAGAGAGTGGTCATGTTGTGCCTAAGTGGTGATCTTGAGGATTTTAATACGGTAACACCTCGTGCCCGGTTCCGGTGTTGAATACGGGTAAGGGGTGTTACATAAATTACGAGGGTTTTTAGATTCGTCAAAGACAACTTAGTTACATGAAACCCCTCATGTCTTATTTATAGAAGTGTTAACAACCCAAATTAGGTCTTCAACACTTCCTAGGTCTTTGTATAAAGTTGATTATGTGGACAAAAATATCCTCGAAAAGCTTAGGCTTCATGTCGGTCCTATGTCACATCATACACAAGCCATGGCATGACATGACACTAAAATTATGAGTTCTTGAGTCCGAGTCGTACTTTAGGGGCTCAAGAAGCTTGTGCATCACTCGTCCCAAGTTCCTACGTCCATTGGGCCTTAAATTCAGCATCCTGGACACTCAATTAAACAAATTAGAACTACCTAAGGCCCGTGTAAGCCTAATAGGTCACTAACACTGAAAATTTTGTAAAAACACTTATTTTATTAATATTTAATATTAACTAATAAGTACCGAAAATGCAATAAATAATATTAAAATAGCTAGAAAACAAGCTCCTTAAATGCTGAAACGTATCTAAACTACCACTACAATTAGCGGCAGGTTAAAGAACAACATAGAAAATACCCTCTTCCCCCATATAGCTACAGATAAGAGCTTTAGTTACAAACATCAGTTTTTTAGTTTTATTTCCCAACTAGAAGAATTACAAGAGAAGAATCATAATAATGTTAAGATAACCAAAATCATTACACGAGTTTGAATAATTGAGGGGATCTGTTGTATCTTCACTAATATTCAAGATTACATTCCAATAATGAAAATCAATAAAAAAACAAACAACCCCCATGTTACTGAAAAGCAACCTCTAATCCCTACATACCTAATGCAATATAAGAAACACAACTATTACAGCAATCTAAATCATTCTCACTTTTCTCTTCTCCTTCTCAAAGTTTCTCACTTTTCTTAACAGTCCAACTAGCACCACCTTTGCACGAGGTGCCATAGGTTGATCAAACCGGTAAAAAAATGACAACAACTGATAAACTGAAATAGTAACATATTTTAGGCCCACATTTAGTATGCTTTTGGATGATTTATCCCTTGATTTATGTAAAAAGGTGCTCTTAATCCTTTATTTTCATGTCTTATACCCAGGAGACCAACCAAGGATAAAAAGAATGAGAAACGGGCTCAAAACGGACCAAAATGGGCCAAAGAAGAAATTGACACGGTCTGGACCTTAGCCCACACAGTCGTGCCTCACTGATCATCTAGAACACGGTCTTCCCTCGATTCATACGGGCGTGTCCTCATTAAATAAGTCCGAACACGGCCTGACCACGATTTACACGGGCGTGTGCCATGGCCGTGCCTCTGCCGTGGAGAAGAGCAATTTCACTCGGAAAAGGATACTTAGGGGATAAGAAACCTATTTCAAAAGCCTATAAATACACCCTAAGTATGACCTAGAAAGGGGGCGGTTAGCTAGGCCAAGGAGCCAAGCCAGAAAGGTAAGATTTGTGGGAATCACTCGAAGATAGCCAGTTGATCCATCTCAAGAAGCCGGGATTCTACTCAAGACGGCGGATCTCTCCTTCAATTCCTTCAGGGGGTTTTAGGGATTTCTTCTATTTTGTTTTATCTTTTCTTTCGAGATGTTTTCTTATTTAGTTATGAACTAAATCCTTCAGATACCTGAAGGGGATGAAACCTGTAACACCCCAAAACCCAGTCAATACACCACGACCGAATTTGGCATGTCACGAAGGAAAATGTTTCGAAGAAAATTGAGTTAACGATTAAATTTTAGTGAAAAACTCTTTGTTGTTCTATGTTTGTAGAAATCCAGTATAATAAGTTAAAAACTGATAATTTACTTTGAAATTGCGTAAATAAGTCTTTAATACTTAGTTGCAGATCCATAGATTAGAAAACCTTTTATAATTTTAAAAGAAACCCAAGCGATTATTTTGAAAACCGTTTCTAATTGAAACTTGGAAACTTAAGTTTTGGAAAAATAGTATGAGTTATCTAAAACACTTAAATTGTTAAAAATTTATCAAATGATTTATATTAACCGATGGTAACGTTTTGAAAACCATTGCATTTTGTAGTTTAGAAAACTTTGTGCTCAAATTATTATATCAACCATGTATTTTATAAGCCATGTTAAAATCAAATCCAAAGCATATAAATAATCCATAAAATAAATAACATAATTAAAGAGGCCTTATTACAATTTCAAATAGAGATGAAAAACCAAACTTAAATAAAATATAATACCCAAACCAAAATCCGTGTAAATCAAATTTTTATTGCATGGCCTCCTCGAGTCTATCAGGCTCCTCATCCGCAGATTCTGAATCACTGAAAAGATAAGGAGAAGGTGAGTCACCAAGACTCAGTGCATAATCCTTCCCCGGTTGATGCAACATACTTACACAATTATAACCAAGCAATATATATAATGCACCCCAAACCTAGCCATCCATAACGCCCTTTTCTACCCGTGTGGTACCAAACCACCTTGGTGGTGCCAAACCTTTGGTGACCCAAAGTCACGATATCCAATAATGTGGTGCCAAACCACCGTGACCCAAAGTCACGAATAATAAAGTTGTGGGGCCAACCCACGTGTGATACCAAATCACCGGTGTCAATCCCATAATATCAAATGTGGGGCCAACCCTTTGTGGTACTAAGCCATTGGGACGAGACGCGCTATGAGGTGCCAAACCTCTCGTGTCCCAAAGACACGAAATAATATGTGGTACCAAACCACTTTGAGTCGCCAAACCTCGGTGTCCCAAAGACATGGATATCAAATCCTTCCCCCTCCTCTCATATCACCCAAACCAATGTATTACGAGTGTAAATCATGCCATCATACTTTGATATGAACATATAACGAATATATATCGTAGATCATGATATTAAACAACATATAACAACATCATATCGAAACGGACTTACCCGAATCTTTGCTCATACCCATCAAGGTATCATATCAAGATCTCACAAGTTTGGCTTTAATAACATGATTAGTTTATTAATAAATATATATTACCGAATTATAAAGTGTGTAAGATACACACCTGTCACTAATGAAAGTTCTAAATCTCAAGACACGATCTCATCGAACTAGATCTCCTTGTCCTACATTCGCCAAACCACAAAACCATTAACAAGGCCATTCGGCCATACCAATAAATCTTAGTCTCATTAACCTTTGGTTTTTCTCAACAACTTAAAGAATATTGAACCAACATGAATCCTTACCACTTGACTTACCAACTTCGATTGCTAAAGAAATAGGGCTTAGATCGATTGCTTCCAAAGTCCCGAAGAATCTAGAAGAAAATCGGTTCCCATGAATAGTTAGAATCTTGCTAACAAATGCCCAAAAATTCGGCCTTTGCCCTCATGAAAAACAACAGAGAAGAAAAATATAAGGAGATTCGGCCAAGACACTTACCTATCTTCAACACCGATTAGAAAAGAACCTAAAGAGAATCTACCCTTGTTGATATTCGGCCAAGACAAATCAAAAAGGGAATGAGAAGTTTCAGCTATGGTTTTGAAAGAAGAAAACAAATGATATGTGGCTAAAAAGAAATGAAGTACGAGAGTGGCAAAGAAAAATAAAGAGGAGAGAGAGAATTCAGTTTTAGGAAACAATGGAAGAAAACCAAGAGAGATGGGAAGAAGAAGAAGGTTCTGGCCAAGAAGAAAGTAAAAGAAGGATTGATCAAAGAGGCTAAATGGTTTTGGTTATGAAAGGAATTGAACAAAGAAAAGTTTTTGATAAAGGTGCACATTCGGTCAAGTAAGAAAAGGATGAAAGAAAAATGCCTTCAAAAGAAATAATATTTCGGTACCAAAAAGAAAGAAAAGCTTGAGAGGAAAAGAAGAAAAAGGGATACCAATATGGTCAAAGATGATAGCCAAAACAAAACAACATTTTCAACTAATGCACAAGACAAATTCGGCTAAGGAGAAAAATTTTGGAGAAAAGAAAAAGATGCACAAAATGCCAAGAATTTGGCCAACTATCTTCCCCTAATCCCATACAATATTCGCCACCCCTAGCCATCTATGCGTCCACATTCATGGTCAAAATGACCATAAAAATATTTCCAAAACATCTCCCATACATCAAGCCTTATGTCCCTTATCCTTCCATAACATCTTGATTCCATACCTTAACTAATAACTTGCCTTATTCCTTAGTCTACTATCCATAAAAGACAATAGTCCAACCTTACCTTAATTAGAGTTTGACCAACACATGCCATATAAATGCAAAAATAAAAGTCACCTAAAGTCCATCCATGGGATTGAACCACTCCCCTCAAGCAACCATTCATGCGCCATAACCACCTTGCCACTAACTCCTCATGTGCTAAAATTTAACACTTAAATTAACTTAAGTGTCAGGTTCACCTATTCCTCTTCACTATATTTTCAATACTAAAAATCATTCTAGCTTAGCTAATAATTCCAAGCCTTCATAAAACTATACTAAGCACATAATAATAATCATACTCGAGCTAACACAAGTAACAAGATGATACTCAAATTTTTAGGATATTACAATTCTACCCCCTTAAGAAAATTTCTGTAACATCCCAAAATTTGAGTATTAGTTGTGTTGGCTCGGGTATGAATTTTGTGTGTTAGCATAGTCTTATGAAGGCTTGATTTTATTTAGGAAGTTAGAATAATTTTTAGTATGGTTTATTTAATGAAGTGGATTAAGTGAGCTTGACACTTAAGTTAATTTAAGTGTTAATTAAAGCATAAGAGGAGTAAGTGGCAAGTTGGTTAAGGAGCTTGAAAGGTGGCTTGAGGTTAGAGGTTCGAGTATCATGGAAAGCATTTTTTTTTTGAAGACTTTATTTTGTGTTCTAGCATTGATGGACGGTCAACCTATGTTTATGATAGGTTGGACCTTAAGTTTTTGGTAAGTTGAATTTTGGATTAAGGAAAGCATGAAATAGGGGATAAGAATCTTAAGGTTATGGAAGGTTGGGGAGACATAAGGCTTGGTTGTAGGAAAATGTTTTGGAAAGTAATCCTAGGCCTTTAGTGCATGTATGTGGACGGCATGGGTGTCTAAGGGGTGGCGAATGTTGTTAGGTAGCTGGGGGGGATAGTTGGCATATTTTTGTCATTTGAACATCTTTTGCAATTGTTTTTTTTCCTCTCCAAAAACTTTCCTCCTTGGCTGAATGTGTCTTGTGCATTTTGGTGCATTTTGCTTTTGATTTTAGCCTCATTTTGTTGAATCAAATCATACCATTTTCCTTTCTTTCATTTGCTCTTTTGAAATTGAAACTACAATCTATCTTTGTGCATTTTTGTGCACTTTCTTTTTGGCAAAGAAGTGTTTGGCCGAATCTCTCCCACATCTCTCTCTTTTTCTTTCTTTCAATATTATTCAAATCACATTTTCCTTTACACTCTCTTGGCTGAATCATTCTTCATCTCAAATCCCATTTCTTTTTCATTTACTCAAAGTTAAAACACCCATTTACATTTTATTTCTTCTTCTCTTTTTATAGACGAAACTCTCATATTCTTTTGATTTATTTTTGGCCGAATATTCAAGGGTAGGACTTCATTTGATTTCTTCAATCAATTTTGGTTATAAGTAAGTATTCTTGGCCGATTCTCTTTCAATTCTTTTCTCTTTTCCAAGTTATTTTTCTTGTGGTCAAAGGCCGAATCTTTGGGCATTGGTTTGCAAGGTTCTAATCATTCTTAGAAACCGATCTCTTTTAGGCTTCTCGGGACGTTGGAAGCAATCAATCTAAACCTCGTTTCTTTATCAATCGATTTGGGTAAGTTCAGGTAAGATTTGGTATTACAAGTGATAACTCTTTGGGATTTAGTAGTATGGCCGAATGGCCTTTGTTCATAATTTTAGTATTGGCCGATTGTAGGACAAGGTGTTCTAGTGTGGTAGATCGGATTCAGGAGTTAGTTCTTGCGTTGGTGAAAGGTGTGTATCTTACACACTTTATAACTTGGTTTATATATGTATATTTGTGTGTTATAACTAATCATATTATGAAAGTGGGTAAATCGATGAGATCGGATATGATACCATGATGGTATGAATGAAGATTCGGGTAAGTCCGTTTCAATATGTTGTTAATACATGTGGATTGAAATCATGATCTACGATTTATGATATATTTGTTATGAGATACATATCAAAGTTTATTGACATGATTTGTTTATCTATTGCATTGGTATGGGCAATATGAGAGGAGGGGGAAGATTGATGATTCGTGTCTTCTGGACACCGGTGGTTTGGCACCACGGTGATTTGGTATCACATTCGTGTCTTTGGACACCGAGGTTTGGCACCTCATAGCGACTTGTCCTCGTGGTTAATTCCACCGTGGGTTGGCCCCACTTTTGAGATATGGGATCGTGCGCGGTGATTTGTATCACACGTGGGTTGGCCCCACAACTTGATGATTCGTGTCTTCGGACACCAGTGGTTTGGCACCACCAGTGATTTGGTATCACATTCGTGTCTTCGGACACCAGAGGTTTGGCACCTCATAGCGACTTGTCCCTGTGGTTAATTCCACCGTGGGTTGGCCCCACAGATGGATTATTCGTGACTACGGTCACCAGTGATTTGGTATCACATTTGTGTCTTTGGACACCAGTGGTTTGGCACCACCAGTGGTTTGGTACCACACGGGGTAGAAAAGGAGTTATGGATGGCTAGGTTGGGTGCATTATACATATATGTTGCTTTGTTATAATTTGTGTAAGTATGTGGTATTTACCCGGGAGAGGGAATATGCACTGAGTCTTGGTGACTCACCTTCTCCCTTATATTTTCAGGTGAATCGTGAGATCGCGGATTTGGAGCCGGATGAACTCGAGGAGGCCATGCAATAAAGTTTGGTTTTACATGAACTTCCATTTGGGTACTTTATTTTAATTTGGTTTTCATATTTTATGGATTTGTAACAAGGCCTGTTTAATTATGGTTTTGGATTATTTATATGCTTTGAGATTTATTCTAAACATGTTTAAGCATGTCACTTGGTTAATCTAATAATTGAGCTCAAAGTTTTCTAAACTAAAAACTCGCAATGGTTTTAAAAATCTTACCATCGCGTAATATGAATAGTTCGATAGAAAAAATACAAGTTAAGTGTTTTCAACAAATTAAGTGATTTCCAAAATTCAAGTTTCTATACTCAATTGCAAACGGATTTTCAAAGTGATATTTCAAATTTTCTTAAAAAGATATAAATGTTTTCTATCCTATGATTTATCAACTAAGTTTTAAAGTTTTATGTAATTCAAAGTAAATCTCAGTTTTAACTTATTTTCGACAAATAAAGAATTTCAAAGAGTTTTTCACAAATTTTAATTGCTAAGTGGATTCATTCAAAAATATTTTCCTTAGTGACATACCAGATTCGGTCGTGGCGTATTGACCGGGCTTGGGGTGTTACAATTTCGTCCTCGAAATTACCTGCTCAAAAGAGTTAAGGAAACTGCTGTCTCATCACATCCTCCGGTTCCCACGTAGCTTCTTCTACGCCATGGTTCCGCCATAAAACCTTCACTAAAGGAACTGACTTCCTACGCAAAACTTTCACATCTCGATCTAGAATCGCACGAGTTCTTCTTCTATCGTCAACTGGACTCACCTCTATTTCCTCTCTCTTTGCCACAACATGCGATGGATCGAACGATAGCTTCTAAGCATGGAGACATGGAACACATCGTGAATCGACTTCGATTCGATGGCAACTCGAGTGATAGGCTCACTGGTCCCACTCGTCTCAACACCTTATACGGCCCAATAAACCTTGGACTTAACTTGCCTTTTCTCCCAAATCTTAACACTTTCTTCCATGGCGAGACCTTTAGAGAAACCTTGTCACCCACAGCAAACTCTATATCCCTCCTCTTGAGATCGGCATATGATTTCTGCCTATCCGAAGCTTCCTTCAAACGAGCCTGAATCATCTTAACCTTATCCTCAGTCTCTGTAACCAACTCTGGTCCTAACATCCGACGCTCACCCAACTCTCATCAAAGCATGTAGGTGTGCGACACCTCCTACCATACAACGCCTCATATAGTGCCATCTTAATGCTTGCTTGATAACTATTGTTGTATGCGAATTCAGCTAATGGAAAAAACTCTTCCCAGCTACCTCTGAAATCCAAAACACACCCTCTCAACATATCCTCTAAAATCTGTATAACTCTTTCCGACTGCCCGTCAGACTGTGGATGAAATGCCGTAATTGAAATCCAATCGCGAACCCAAAGCTTGATGTAACGCTCTCCAAAACCTCGACGTAAATCTAGGATCTCTGTCGAGATGATCGACATCGGTACACCGTGCAACCTCACTATTTTCGCCACATACAACTTAGCTAACTTCAGGCGAGTAATCCACCCTTACCGGAATAAAATGAGCTGACTTAGTCAAACGATCCACAATCACCCAAACTGAGTCCTTCTTACTTGGCGTAAGGGGTAATCCACTGACAAAGTCCATAGTGATCCTTTCCCACTTCCACTGTGGAATCTTCACCAGCTGAAGTAACCCAGACGGCAACTGATGTTCCGCCTTGACTGGCGACACGTCTGCATTTACCCACAAACTCGATTACCTCCCCGCCGGACACTGCCACCAAAACTGCTCTCTTAAATCCCGATACATCTTGCTACCTCCAGGATGCATAGCGTATGGGCTGCTATGTGCGTCCCGAAGAATCCTTTGCCTCAACTCAACATCCTTTGGCATACAAGCTCTTCCTTTAAAACACAATACTCCATCCCTGGACAAACTATAATCCTCTAAACCACCATTTTGAACCTGCAACCTCTGATCATTCAAACCATCATCCTCTAACTGTTTCTCCTTGATCTGCTCTAACCAAGTCGGCTTGACTTGCAATTCTGCCAAAAGACTCCCATCGTCATATAAGCTAAGATGAGCAAACATCGATCTTAAGTCTGATACAACCTTACGTCTCAACGCATCTGCCACCACATTAGCCTTGCCCGGATGATACTCAATCGAATAGTCGTAGTCCTTCAACAACTCAATCCATCTACGCTGCCTTAAGTTCAAATCCTTTTGAGTCAAAAGATACTTAAGACTCTTGTGATCCGTGTAGACTATCGACTTCTCTCCATACAAATAGTGTCTCCATATCTTCAAATAAAAAACCACTGCAGCTAATTCCAAGTCATGCGTTGGATAGTTAACTTCATGTGGTCTCAACTGTCGAGATGCATAAGCCACTACCTTCCCTTCCTGCATCAGCACACATCCCAAACTAGTATGTGATGCATCACAGTAAACCGTGAATTCCTTGCACGCCTCAAAGTTGAATCAAAATCGAAGCTTCAGTCAGAATCTTCTTCAACTTGTCGAAACTTTCTTGCTGCTTCTCAGTCCACACAAATGGAACTCCTTTCCTCAATAACTTAGTCATAGGTGCTGCTATCAAAGAAAATCCCTCTACAAATCTTCGGTAATACCCCGCGCGGACCTAGAAAACTCGAATCTCAGCCATCGACTTAGGCGGCTTCCAATCCAACATCGCCTCAATCTTCCGAGGATCCACTCTAATCCCTCACGGTGATACTACGTGACCCAAAAAGTCACCTCCTAAGCCGAACTCGCACTTACTAAATTTGGCATAAAGTCGCTTTTCCTCGAGAATCGCAACACTACTCGCAAATGCGCATCATGCTCCTCCTCGACTTTGAGTATACCAAAATATCGTCTATAAATACTACGACAAACCGATCCAAAAGCTGCTTTGAAATACCCGATTCATCATGTCCATGAATCTGCGCTGCGTTAGTCAACCCAAGCGGCATTACCAAAAATTCGTAGTGCCCATACCGAGTACGAAATGCCGTCTTATAGATATCACCTCTTTCACCTTGGTGATGATATCCGGACCTTAAATCAATCTTGAGAAAATCTGCCGCTTTCTTGGTGATCAAACAAATCATCTATCCTCGGCAAAGGATACTTGTTATTGATTGTCAGCTTATTCAACTGGCGATAGTCTATACACATCTGCATCGAACCATCCTTCTTCTTGACAAAAAGTACCGGCGCTCCCCAAGGCGAAACACTTGGTCGGATAAAACCTCGATCCAACAACTCACGAACTCGAGCCTTCAATTCCACTAATTCCTTTGGCGCCATCCTATAAGGAGCAATAGACAGCGCCCGCCCAGGTAACAGATCTATACCAAATTCAACTTCACGATCCGAGGCAATCACGGAAGTTCTTACGGAAATACGTCAACATATTCCTTTACCGTTCAGACATTCCCCATGATGAGACTCCTTAGCCTCCAACGCACACACATGAACCACAAATGCCTCACACCCTTCCTAACCAACTTCACGACTTTCAAGCGCAGATACCACGTTGGATAGATAATCTCTTCTATTACCTATCATAACCACCTCTTTGCCCTCATTTGTCTTCAAAACCATGCGCTTAGCGGCGCAATCCAAACTTGCTTGATACTTGACCAACCGGTCCATCCCAAGAATCGATCGAACTCCTCAAGCTGCAGTTCCATCGGATCGCCTACAAATACTACCCCTTGGAGTTCTAGGGGTACATCCCTATCTGACTTATTTACTTCTACAGAGTGACCTAGAGGGCTAAGTCATGTCATCTTCCTAGAAGTAGTCTCGAGTCTAGATTCATAGTCTCTACTATGCTACTAGCAACATACGAATGTGTCGAACCCACATCTATCAAAGCCGTATATGGTACACCAAAGATTAAGAACGACGCTCGATTATGGCGTCCGGTCGTCGCCCTCCTCTCGACGTCTTCTTTGCATACACCAAACCAGTGTCTTGCCTCTGTCGCTGCTGCACCTGCTCGAAGCTCGCGGCCTCGACCAGAACCATTACCTCCTCTACCATTACCACGACTCTCTGCGGTGGCGGTCCCTCATTTTCGAACCGAGCACGACCTTGACCCTCGGTCGATTTCTGGCTAGCTTACGTGGACAATCCCTCACACGATGATCCAATGAGCCACACTCAAAACATCCTTTCCCTTCGGTCCAACATTCGCCCCAATGAGATTTCCCATATCGGTTACACTGTGTCTTTGGTCCACGATTAGCGAATGCAGACCTCCAGCATTGATTCGCCCACTCGCCTAACCTCTTACGAGAATTACCAGGTGACCCGGATGATCGAAAACCTCTCTTATGTTTATTCCTATCGTGTCTACGCTTATGATTCCTTTATACCTTCACTATCTTAGTCTTTTCAACTAGCGCGAAGCAAACTCTCGCTCTCGATGTGGAGCAATCAGCAATCTCGGCTCGTCCCTCAATCCATCTTGAACGGACACATCGCTCGTGCTCGAAGCCACGATACCTCCAAAGATACCGGCTTAATCTTAAAATTTCGCCTCATATTACGACACGGACTTACTCCCTGGACCAAACTCGAAATGCCTTACGTGTGCATCAATATAACTAGACCCAACATATTTCTTCCGATCATACGCCTTAAAATAATCCCAAGTGAGATCCTCCATTGCAAACACTATTCCGCACCGTGAGCCACCACCGATATGACTCATCCCGAAGAAGCGACACTATCCCTTTCAGCTTATCCTCAGCATTCAAATCCAAGTCATCCATGATTCGCTCCATCGCCTCTAACCAATACTCTGCCGTACTGGGAGCCACACCTGAAACACCTCGAAATACCTCAGCTCCATTGGCTCGAAGTCGCTCAGATACGGATTTCCGAATTCCCGCGCCTCCACCTATTCCAGCTACCCTCTCAAGAACTCGCAGCATCGCCTAAGACACTGCGTCATCCCCCGTTTGATCCTGATGCTCAACTCCAACCACTGGTGGTGGGGGTGGTGGTACCTCATTCTCGGATCCTTGACCAGACCTCACTGGCTCAGACACAACCATCCTACCCCGACCACGTCCACGAGTAATATGACCCCGACCTCGAGTACTCATGTCTAAAGTCTCGACTTATCTGATTTAAAAGCGTTATGCATTAGTCATTATTCCACTTTCTTTAAAACACAGTTTTATGAATAATTTTAATAAGAAGTTGATTCGCGAGTACATTCAACCTATAGTTTGGGTCTCTAGAGTAGTTTCTACTACTAATCAGTCATGTCATCCTCATCATAATCATATCATCAAAAGCAACAGTTTGAGATACTTACCCGGGCGGATCGGTGCCGGAGACTCGGTGCCATGCCTTTCCAACCATATAATTTTAAACAAAACATTTTAAGACCATACTTTAAATCATTTTGGGCCTCGAGCCCACAGCCGAGCTTTTGAACTTGGCTCTGATACCAATTTGTAACACCCAAAACCCGGTCAATACACCACGATCGAATTTGGCATCTCACGAAGGAAAACGTTTCGAAGAAAATTGAGTTAACGATTAAATTTTAGTGAAAAACTCTTTGTTGTTCTATGTTTGTAAAAATCCAGTATAATAAGTTAAAAACTGATAATTTACTTTGAAATTCCGTAAATAAGTCTTTAATACTTAGTTGCAGATCCATAGATTAGAAAACCTTTTATAATTTTAAAAGAAACCCAAGCGATTATTTTGAAAACCGTTTCTAATTGAAACTTGGAAACTTAAGTTTTGGAAAAATAGTATGAGTTATCTAAAACACTTAAATTGTTAAAAATTTAGCAAATGATTTATATTAACCGATGGTAACATTTTGAAAACCATTGCATTTTGTAGTTTAGAAAACTTTGTGCTCAAATTATTATATCAACCATGTATTTTATAAGCCATGTTAAAATCAAATCCAAAGCATATAAATAATCCATAAAATAAATAACATAATTAAAGAGGCCTTATTACAATTTCAAATAGAGATGAAAAACCAAACTTAAATAAAATATAATACCCAAACCAAAATCCGTGTAAATCGAATTTTTATTGCATGGCCTCCTCGAGTCTATCCGGCTCCTCATCCGCGGTTTACGAATCACCTGAAAAGATAAGGGAGAAGGTGAGTCACCAAGACTCAGTGCATAATCCTTCCCCCGGTTGATGCAACATACTTACACAATTATAACCAAGCAATATATATAATGCACCCCAAACCTAGCCATCCATAACGCCCTTTTCTACCCCGTGTGGTACCAAACCACTGGTGGTGCCAAACCACTGGTGACCCAAAGTCACGATATCCAATAATGTGGTGCCAAACCACTGGTGACCCAAAGTCACGAATAATAAAGTTGTGGGGCCAACCCACGTGTGATACCAAATCACTGGCGTCAATCCCATAATATCAAATGTGGGGCCAACCCACTGTGGTACTAAGCCACTGGGACGAGACGCTATGAGGTGCCAAACCTCTGGTGTCCTAAAGACACGAAATAATATTTGGTACCAAACCACCTTTGGAGGTGCCAAACCTCCGTGTCCCAAAGACATGGATATCAAATCCTTCCCCTCCTCTCATATCACCCAAACCAATGTATTACGAGTGTAAATCATGCCATCATACTTTGATATGAACATATAACGAATATATATCGTAGATCATGATATTAAACAACATATAACAACATCATATCGAAACAGACTTACCCGAATCTTTGCTCATACCCATCAAGGTATCATATCAAGATCTCACAGTTTTTGGCTTTAATAACATGATTAGTTTATTAATAAATATATATTACCGAATTATAAAGTGTGTAAGATACACACCTGTCACTAACGAAAGTTCTAAATCCCGAAGACCCGATCTACCGAACTAGATCTCCTTGTCCTACATTCGGCCAAACGACAAAACCATTAACAAGGCCATTCGACCATACCAATAAATCTTAGTCTCATTAACCTTTGGTTTTTCTCAAAAACTTAAAGAATATTGAACCAACATGAATCCTTACCACTTGACTTACCAACTTCGATTGCTAAAGAAATGGGCTTAGATCGATTGCTTCCAAAGTCCCGAAGAATTTAGAAGAAAATCGGTTCCCATGAATAGTTAGAATCTTGCTAACAAATGCCCAAAAATTTGGCCTTTGCCCTCATGAAAAACAACAGAGAAGAAAAATATAAGGAGATTCGGCCAAGACACTTACCTATCTTCAACACCGATTAGAAAAGAACCTAAAGAGAATCTACCCTTGTTGATATTCGGCCAAGACAAATCAAAAAGGGAATGAGAAGTTTCGGCTATGGTTTTGAAAGAAGAAAACAAATGATATGTGGCTAAAAAGAAATGATGTACGAGAGTGGCAAAGAAAAATAAAGAGGAGAGAGAGAATTCGGCTTTAGCAAACAATGGAAGAAAACCAAGAGAGATGGGGAAGAAGAAGAAGGTTCGGCCAAGAAGAAAGTAAAAGAAGGATTGATCAAAGAGGCTAAATGGTTTCGGTTATGAAAGGAATTGAACAAAGAAAAAGTTTTTGATAAAGGTGCACATTTGGTCAAGTAAGAAAAGGATGAAAGAAAAATGCCTTCAAAAGAAATAATATTTTGGTACCAAAAGAAAGAAAAGCTTGAGAGGAAAAGAAGAAAAAGGGATACCAATATGGTCAAAGATGATAGCCAAAACAAAACAACATTTTCACCTAATGCACAAGACAAATTCGTCTAAGGAGAAAAATTTTGGAGAAAAGAGAAAAAGATGCACAAAGTGCCAAGAATTTGGCCAACTATCTTCCCCTAATCCCATACAATATTCGCCACCCCTAGCCATCTATGCGTTCACATTCATGGTCAAAATGACCATAAAAATATTTCAAAACATCTCCCATACATCAAGCCTTATGTCCCTTATCCTTCCATAACATCTTGATTCCATACCTTAACTAATAACTTGCCTTATTCCTTAGTCTACTATCCATAAAAGACAATAGTCCAACCTTACCTTAATTAGAGTTTGACCAACACATGCCATATAAATGCAAAAATAAAAGTCACCTAAAGTCCATCCATGGGATTCGAACCACTCCCCTCAAGCAACCATTCATGCGCCATAACCACCTTGCCACTAACTCCTCATGTGCTAAAATTTAACACTTAAATTAACTTAAGTGTCTGGTTCACCTATTCCTCTTCACTATATTTTCAATACTAAAAATCATTCTAGCTTAGCTAATAATTCCAAGCCTTCATAAAACTATACTAAGCACATAATAATAATCATACTCGAGCTAACACAAGTAACAAGATGATACTAAAATTTTTAGGATATTACAAAACCTATGATTAATCTTGTTATTATTTTCTAAATTATATGATAAATACTTAGCTTGTTCTTAATTATGTGAGCTTTATCCAAATTTAATGTGCTTAGGTGGAGGAGGAATAGACCCTGCCTAATAGTAGATCTAACATAATTAAGCGGAGTTGATCGAACGCCTAAAGATAGGGTGACGAGATTTTGCCGAATTAGGGTGAAACCTAATGTGGGAGTCCATAGATCGATTTACTGCTATTCTAGGGGGTTATTATAAGAGAACGAGAGTTCCACTAATTAACCTAGGGTTAGACGTTATTCGCCTCGAGAGAGGGTTTAATATACGTTAGGGAGTCTTACGGATCAAACTAAGTAAATAAAATCATATGGTTCAGTGATAGATAACAAGTGAAGTCTAGGTGGATTTTTCTAAGGGTATCGTCTAAATCAACTGAGTTTTTCTGAAAGTTATCTCCCCAATTTTAGTCTTTTTCGTCTTTGTGTCCTTAGCTTAGTAGTTCGTTAATTTTAGATTAAAAGCAACTTCACTTATTTTAGGTTAAATAATAAAAAGAAAGTTAGTATTAGTACTTTTAGTTCCTTTGGGTTCGATAATCCGGTCTTGCCTAAGCTATACTCTACTGTTCGATAGGTACACTTGCCTTTAATCGTTGTCGAGTTAGTTTCGTGTTCGATCATTCTTTTATAAATTTTAAAGCTCGATTCACAAATGATCAAGTTTTTGGCGCCGTTGCCGGGGAACTAAAATATTAAGAAAGCTCTATTTTTATTACTTTAGCCATTTTTTTTATTTTTTGAAATTTATTTTTGTTATTTTTTTTTACTTTGCTAAATTTTCTTTTATTTGCTTTTGTCAGGAAAATTTTAGTTTATAGAGGAGATGGCACTGAATAACTATCAGTGGCAAGTTATGAGGACAAAGCCAACAAAAGCAGTCGATATCTACAACCTAGACCCAGTAACCAGGCTATCAACCCAGTTAGAGATGATACATAAAACATTTGATGGTTTATACGGTTCCTCGCAGGCACAACCAGTTATGCAGTGTGAAACAAGCAGAGGCGTGGCGAATCCTGAGTACCCACCCTACGGACATGGCATGGAAAGCGAACAAGTCAACTATATGGGTAACTATGCTAGACCACAAAATAATTTTTATAATGAAACTTATAATGCAGGTTGGAGGTACCATCCAAATTTCTCGTGGGATGATCAAAGTAGCCAAGGACCGGAACTTCTTCCAAATTTTCAACAACCACCTTACCAACATGAAGTGGAGTCGAACCTCGAGGAGATGCTGATAAAATTCATGGCAACCACAGATAACCGTCTCCAAGACACTGAAACCACCCTTAAGACCCAACAAGCATCGATCAAAGGGATCAAGAACCAAGTTGGAGAACTTACTGAGTCAGTTGGGGAACTTACTAAGTCAGTTATACAACTCGCTAAGCTGATCTCAGAACTACCACAAGGAAGCTTGCCAAGCAATACTGAAACTAACCCGAGAGAGCAAAATTAAGCCATTTACGATAGTGAAGGGTTAGATGAACCAAACCCAAGGGAAGAACTTGTGGTAAGTGAAGGTAAGGTTGAAGTGTGCCATGATATACCAAAACCGGCAATTACAGAGTACCAACCTCGTGTGCCATATCCCGATGCAATAAAGAAAGACCACACAGAGGAAGAATTCAGTGAACTCACACTTCGTGTAGGTGACGAAACAATCACTCTTCAAGCTCTTGACTCAGCTAGGACATCGAGTAATAAAGGTACGAACGATAATTCTATTGATAACCATTTGGTTCAACCTTCTTTACAGGAAGCATCACGAAATCACCTAGTTGAGCTAGATCTTAGACCTCGTACCCATAAAGAAATAATTCATGAAGAACTAAGGCTTCAGGTTGATGAATTAGACGAGTGGAAAACACACTTTAAAGAGAAACTAGGAATACACGAAGTGAAACTAAAGGAAACCCCAGACAAGCTGATAGGAACAACAAATCACTTCAAAATACGAGATCAGGTATTGTTGAATAAGGAAGACACTTGAATCACCAATTCAGACCTCAAGACAAATGAAGAAATCACTTTTGAGGTACTTAATGTCTTCCTATACGGCACAGTCGAGGTAAGCAATCCTAAATTCAACACTTTTGAGGTAAACATTACTCGACTTAAACTATTTATCAAAAACCGAATTGATCGCATGAGAAAGGATTTTCACCTCCTCAAACCACCATGACCATACGAATGAGAGATAAAGTCTAGCTTAAGACTATAAATGAGCGCTTCTCGGGAGGCAACCCGAGCACTAACCCCATTAATTTTTACATTTTTTAATTCCTCTTTTACTTTTATTTTTCCTTTTTATCACCTAACTATAAACTAACCAAAGTGCAGATTTCTAGACCACATGGCCTTACACATGGCCGTGGCCGTGGCCGTGTGGCCACCACAGGAAGGTACAAGGGCGGGGGCAACCACCAGATCCATAATTCTTATTTAACCCCCTTCTTCCTTTTTCTTTTCCAGTTGTTTTTCTTTTTTCATTTTGCATTATTTACTTTTACTTTTATTTCTTTTAATTTTATTTAATTTTCTTTATTATTTTCTTCTTATTATTCATTCCAATTAGATTTAGCTTAGGATACAATAAAATTAGGATGGCTGCTTCGAGGACTCAAATAGTTCGAGACGCTTTTCCACGTTCACCTCCAATCCTATCCGGTTTCTTTTCATTGGCTTCATCCAAAATTCAGGAAGTTTCACTTCTCTCCCCATCTTACGATTTTATGATTATTTTGATATTATCTATCTTTGTACATTAAGGGCAATGTACATATTAAGTGTGGGGGGTGAATCTTAGACGTGCCTAAAATTTTTCATTAGTACCAAAATCCTAAATTTAGTCTTGTTTTTAAGTAAATTCCTCATATTACTGATTAGAATGAAATTTCCATGATTTATGGTCTTTATTGATATGTTTTAGATTAAGTCATTGATAATTGTGCATTGATAATTAAATTCTAAGAATACTAGAGAATCAAGCATAATAAGTCTATTTTTTGGAATTAAAATTTTTTTTAGGTTGTCTACCTGAACTTAAATATTACTTTGAAGTTTGAAATTTACGAGATTGATATCAAAATACCCATAATTTTTGTGAGATTTTGAGCTTTATAAGAGCATATATCCTTTTTTCATGCTCACTTTTTGATTATGAGTGTGTCAACATTGAACTGTTATTCTAGAACTTGCCTCGATTATACATGTTGAGACCACATCTTTGACTTGATATACTGAAATGATAAAGGCACCTAGGATTTAACCCACTTACTCCATAAAAATCCTACCTTCATAATTAACCCCTAGTGAACCCCTTTGATCCTAACAACCCTTTTTATTGACTCACCCACTAATATTAACCCAAAAACCTTCGTATATTTGTATCACCATTCCTTGACTCCCTTTTTGTCGAGATTTGATTTTGAGCAGTTGCCTAACTATGTTCTATATTTCAGTTATTAAAGTTCTTTATTATTACTTAGTTTGTTCTTAAAAAAAAAACGAACGAAGTATATTCATTATTAGTTTTTATTAGTTATGTGATTAAATGAGCTTATACGTTTGAATTCCCAATATTGACGAAGCTCGTATTTTTAGTTTCAAAGTTTCAATTCATATAATTTATTAGTTCATTTTTTTCTAGTTAGGTAATTTGTCAGGTCAATCTCGATTCTAACCTTCTAATTCAGCCTATATCCACACCCTTAACCTAACCCCCGTTACAACCCTGTTAAAGACCTTTTGATTTGTGTTTCATCTCATATTACAGTGGTGGAGACTTGATTTTCAGGCAAGCCTATGGGATTAACTTTTCGTGTTCGACTTTTGAGTGCCTAAATTTTGAACCTTAAACACTTTGAGTGATTTGAGAGAATCTCTAGTGAGGATGTCAATCCTTGTCGATTTCGAATTAAAGGTAATTATTTAGATAAGGGGAGACGCCTATATTTTCGAGATACAAAATCTATGACTTAGACTGTTTGAACTTTTAGAACTCTTTAAGTTGAATTATCCATGTATGAATTATCTATGAATCATGATAAAACATTGTTGATAGGAGTTATGAATTATAGAAAGTTCATTTTAATTGTAAGTTGAGAATTTTGCTTGAGGACAAGCAAAAGCTTAAGTGTGGGGGTATTTGATAAACTGAAATAGTAACATATTTTAGGCCCACATTTAGTATGCTTTTGGATGATTTATCCCTTGATTTATGTAAAAGGGTGCTCTTAATCCTTTCTTTTCATGTCTTATACCCAGGAGAGCACCCAAGGATAAAAAGAATGAGAAATGGGCTCAAAACGAACCAAAATGGGCCAAAGAAGAAATCAACATAGTCTGGACCTTAGCCCACACGGCCGTGCCTCACTGATCATCTAGAACACGGTCTTCCCTCAATTCATACGGGCGTGTCCTCATTAAAAAAGTCCGAACACGGCCTGACCACGATTTACAGGGGCGTGTGCCATGGTCGTGCCTCTACCGTGGAGAAGAGCAATTTCACTCAGAAAAGGATACTTAGGGGAAAAGAAACCTATTTCAAAAGCCTATAAATACACCCTAAGTATGACCTAGAAAGGGGGCGGTTAGATAGGCCAAGGAGCCAAGCCGGAAAGGTCAGATTTGTGGGAATCACTCGAAGATAGCCAGTTGATCCATCTCAAGAAGCTGGGATTCTACTCAAGACGGCGGATCTCTCCTTCAATTCCTTCAGGGGGTTTTAGGGATTTCTTATGTTTTGTTTTATCTTTTCTCTTGAGATGTTTTCTTATTTAGTTATGAACTAAATCCTTCAGATACCTGAAGGGGATGAAACCTATGATGAATCTTGTTATTATTTTCTAAATTATATGATAAATACTTAGTTTGTTCTTAATTATGTGAGCTTTATCCAAATTTAATGTGCTTAGGTGGAGGAGGAATAGACCCTGCCTAAGAGTAGATCTAACATAATTAAGTGGAGTTGATCGCACGCCTAGAGATAGGGTGACGAGATTTTGCCGGATTAGGGTGAAACCTAATATGGGAGTCCATGGATCGATTTACTGCTATTCTAGGGGGTTATTATAAGAGAATGAGAGTTCCACTAATTAACCTAGGGTTAGACGTTATTCGCCTCGAGAGAGGGTTTAATATATGTTAGGGAGTCTTACGGATCAAACTAAGTAAATAAAATCATATGGTTCAGTGATAGATAACAAGTGAAGTCTAGGTGGATTCTTCCCGAGGGTATAGTCTAAATCAACCGAGTTTTTCCAAAGTTATCTCCCCAATTTTAGTCTTTTTCGTCTTTGTGTCCTTAGCTTAGTAGTTCGTTAATTTTAGATTAAAAGCAACTTCACTTATTTTAGGTTAAATAATAAAAATAAAGTTAGTATTAGTACTTTTAGTTCCTTTGGGTTCGATAATCCGGTCTTTCCTAAGCTATACCACTGTTCGATAGGTACACTTGCCTTTAATCGTTGTCAGAGTTAGTTTCCAGGTTCGATCATTCTTTTTATAAATTTTAAAGCTCTGATTCACAGCGATCAACAATGTCTTCTCCTATTCCCATAATTTGGACACTTGGAAAATCTCCTACCTAGATTTTCATTCGACCATGAAGTTCTCAAAATAGTTGGACAACCAAAATAGCAAACAAGTATAGAGGTTGGTGCGTCTATTTCTTCTTCTTCTTCTTTATTGTTGTGCTCTTCTCTTCTCTTTTTTTTTATCGTAATTTTCCAAAACTCAACTATTTCTTCTTTTAAAATAGGAGAAAATTTGGTTTTAAGGAAAAATTTTGTATTCTATTTTCATAAAAAATTAGCAACCTATTCTCATCCCAGCTGGACATCCAAGTTGACATTTAAAACCCATTTGGCTACTGTTAGGGAGGTAATAGAGATTAACGGTAGAGTGACCACTTCGTAACAAAGCCTTAACATAAGTGACTAAAATGTAACATTTCAAACATGACTAAAATGTAATCTGAGGCAAACAAAAATAACTATTTTTTAGTTTACCCTTTATTTATGAGTTATTGTTTCATCGTAACAAGTAATTAAATTAAAAAATCATTGCAAGTTATTATTATTTTTTTGAAATATTATTGGATGTTATTATTAATTTTAATGTTAATAATGAAATTATTGAAGCCAATATCTTATTTTTGCAAGTAGTTTTACAGTGGTAAGACCCATCAACTTCTAATGTACAACTCTATTTTACAATAAAATCTGGAAACTTATCGTGCCAGAAGATTAAACTATTGCTTTGTCATGTTTATCACAGTTCAATTACATACCAACCTCAAGAGATTAAAAGAATAGAGTCCATTTCTATTCAGTTGGTCCCTGAACTTGCATTTTGTCAATTAAGTTGGTCTCTCCATACTAACATTATTAGTTTGTGCTGATGTAAAATTTCTAGCCAATCTAGTGGTGTAATGTGATAGCCTTTCAGAATGCCACGTGGCAAACATATTTTATATTTATATTTTGTAATTTATGTTTGCCATGAGGCACACTAAGAGACTACCACATGACACCATCGTATTGGTTAGCAGTGTCACGTTAGCACAACTAACGGGTTTAGTGTAGATTTACCACTTTGGTTGATGGAATACAAGTTTAGTGACCAACTAGATACAAATGAACAAGTTCAAGGGCCAAATTATATATTAACCCTGTAACACCCAGTTTTTACGAGTCCTAAGTTCTGGCGAGTGGACTGGGAGTAATCTTTGAGATGTGACTCTATCCACCCAATTATTTTTCTTTGCATATAGATCAGCCGCATAGTAGATGTTAGAATATTATGTAAGGATTGAACTCAGAAGGTGTTGAATTGTAGAGAAGAAAAGATTGATAAGAGTACTGAGGATTTTTGGTGAATTGGGTTATTGCAGAAGGTATTGTATGCCAAGTTCATTAAGTTACTGTGCTAGTTACATTATAAACGATTTGGTTAGGAATTAATGGAATTAATGGAACAAATGAACCAAATATATAAATTTATAGGATTTTTTATTTATGTTCTCTCTAAAAATGTAAACCATTTATAAAGGCAATTTTGAAAGTTTCTGACACTTGTCAAGTTCCAATGGGAACTTAGGTTATATATATTCAAGCTAGAGAAAGGGGGTGCTTTCTTCGTCCTTCTTCAAAAGTGTTGTTATTTGAATCTTAAAGAACCAACAATGTTTCTTTCTCCTTTAAGAAAAAGTTGAAATTCTAGATTTTATTAGTGATTACTCCATGTCAAGGTAAGTTTTATGACTCTGCATGTTGAATTTATGAAAGATTAAGTCTGTAAGAGTGTAGGAACAATAAAATGAAGAATTAAGACCTTGTATGAGGGTTATCTCGATTTGAGATTATGGTAAAGGTTATACGAATGAGTTTTAATGTTGTTCTTCTATTCTATAAGCAATGATTGCTGTAGTTTCTTATTGGATGTTGAATCTAGAGTTCAAGTTGCTATCCGTGGTTACCACGTGAGTCTATATGCTGACTCTTGCATGTGTACTGTTCATACTAGAAGATCTATAGGAAATTAGTTGAAAGGTAATGCCGAGATCTGGAATGTTATAGTACATTATGTATGTGACTATATGAGTGATTACTAAAGGATATCTATGATTATGTGAATGTTTGTTGAGGATGTTATGTATATCCGGTATAGAGTCTGATGAGTTCGAGTTTATGATGAATGATGTATGAGCAATGTGATGTGTTGTATGGTTGTATTTGAAGGTCTGGAATGTATAGTATGTGATGATTGGTGTACAAGTATTTAAATATTAAAGTATGACTAAGTATGTATATGTCTGAAATGTATGCTTTGAGATGTGCGTTCTATTGGGTGTATGTTAGTGAAGTAAAAAGTTGAATTTAGATTGTGCCAATGCATGAAGAGTCTGTGTCTGTTCACCACAGTGGTGTCTAATGGTGTCCTTTAGGACTGAAAATGCAAATTCTGACTGATATGAACTCTGAAAGAAAATTTCAGGGCCATGGCATCATCTGAAAAGAACTAAGGAATGGTGATTACCCAATGGGGTTCTCTGCGTGTCCCAGGACGATGATGGACAAACCTCCTGTATCGTGATTTTAGGCAAATCCATATCGTAAACACGATAGGTAAGAATAGCTTTTGTGGTGAATAATGAAAGAATAGCTCTTGTGGTGATAAACTGAAAGAAACGCCACTATGGCCCACTCTGAAGGAATGGCTTTCGTGCCGTTCTCTAAAGAAATGTTCCTTGTGGTGGATTTTATTATAATTTGATTGGAGTAATTAGTATGGTTCTTAAGTGTAATTAGTAAGACCAGTAAGGTATAATGTCTCTATGGTTTACACGGTAAAGTATTATATAAGACGGTGACTCAATTGAAAATAATGAATTGATGAGATATAAAGAAGTAAAGGGGTTGTATTGAAAGTGTGAACCGAATAAGGATTTAAGTTTGATTGTTCAAAAGAGGTATCTGTCATCTGTGTACGAGTTTATTCTCGAATTGTGAAGATATGATGGCTCAAAGATTGAAGGATATAGTGATGTATCAAAGACATTGATGGAAAATGAGTGATTGCAGAGTGAGGTATTGTATCTTATGTGTATAAGAATAAAATTAGAGGAAGTAATCGCCAGAGACAAAGTTAATGGTTAAGAGCAATAAGATCGTCATTATGATTCGCCAGTTACAGTGTGCAAGTATTACTTAGGTAAATGTTGTTTCCCTCACTAAGTTCTTATGAACTTATATTGTGTGTATTTTGTTTCAAGTAAGACAATGTGAGTTTGCGCCAAGAGGGATAATGCCAGGGTTACACCAAATGAAATGGCGTATTGGGTTATTATGCATAGAGAGCAAGTTTGGTGGTCTGTTCAAAGTTTGAAACTGTAACGCCCCAAATTTTGGGCCTAGAAGAAATAGGCTTTAAGCATCGGAGCAATTGGATTTTAGTTGTGCGAGAAAAATTTCACTAATTGCATGTTTGCTTTACTGGCTATGTGCTTTAGGAGTGATTGGGAGTGTTTTGGGAGGTCTTGAGTTCAAATCTAGGCTATAGAAAAAAATTTAGTTTTCCCTAAAATTGAACTTGGCGTGGGTCAGAAGGACTTATTAATATTTGAGGATAAAATGTGACACAAGGAAGCTTATGGTCTAGTGGCAAGGAGGCGTTAGGAGTATGCATGTGGTCTGAGGTTCAAGTCATGGCGTGCACAGAATTTTTGGTTGTTCCTTGAATAAACTTGGATTTTAGCATGAAGGCTTTATAAAATATTGAGGATAAGTTAGGACACGATTGAGCTTGTGGCTTATTGGTAGGTGGCGTGATGAAGCTTCAAAAGGGGGGTTGGCGTTCGAGTCACACCTGGAGCAAAGAGGTATTTATTTTGCTGCTATGGCCAGTAGAGAAGTAGAGGTGGACTGGAACTCTACAAGGTAAGGTTTGAATTGGTCATTGAGTGAATCAAGGAGGATTTCGTGGAGGGATTAAGGGAGTGATTTATGGAGAAAAGCAAGGAGTTTGAAATGTGTGGGAGTGTTGTGTCGAATTAGTAAGGGGAAGCATAGGAAATTCGGCTAGGATAGTTTTCTCTCATTTTTGGTTTGGTTTCGGTCACTCTTGCCTTGGGAAAAACTTGTTTGTGCTACCGAATTGTTCTTTTGCTTTCACCTCTTCTGTTTACTTTTTGTCTAGCCGATTATATTTTCTCTTTTCCCCTCGGTTTCATTCTTTCTTCTTGGTTATTCTCCTCTAGCCGATTGCCTCTTCTCCATCTTTTCTCTTTTCTCTTTCGATGTTCCCCTCTGCTTATGGCTCTTTTGGCCGAATACTCTACTTCTCTCCCTATTATTGGTCGACTATTTCAGTGCTCTGCCATTGGTGTTGTTTCGGTCTTGAAAGGGTTCTGAGGAATCGATAGGTACTCATAAGTTCTCTCTGTTGTTTCTCTGTTATTGCAATATGTGTTCAAATCCGTTTCTTCTACTTTTTCTAAAAGCCAAATACTCCTCCATCTTATTCTTTGATTACCAAATGTTAGTTTCCTAAGTTGATCATTGGGTTTTTAGATTTCTACAAGAAGTGACGGGGTGCAAGCATTTCAGAAGTGATTGAAGCTCTTTTGTTATTCAATCAAGAACTCTCAATGGGTAAAGAGGATTCTAGTAGTAAAGTGATGACAAAGGTGCTGGCTGGGATTGATCGCATAGCCTCTACTCCCAAGTTTAAGAGGCGTGCAGTGTCGGCTATTCGGGACTTTCTGTCGGGATGCAGAAGGGTGGCTGCACCAAACTCTGGTTCGAGTCGGCGAATCACAGTTGACCGATCGAGTCAAGGCAAGTGGTAGTCAATCCTTCGGCTAGGGGGTTTTGTTAATGTTCTTTTAACTCTGTTGATAAGTGATTAACTATTGTTATGTTTGAATAGGTTCTGGCGTACGGGAATTCTTAGTAATCTACGTGATCAGGTGTGTAACAGTACCCTGTATTCGATAGTTGGCGAGGAAGCCGATAGAGAGTGTGTAACCACACTCCTTCTGATCAGAGATTGGCAAAATGCCGAAAAGCCGGAAATATGGCGTATGATGCCACACGACCGTGCGATCGTGCGTGTGGTGAACCGAGCCCACGAACATAGGCGTTAGTCTGTAGAGGCCACCACGAGCGCTCTCATGGTCTTGGGCTGTTCTGGGCCTCGTTGGACCGAAATGGACTATGTGGGCCCAGTGGGCTTGTGGGCCCACACGGACAAAAAGTATGTGATTTGATAAGTGTTGTTTGGACTTTGACGTTTGCATAACTGTGGCTGTTTCTGGGCTAAATGGGCCACACGAGTGTGTGGGCCCACTTGGGCTGAGTAATGGGCCTTAGGCCCATTTACACTGTTGTGACTGTTTAGGTTACTTAAGTCGCTCGAGGTGACGGTGGACCTTCTGTTGGGTCGCTGAGACCCCGATTTGTGAAATTACCGAGATACCCCCGATTTGTGAAATTACCGAAATACCCTCACTTTGTGAAATTACCGAAATACCCTCGATTTTTGAAATTACCGAGATACCATCGATTTGTGAAATTACTGAAATACCCTCGATTTGTGAAATTACCAAAATACCCTCGATTTGTGAAATTGTGGAAATACCCTCGCTTTGTGAAATTACAGAAATACCCTCGATTTGTGAAATTACCGAGATACCTTCGATTTGTGAGATTACTGAAATACCCTCGATTTGTGAAATTACCGAGATACCCTCGATTAGTGAGATTACCAAAATACCCTCGATTTGTGAAATTACCGAAATACCCCCGATTTTTGAAATTACCGAGATACCCTCAATTTGTGAAATTACCGAGATACCCTCGATTTGTGAAATTACTGAAATACCTCCGATTTGTAAAATGACAGAAATACCCTTATAGCGTAAAATGACTATTTTTCCCTTGTGGGTAAATGACTGACTTAGACTATGAATTTGACTAATTTGACTGTGATCATATGACTGTGTTTTAACTGACTTGACTGTGGTCGTGTGGCTAATATGCTTTTAATATATATTTAAATGACTTTACTGAGCATGGCCATTTTGCATACACGTGTAATGATTGAGCATGACATACACGACATATTGCATGGGGTTGGGACATTGATACGGAGGAAGTTACGATATGGTCGCGCATGTGTCGAATGAGACGCATCGTGGATCCAAAGATTGATCCGTTAAGGTCGCAAGGGTCGCATGAGACGCATCAGAGACCGACGGACGGCTTAAAGCCGCGTAAACTCGATTATGGCTCGTGCCAACCTAAATATGGCTCGTGCCATCTTGATTATGGCTTTGTGCCAATCGTATTTACCGTGGCTATGTGCCTAACATATATACCGATGACTCGTCGGTCGATCATAATTATCGTGGCTATGTGCCGATTATATTATCGTCGCCGATGGCTATGTGCCAAACTTATTACGATACCGATAGCTTCGTGCCATCCTCGATTATGGCTCGTACATCCTCGATTATGGTTTATAACCATTCGATTATGGCTTTTAGCCGTTTCGTCTATGGGCCGAGCCGTTCGTTGACTTAGTGCCGCAACCGGTGCTAAGCTTGGTGTGTTGGCCGGTGGGTCGATTTTATCCCCACGTAAGTGTAGGGTTGGTACGGGTGGTGTGTTGGTGGATGGGGTGGGATGCATCCTCACTTTGTTGCATATCCGTTTATGAGATCTGTCATCGCATCGGGCTTAGGCCCACTTGTTATGTTATTGGTTTGGGCTAGGCCCAATTGATTCTGATATGGGTGTGACCCAAATGATATTGCAGAGGTTTTTTGGCCCACGTATGCTCCGAATCGGACTGCATCATTATTCTTGTTAAAGGGCTTTGGCCTGCACTATTTCGGTTTTCTTTTCGTATATTGATCGTTACTCTAGTAAGGGGATTACACATCGAGTTTTCGTAAACTCACCCCGTTTTTAATCGTGCGTGTAATCCCGGCATTAGGAGGATCGGTCCGCGAGGACTCGGAGGTGACCACAAGATCGCATCGTTATGCTTTGGACTTTATATATGTTTTAAATTCCGTTTTGGGTTTTAAATTCTGTAATAAGGCCTCTCTGGATTTAATTTTGAATTTAGGATTTTGTTACATTTTATATCTGTTAGGCGTAGACGAGTTTTCAACCCAATTACTATTTTTTTAAAAACATACGTTTTAAACTTCTTTACCTTGAATTAGCTTCCGCAACTAAAATAGATTTTTGACGAAGTTAATAACGTTTTTAAAATTGATTAACTTTTCATTGAACCACGTTTTGAAATTTAACGAACACAAACTGAGACTTTAGTTTTTAGATATTAAGGAGGGTTTTCAATGAAAACATGGTTTTCGAAAAATACTTCATTGTGACACGCCAGATTCGGGCCTAACTTCTGGGCTGGGTTTAGGGTATTATAGAAACGTTACTTAGAAATCCATATTTTTAGATAACTGTAATAGGTTAGGATTTCAACTTAGATATCATTGTAATTAAATTATCATGTGTCGCAATTGTATTTTCCCATTGTATATATTTATGTAATTTAGGTTAGATCCATATGATGTTAACTTGCAAATTAATTGTAATTTGTGTAAGTAGATTAAGTTTTTGTCTGTATTTGTGTAGTAATACCCAATATCCGAATCCGAAAAAACGGATTAGGTTGAGGGTGTTAGAAACTCTTTTTTGGATAGCTTCCATTATTACAAGTAAAAATTAAATTTCACTGGAGATTTTATGTTGTGATGTAATAATTTCATTAAATGTTATTGTAGAAATTGAAGTATTTGCAATTTTAGATGCGGCTATTAAATTTAATTTTTTAAAAAACTAATCCCAACAATAAGGTTAGTGATTGTGAATTTTTTATTTTATACATAATGATAAAATAAATTGTTGTTAAATATTATAATATTAGCTGTGACTTTAAAATGTTGTTACGTAATTTATTTTTCTGCTTATTAATTGTAGCAACAAGATTTGTTGTTGTCAATTCTTAATAAAATGTGTAACGACTAAAAAATTGTTAAATGTTAAAATATTAGCAAAAACTTTAATGTTGTCACATAATTCAATTTTTTGCTTATTAGTCGCAACATTAGAATTTGTCGTTGTGATTTTTTAATAAAATGCGTAAGTTGTTAAATATGAAAATACTATCTTTCAAAAAAATATGAAAGTATTAGCAACAACCTTACAATGTCGTTAAGCAATTTAAGTTTTTACTTATTAATTGTAATAACTCTATTTGTTGTTGTAAATTCTTAATAAATTACGTAGCAACAATGTTAAAATGGAATTACATTATTTAGTTTTCAATTTATTAATTGCAACAATATGGTTTGTCATTGAAAATTCTAAATAAAATATTTAACAGCAAAATAAGTTGTTGGTAAAGGCTTTTTTTATATTAAGAACAAATTTAAAATGTCGTTTCATAATCCACTTTTTTATTGTTAACTGCAACAATATAATATGTGTTACAAATTTTCGTTTAGAAAACAATTTAGAAAATAGCAGAAGATTAATTTTTTTCTAAAACACGAGCCTTGTGATATTTATAGTAATAAACCTCTTTACCAAATTCATACTTGTATTATTTGAACATTCGGTCTGATTCAAATCAACTTTCAACCACTCTATTTTCTCCACTATTCTTGACCCTATCTTGCTAAAGTGTGGGCTCTATTCACGAACTGATTAATATAATGAAAGCTATAATTGATATTCAATGGGAATATCAATATATCTCTCTAAGTGCTAGAAATTGAAAACAAGTTCTCCCAAAAATATAATTTATTTAGGTAGAATAAATCTCACTATTTTCTGGCAGAGTGACTACACTTAAAATTGTGTGTTTTCAATCTAGCCCAAATCTCTATTTATAAAGAATAATACAAGAGTCTAAATTGAACAAAGTGTGATCGAATAATAATATTTTAATAAGAAAGACATACTCCTACTAGGAGTACCATAGGTGGGCGGCGCCAACCCCCAACAACCTCCTTTGGGACTAGGGTTTGTTGCCCAATACTATATTGCTTTCAAATTCCTAGCCTCATCTAGCAAATGGCCTAATAAAGAAAGGTTTAACAATGAAGAATGGAGCTTAGTTACAATAATAACACAATCGATCTCCACAAGTATATGTTGAAAGGCTATTGAATGTGCAAGGTTCAGCTTGACAATCATCACTTGAGCTTCCACCTAAGATCGCTCACTATATCCTTCCACACTCACTGCTAGCCCACCCTGTACAAGCTTGTCTGAGTCTTAAATAACAACACCAATGCCCACTCGTTATCGCATGTGAATGTGTAATACAAATGTGCAAGTATACATGTCGAATCAAGTAATAAAGTGATGAGTGAGTATCGTCTCATCTCCATAGGGATCAGAATTGATTAAAAAAATGGTTATGCTATTACTATGAATTTGACTAATTAAATTGTGCAAAATAAACATATAACAAATTGATGAAGAGAATTAATGAATAGATTAATAAAATCAATTGTGAATGAAAAAAATGCTAGGGCAATTGAAATGCTGGGACAATTCTCAAAGAATAAGTGGAGAGGATTTGTACTGTTGAATGATAAAGGTTGGAATTACTCATGTTTTATTTTTATATCATAATAATGCCATGGCAAAATCTTGATCATTCTACTGCTTAGGGATTCACTACTGTAGTATGCTTCTTTTGAGAGCTAGACTTTAAGCTATCATTCTGAGTTTTTGTATGTCTACAAAACTCAAGAATGATATCCAAACTTTTCTTCCTTTCCCTGTACAGATCACAACTTCTACGACTAGAGTGCTGCGAATATTCTTTCGAATACTCGCGTGTATCAACCGATAATAATTCAATTTATATAACCTTTTCAAAATAAAATCAAATCTAAAAACATATCGTAGAATCATCTATGTCTAGAGCTTGCATGCATGCATTTAAAATAATCACAAATCGAATGAAATAGTAATCTACTCAAAATCAAACCATGGGCATTAAAGATAGTAAAAATTCACCCAAATAATTCCAACCTAATGAGATTTAACTCATGGATTGGACATTTAAATCCAAAATAAACCCATTCAACATCATCATTCAAGTTTATGAATCACAAAGTTCAAATCAGAAAATAAATGCAGAACTGCAGGAAGCTCTCACTACTCTAGCTTTCACTTTAATACTGAAATTTGATGCAAAACCTAGGGCAAATTTCTCTTCCCCTTCCTTGCGTCTGTGATTTTCGTCCTGTAAGCTGTTACCCTCTCATCTCTTTTCTCTGAAATTTTTCACGAGAATTCGATGCAGAGAAAAATAGCTTTCCGATTCCTCTCTCCCCTAAATCCTCATCTCCTCTTTTCTTTTCTCTTTCCTCTTTTATAGGGTAGGTCCCTCCCTCTCAGCACACACCTTTTGCTTCCTCTTTTGTAGGGTGGTGTATCTGGTACAAGTATAGCTGGCTGAGAGTAACGTGGACTGAGTGCTGCATCATCTTCCTAGAATTGCCATGACATTCTTGTTAGTAATCTAACCAACATTTTGCCATGACAATATTTCTCTTCCTTCATTTTCTTTCTCCTTTCTCTCTTTTGTTCTTCATCCTGCACCTGTTGCCAACAATAACCAACACCTTTCTTCCCCAGTAAAAAATAATGACATTTATAGCACAATCCAAGCTTTGTTATGCAATGTTCTAAAAATATCCTAAAAATGAAAACATATTTACTTAATTACAAATAATTAATTCAATCTAGAGGCCTAGCATATAACTCTTTTCAAGAGTTTTCACACCCCCAAACCTGAATTATTGGTTTTCCTCAAGCAAAATATGTATGAGTATGCATGAATGCATGAATTTTCCATAACACACAGTTACCATATATACTACTAAACCATATGTTGTATATTCTATACCTCCATTCTCAGCAGTCTTCTATTAAAACGAGTTTTGTAGGCTTATTTAGTAAACGAAGTGTAACACCCCTTACCCGTATCCGACGCTGAAATAGGGTACGAGGCATTACCAAACTTAACAGACTTCTTCATACAATATCGGGCCATAAATTTTCATTCGTACTAATAATTTCACTATTATAGATCTACTAGACCCTAAACATACATCTAGACTGGTTCGGGACTGAACCAGAAACTTACAAACACTTATTTTTTTCTTAAAACAGGGCCACACGCCCGTGTGAGAGAAGTGACACACCCGTGTGACATATCACACGCCCGTACGCTAGCCCATGTGATGAACTGAATTTTTTGAAAATTTGATGCAGACTTCACACAGTCTAGCACATGCCCATGTCTTGAGGCTGTAGCCTTCACACGGCTGAGACACACTGTCGTGTCTCTACCCGTGTGCTTTCTACTGAGCATTCTATTTTACTAGTTTTGGATGCAGGGGAACACACAGCCAATCAAAACGCCCATGGGGATGACCGTGTGTCACACACGGCATAGACACACGCCCGTGTGTCTATCCGAGTGGACAAATGCAAGGCTATCTACCAAGCCATTTGTCACCCTGAAAAGCAACCACATTCATACCATTTCATGCAACACTTAACTTAACAATAATGTCCTTCTAATTTACACTATTAAGACATCCACACCTTAACTACACACTACAGCATTATGCACATACTTCATACATTACTCATTCAATTGCACAAACTTGCTCTTCATGAAATTCATCATCATTGGATAGATATAACTTAGCTAGTTTTAAAACAGCCCGATTTAGGGCCTAGTCAGAATAGTGGTTGCAAGACCACAAATTCGAAGTAGAAATATGTGTTTTATGATTTTTATGAGGCTTATGATGTGGTTGCATGATTGTGTGAAAATTTCATGAGGAAATTTTATTTATTAGTGATCAATTTGTCCATTAGGACTAAATTGCAAAGATTAGAAAATATGAGATTCTAGAAGATTTAAGTATAAAATAGAATTATAAAAATTTCTAGAGGTCCTTATTTAGCAATTAGACCATTTTATATCAAAATGGACAAAAATGGGCATGGGAAGGAAAAATCTCAAGAAAGGGCCTTAAGGGCATTTTTGTCATTTGGTTAATAAAAGAATTAAAAGGGAAAAAGAAGTCAAAAATTCATGTCCATCATCTTCCTAAGTGCCGAAATTTTCAAGCTCTCCATAGCTAGGGTTTCTTCATCTTTCAAGCTTGATTGCAAGTGTCTCCTAGCCCCGTTTTTAATGTTCTTCGTATTTTTGAGATCCTCGTAGCTCGATTTAGCTATTTCTAGCTATATTTTGAGCTAGGGTTTATGTTCAAAAATTTACCCATGTATGACATGCATGTATTTTGATGATTTATGGAAGAATATGAAAGTTTGATGTATGATAAACATCTTTTTCTAAGTGATTTTCATGAAAAATGCATAAAAGGACCAAATTGTAAAAGTTATAAAAATGGTCATACATGAGTGAAATAGTAGAAATTGGGGGCTGTTGTAGTTAAGAAAATAATTTGGCTAGGCTTAAAATACAAGAAAGTTGAATAAAAATCATTTTACGAGCCTAGGGGCAAAAGTGTAATTATGTGAAAGTTTAGAGGCAAAATGGCAATTTTGTCAAAGTATGATTCATGAGTCAATTTAGTCAACGTGAGTATTAAACAAGTGAAATTGTTATTATAGATCAAGAAACATGAAGCCCGGACCGAAACTGAGGCAAGAACAAAGTGTTGGACTAAATTGAACATCTACACACATTTTGAGTACCGAGGTAAGTTTGTGTGAAATTAAAGTTTTATAGCGTTTTTATATTTTAAATTGCTTGATCTTATGATAATGAATATCATTTCATGAAAATCGACTAGTGAAGCCTCAATGACAAAATGATGAGAATATATTAAGTTGAAGTCCCGGTTAAAGATACGGAATAACGAGGATACCTATGTCACGACATGAGATAAGGAAGATCCCGTATAAAACCATGTATGGGGCATGGCATCGGCACCGAATGTAGGTCCTGTATAAGACCATGTCTGGGACATGGCATCGGCACTGAATGTAGGTCCCGTATAAGACTATGTTTGGGATATGACATCGGCACCGAATGTAGGTCCCGTATAAGACCATGTCTGGGACATGGCATCGGCACCGAATGTAGGTCCCGTATAAGACCATGTCTAGGACATGGCATCGGCACCGAATGTAGGTCCTGTGTAAGACCATGTCTGGGACATGGCCTCGGCACCAAAGGAAGATCTCGTATAAGACCTTGTCTGGGACATGGCATCGACATCGAGTTAAGAGATCCCGTGTAAGGCCATATCTTGGATATGGAATCGGCATCAAGAGGTGATCCCATGTAAGACCATATCTAGGATATGGCATTGGCATCGTGATACATGTATGATGAGATAGAGTATCCTCCGATATTTCGAGTAGTTCAACGGGAAAAAGAGCTAAGTATGCAAAGATGACAAAGAGCTAAGCTATACAAAGATGACAAAGAGTTACATTTAAGTTAAGGATGATAATGATTTAAGTTTATGTTCATGATAGCATAAGTGCTAAATTATGTGATGAAGTGACACAGGTACCATAAGTAAAATACGAGTTATGAAACCGTAATGTGATATGTATGGGTAAGCGTAAGTATGAGTAAGTATGTCAAAGTACTTGAGAACTTGTGTTGTTATTGTTCTATGAGATAAATGGATTTTACCATGAGTATTTATGTTGCTATTTTAATTCATGCAAACTTACTAAGCTATATGCTTACCCCTTTCTTTTCCCTTTTCCTTGTAGTATCGCCAAGCTAGCTTGGGGATCGTAGAACGTCGGAGCTCGGATCACACTATCAATCATTCTTTTGGTATAGTAAAATTGATTTATTTTGGGTATGGCATGTATAGGAACTTGGTCATCTTGTGTTATGTCATATTTGAAAGCCAAAGTGTTGGCTACTAATGTTATACACTCATTTTGTAAATGGCCATAAGGAGTTGGCCGATATTTGTCAAGTTTTATATCTTAATGATGATGAGTTCTATGAAGTGAAAGTTCATGCAATTGATGGAGTAAAATGTGAAGTGTATGAATGATGATTAGTGATTCTCCGTAGTGTATTCTTTCTATGTTATGTTTTGCTTGTGGTGTTATAAGTGTATTTTTTTCAGGGTGGCAATAGGCTTGGTAAATAGTCTTCTAATTGTCCACACAGGTAGACCCACGGGCGTGTGTCTAGGCCGTGTGTGACACACGGTCAGTCCCATGGATGGGTTTATAGGCCGTGTGTCCCCTGCATCAAATTTGTGGGAATTCGATGCGCCACACGGGCCAGCACACGGGCGTGTGCCTAGGCTGTGTGCCCTTAAGAGCTTGCTGACGTCATAAATAGAATACCCAGGTTTTTCACACACGGGTGAGGACACGAGTGTGTCTAGGCCGTGTGAGGGACACGTGCCACAGACACGGGCGTGTGTCTGATCGTGTGAAAACCCCTGTAGGTTCGAATTGAAAATAAAATTCACACGGGCTAGAACATAGGCGTGTGTGACCACATAGCCTGCCCACACGGGCATGTTCCCTTCCACACGGGTATGTGGCCCTGTTTTAGATAAAAAATTCTAAGTTCACAAAAGTTCCCGGTTTAATTTCGAAACCTTTTGTATGTATGTTTAGGGCCTTGTAGGCCCATAATAAAGATGTTATGAATATGTGTGCGGAGTTTTAAGTTGAAATGAAAATTTATAGCTCGATGTCGTATGTTTAAGCAAGTTAAGTCCGGTAATGCCTCGTATCCTGTCCCAACGTCGGACATGGATAAGGGGTGTTACATTTAGTGGTATCAGAGCTACGATTTAGTCGGTTCTCGGACTAACGTAGCGTAAGCATGAGTCTAGCTATACATGCCATACACATGAGAATTTACATTATGATAGTGTGACGACTCCTGATGATTTAAATTGTGTTTTCATATAGTAAATGGATCCCGATAGAGCTGTGGTGGATGATGTAGAAAGTAATGCGCCGGCTCCCGCTGAAGGGACGGTGCCGAACGAAAATGAGAATAGACCAACGACTGTAAGTCAGAGAGGAGGAGAAGAGGCTAGGGAAGCCTTTCTCCACATGATGAATGCATGGTATACGGAGTTCGTTCGCACGAACCCAAATGCGCAACCGCCTCCACCCCTACCTATTCCCCAGCCTACCCATGTAGCTCCCCAAGTGGTGGAAGTGGTAAGAAGAGAAAAGCCTCCTGTCGATAGAATCCAGAAATAAGGAGCTGAGGAATTTTGAGCTAGTAAAGATGATGATCCGAAAAGAGCAGAATTTTGGCTTGAAAATACCATCAGGGTATTTGATGAATTATCTTGTACACCTGAAGAGTGCATGAAATGTGTGGTGTCTCTCTTATGAGATTCTGCTTATCAGTGGTAGAACACCCTTGTGTTGGTTGTACCAAGGGAAAGGATCTCATGGGAGTTTTTCCAAGAGGAATTTCGGAAGAAGTACATTAGCCAAAGATTTATTGATCAGAAAAGAAAAGATATCCTTGAACTGAAACAAGGTAGAATGACAGTAACTGAATATGAGCGTGAATTTGTAAGGCTCAGAAAGTATGCTCGGGAGTGTGTGTCCTCTGAAGCCATCATGTGTAAGAGGTTTGAGGACGGATTAAATGAAGATATCCGATTATTTGTTGGTGTCCTAGAATTGAAAGAACTTGTTGTGCTAGTGGACAGGGCTTGTAAAGCCGAGGAGTTGGTTAAATAGAAAAGAAAAGCTGAGATGGAGTCTCGTAACTTAAGAAAGAGACAAATGAACAAGTCGTTTCAATCTTCATCCAAGAATTCAAGAGACTTCCCTACCCGATCAGCTACTTCAGCTGGGTTTTTAAACAGAAGTAAGAGTAAACAGTACTCAGGGATTAAAGTTCAGACTACCTCAGTTGCTAGTGTTGGGAACACTCGACCTAATAGATCGAAATGTCCACAGTGTGGCAGACGTCATCCCAGTGAGTGCCGAGCCCATGAAAGAGTCTGTTTTAAGTGTGGTTTCCAATATCATTTTATTAGAGAATGCCCTGAGATGGTTGAAAAAGAGAAAATTTAGAGTGCCAGATCAGGAAGCACTACTAGAGGGAGACAACAGAGAAACCCGGGAAGTGGAACGAGTAGTAAGAGTGCACCTAGAGAGTAGGCTGCAAGACCTGAGGGTAGAGCGCCTGCGAGGACTTATGCCATTCGCGCTCGCGAAGAGGCATCATCCCCTGATGTAATTACGGTTACATTTTCTTTCATGATACTAATGTTGTTGCTTTAATTGATCTGGGATCTACCCACTCATGTATTTGCATGAAGTTAGTATCTAGTATGAGCATGCCTGTAGAGTCTACAGAGTTTGTGATAAAAGTGTCCAATCCTTTAGGCAAAAGTGTATTAGTTGATAAGGTATGCAAAGATTGTCCATTGATGATTAGAGGTCATTATTTTAAGGCAAATCTCATGCTATTGCCATTTGATGAATTTGATATAATTCTTGGTATGGACTGGTTAACCACTCATGATGTGACAGTAAATTATGGAAAAAAATACATTGAATTGAGATGTGAAAACGGGGACACTCTTCGTGTTGAATCAGATGAACATGACAGATCGCCTGTAGTGATTTCTCATATGTCCGCCCAGAAATATGTAAGAAAAGGGTATGAAGCCTATCTTGCCTTTGTGATGAATGCCAAAGAGACAGAGCTAAGAATTGAATCAGTGCCGATAGTATGTGAGTATCCAGATGTATTCCCAGAAGAATTGCCAGGGTTGCCTCCAGTTAGAGAAAACAAATTTGGCATTGAGTTAGTCCCTGGTACTGCACCTATATCGATTGCTCTATACAGAATGGCTTCAACTGAGTTGAAAGAATTGAAGGCACAGCTACAAGAGTTGATGGACAAAGGCTTTGCACGACCGAGTCATTCTCCGTGGGGTGCTCCAGTGTTATTTGTGAAAGAGAAAGATGGTTCCATGAGATTATGTATAGATTACCGGCAGCTTAATAAGGTTACTGTGAAGAATAAGTACCCATTTCCAAGGATCAATGATTTATTTGATCAATTGAAGGGAGCCACTGTGTTTTCCAAGATAAACCTGAGGTCCGGATATTACCAGTTGAGAGTCAAAGACTCAGATGTGCCGAAAACTGCATTTCAAACAAGGTATGGGCACTATGAATTTTTAGTCATGCCTTTTGGCTTAACAAATGCCCCTGCTGTGTTTATGGATTTAATGAACTGTATATTTCGGCGATACTTGGATAAGTTTGTTGTGGTTTTTATTGATGACATATTGATATATTCTCATGATGAGCATGAGCATGCCAGGCACTTGAGGACGATTTTGTAAATTTTACGAGATAATCAGTTGTATGCCAAGTTTAGCAAAAGTGAATTTTGGCTCAAAGAGGTTGGATTTTTGGGGCACATTGTCTCGGGAGATGGAATCCGAGTAGACCCAAGCAAGATTTCAGCTATTGTTGATTGGAAGCTGCCGAGAAGCGTATCAGAGATTAGAAGTTTTCTAGGCCTAGCTGGCTATTACAGACGGTTTGTCAAGAGGTTTTCTATGATAGCTACACCGATGAGGAGGTTGTTACAAAAAGAGGTGAAGTTTGAATGGATAGAAAAGTGCCAACAGAGTTTTGAGAAACTAAATGCATTATTGACTGAGGCTCCAGTTCTAATGCAACCTGAACCGGGAAAATAATTTGTGATCTACAGTGATGCATCCTTGAATGGATTGGGCTGTGTGCTTATGCAGGAAGGCAAGCTAATAGCATATGCCTCTAGACAGTTAAAGCCACATGAGAAGAATTACCCGACACATGATTTAGAGTTGGCAGCCATTATGTTTGCTTTAAAGATATGGAGACACCATCTGTATGGTGAAAAATATCGGATATTCACCGATCATAAGAGCCTAAAGTACTTGATGACTTAGAAGGAATTGAATTTAAGGCAACGAAGATGGTTAGAGTTGATAAAGGATTATGAGCTGGTGATTGACTACCACTCGGGAATGGCGAATGTAGTCACCGATGCCTTGAGTAGAAAATCCTTATTTGCATTGAGAGCTATGAATACATGGGTGACTTTGTCAGACGATGGTTCCATTCTCGCTGAGTTGAGGGCTAAATCGATGTTCCTTCAAGAGATTTATGAGGCTCAGAAAAATGACAGTGACTTACAAGCCAAAAGAGTTGAGTGCGATTCGGGTGTTGAGTCTGACTTTTGGATTAATTCTGGTGGATGTTTGATGTTCAGAGACAGAGTCTGTGTACCAAGGAATGATGAGCTTATTCGGAAGATTTTACACGAGACACATAGCAGATGTCTATCTGTACATCCGGGCAGTACAAAAATGTATAATGATTTGAAGAAATGGTATTGGTAGCCGAGTATGAAGAAAGATATTTCTGAGTTTGTATCAAGATGCTTGATTTGTCAACAAGTGAAAGCTGAACACCAAGTACCTTTGGGTTTACTTCAACCTATTATGGTTCCCGAGTGGAAATAGGACCGTATTACTATGGACTTTGTAACGGGTTTGCCGTTGACACCGAGCAAGAAAGATGCCGTATGGGTTGTGGTAGATAGACTTACGAAGTTGGCCCACTTCATACCTGTACGCATTGACTATTCACTTGAAAAGTTGGCAGACTTGTATGTTTCAGAGATTGTAAGACTTCATGGGGTGCCTTTGTCGATTATATCGGACAGAGATCTGAGATTCACATCTCGATTTTGGAAAAAGTTGCAAGAAGCTTTGGGCACAAAGCTGAGTTTTAGTACGGCTTTTCACCCACAAACTGACGGACAGTCAGAGAGATTAATACAGATACTTGAGGATATGCTCCGGTGTTGTGTTCTTGAGTTTCAGGGCAGCTAAGAAAAGTATCTACCGTTGGTAGATTTTGCATACAATAACAGTTTTCAGTCGAGCTTGAAAATGGCTCCTTATGAGGCTTTGTTTGGGCGTAAGTGCCGAATGCCTTTGTATTGGACTGAACTCAAGGAAAATTAGATTCACGGGGTCGATCTGGCTAGAGAAACCGAAGAGAAGGTAAAAATAATCCATGATTGTTTAAAAGCAGCTTCTGATAGACAAAAATCCTACTCGGGCTTGAAACAAAAAGATATTGAGTTTCAAGTTGGTGATAAGGTATTTTTGAAAGTATCACCATGGAAGAAAGTTCTCAATTTTGGCCGAAAAAGCAAATTGAGTCCGCGTTTTATCAGACCATATGAGATTATCGATTGGCTTATCGATTGGCTTTGCCATCTGAGTTGGAAAAGATACATGATGTGTTCCACGTGTCTATGTTGCGATGTTACCGATCAGATCCTTCGCATGTGATTACACCGACAGAGGTTGAAATTCAACCCGACATGACATATGGCGAAGAATCGGTTAAGATTTTATCATGGGAAGTTAAACAGCTAAGGAAAAAAAAGTATAGCTCTCGTGAAAGTATTATGGCAAAGACATGGGGTAGAAGAGGCTACATGGGAGCCCGAGGAGGCTATGAGAAACCAGTACCCAAACCTTTTTACCGGTAAGATTTTCGGGGACGAAAATCCCTAAGGAGGGAGAATTGTAACAGCCCGATTTAGGGCCTAGTCAGAATAGTGGTTGCGAGACCACAAATCCGAAGTAGAAATATGTGTTTTATGATTTTTATGAGGCTTATGATGTGGTTGCATGATTGTGTGAAAATTTCATGAGGAAATTTTATTTATTAGTGATCAATTTGTCCATTAGGACTAAATTGCAAAGATTAGAAAATATGAGATTCTAGAAGATTTAAGTATGAAATAGAATTATAAAAATTTCTAGAGGTCTTTATTTAGCAATTAGACCATTTTATATCAAAATGGACAAAAATGGGCATGGGAAGCAAAAATCTCATGAAAGGGCCTTAAGGGCATTTTTGTCATTTGGTTAATAAAAGAATTAAAAGGGAAAAAGAAGTCAAAAATTCATGTCCATCTTCTTCCTAAGTGCCGAAATTTTCAAGCTCTCCATAGCTAGCGTTTCTTCATCTTTCAAGCTTGATTGTAAGTGTCTCTTAGCCCCGTTTTTAATGTTCTTCGTATTTTTGAGATCCTCATAGCTTGATTTAGCTATTTCTAGCTATATTATTCGCTAGGGTTTATGTTCAAAAATTTACCCATGTATGACATGCATGTATTTTGATGATTTATGGAAGAATATGAAAGTTTGATGTATATAAACATCATTTTCTAAGTGATTTTCATGAAAAATGCATAAAAGGACCAAATTGTAAAAGTTATAAAAATGGTCATACATGAGTGAAATAGTGGAAATTGGGGGCTGTTGTAGTTAAGAAAATAATTCGGCTAGGCTTAAAATACAAGAAAGTTGAATAAAAATCATTTTACGAGCCTAGGGGCAAAAGTGTAATTATGTGAAAGTTTAGGGGCAAAATGGTAATTTTGCCAAAGTATGATTCATGAGCCAATTTAGTCAATGTGAGTATTAAACAAGGGAAATTGTTATTATAGATCAAGAAACACGAAGCCCGGACCGAAATCGAGGCAAGAACAAAGTGTTGGACTAAATTGAACATCTACACACATTTTGAGTACCGAGGCAAGTTTGTGTGAAATTAAAGTTTCATAGTGTTTTTATATTTTAAATTGCTTGATCTTATGATAATGAATATCATTTCATGAAAATCAACTAATGAAGCCTCGATGAGAAAATGATGAGAATATATTAAGTTGAATTCCCGGTTGAAGATTCAGAATAACGAGGATACCTATGTCACGACATGAGATAAGGAAGGTCCCGTATAAGACCATGTATGGGACATGGCATCAGCACCGAATGTAAGTCCCGTATAAGACCATGTCTGGGACATGGCATCAGCACCGAATGTAGGTCTCGTATAAGACCATGTCTGGGACATGGCATTGGCACCGAATGTTGGTCCCATATAAGACCATGTCTGGGACATGGCATCGGCACCGAATGTAGGTCCCGTGTAAGACCATGTCTGGGACATGGTGTCGGCACCAAAGAAAGATCTTGTATAAGACCATGTCTGGGACATGGCATCGACATCTATGTACGATCTCGTATAAGACTATGTATGGGACATGGCATCGACTTCGAGTTAGGAGATCCCGTGTAAGACCATATCTGGGATATGACATCGACATCAAGAGGTGATCCCATGTAAGACCATATTTAAGATATGGCATTGGCATCGTGATACATGTATGATGAGATTGAGTATCCTTTGATATTCTGAGTAGTTCAACGGGCAAAAGAGCTAAGTATGCAAAGATGATAAAGAGCTAAGCTATACAAAGATGACAAAGAGTTACATTTAAGTTAAGGATGATAATGATTTAAGTTTATGTTCATGATAGCATAAGTGCTAAATTATGTGATGAAGTGACACAGGTACCATAAGTAAAATACGAGTTATGAAACCGTAATGTGATATGTGATGGGTAAGCGTAAGTATGAGTAAGTACGTCAAAGTACTTGAGAATTTGTGTAGTTATTGTTCTATGAGATAAATGGATTTTACCATGAGTACTTATGTTGCTATTTTAATTCAGGCAAACTTACTAATCTATATGCTTACCCCTTTCTTTTCCCTTTTCCTTGTACTATCGCCAAGCTAGCTCGGGGATCATAGAACGTCGGAGCTCGGATCACACTATCAATCATTCTTTTGGTATAGTAAAATTGATTTATTTTGGGTATGGCATGTATAGGAACTTGGTCATCTTGTGTTATGTCATATTTGAAAGCCAAAGTGTTGGCTACTAATGTTATACACTCATTTTGTAAATGGCAATTAGGAGTTGGCCGATATTTGTCAAGTTTTGTATCTTAATGATGATGAGTTCTATGAATGAAAGTTCATGCAATTGATGGAGTAAAATGTGAAGTGTATGAATGATGATTAGTGATTCTCTATAGTGTATTCTTGCTATGTTATGTGTTGCTTGTGGTGTTATAAGTGTGTTTGTTTCAGGGTGGCAATAGGCTAGGTAAAAAGTCTTCTAATTGTCCACACGGGTAGACACACGGGCGTGGCTGTGTGTGACACACGGTCAATCCCATGGGTGTGTTGATAGGCTGTAACACCCCAAGCCCGGTCAATACGCCACGACCGAATCTTGTATGTCACTAAGGAAAATATTTTTGAATGAATCGACTTAACAATTAAATTTTGTGAAAAACTCTTTGAAATTCTTTATTTGTCGAAAATAAGTTAAATCTGAGATTTACTTTGAATTACATAAAACTTTAAAACTTAGTTGATAAATCATAGGATAGAAAACATTTATATCTTTTTAAGAAAATTTGAACTATCACTTTGAAAATCCGTTTGCAATTGAGTATAGAAACTTGAATTTTGGAAATCACTTAATTTATTGAAAACACTTAACTTGTAATTTTTCTATCGAACTATTCATATTACCCGATGGTAAGATTTTTAAAACCATTGCGAGTTTTTAGTTTAGAAAACTTTGAGCTCAATTATTAGATTAACCAAGTGACATGCTTAACATGTTTAGAATAAATCTCAAAGCATATAAATAATCCAAAACCATAATTAAATGTGCCTTGTTACAAATCCATAAAATATGAAAACCAAATTAAAATAAAGTACCCAAATGGAAGTTCATGTAAAACCAAACTTTATTGCATGGCCTCCTCGAGTTCATCCGGCTCCAAATCTGCGATCTCACGATTCACCTGAAAATATAAGGGAGAAGGTGAGTCACCAAGACTCAGTGCATATTCCCTCTCCCGGGTAAATACCACATACTTACACAAATTATAACAAAGAAACATATATGTATAATGCACCCAACCTAGCCATCCATAACTCCTTTTCTACCGGTGTGGTACCAAACCACTGGTGGTGCCAAACCACTGTGTCCAAAGACACAAATGTGATACCAAATCATTGGTGACCGTAGTCACGAATAATCCATCTGTGGGGCCAACCCACGTGTGATACCAAATCACCGCGCATCGATCCCATATCTCAAAAGTGGGGCCAACCCACGGTGGAATTAACCACGAGGACAAGTCGCTATGAGGTGCCAAACCTCCGTGTCCGTGAGACACGAATGTGACACCAAATCACCGGTGGTGCCAAACCACCGTGTCCGAAGACACGAATCATCAAGTTGTGGGGCCAACCAACGCGGTGATACCAAATCACCGTAGACGATCCCATATCTCAAAAGTGGGGCCAACCTACGGTGGAATTAACCACGTGGACAAGTCGCTATGAGGTGCCAAACCTCCGTGTCCAAGACACGAATGCGATACCAAATCACCGGTGGTGCTAAACCACCGGTGTCCAAGACACGAATCATCAATCTTCCCCTCCTCTCATATTGCCCATACCAATGCAATAGATAAACAAATCATGTCAATAAACTTTGATATGTATCTCATAACAAATATATCATAAATCATAGATCATGATTTCAATCCACATGTATTAACAACATATTGAAACGGACTTACCCGAATCTTCATTCATACCATCATGGTATCATATCCAGATCTCATCGATTTACCCACTTTCATAATATGATTAGTTATAACACACAAATATACATAAATAAACCAAGTTATAAAGTGTGTAAGATACACACCTTTCACCAACGCAAGAACTAACTCCCGAATCCGATCTACCACGCTAGAACACCTTGTCCTACAATCGACCAATACTAAAATTATGAACAAAGGCCATTCGGCCATACTACTAAATCCCAAAGAGTTATCACTTGTAATACCAAATCTTACCCGAACTTACCCAAATCGATTGATAAAGAAACGAGGTTTAGATTGATTGCTTCCAACGCCCCGAGAAGCCTAAAAGAGATCGGTTTCTAAGAATGATTAGAACCTTGCAAACCAATGCCCAAAGATTCGCCTTTGACCACAAGAAAATAACTTGGAAAAGAGAAAAGAATTGAAAGAGAATCGCCAAGAATACTTACTTATAACCAAAACCGATTGAAGAAATCAAATGAAGTCCTACCCTTGAATATTCGGCCAAAAATAAATCAAAAGAATATGAGAGTTTCGCTATAAAAAGAGAAGAAGAAATAAAATGTAAATGGTTGTTTTAACTTTGAGTAAATGAAAAGAAATGGGATTTGAGATGAATAATGATTCGCCAAGAGAGTGTAAAGGAAAATGTGATTTGAATAATATTGAAAGAAAGAAAAGAGAGAGATGTGGGAGAGATTCGCCAAACACTTCTTTGTTAAAAAAAGAAAGTGCACAAAAATGCACAAAGATAGATTGTAGTTTCGGTTTCAAAAGAGCAAATGAAAGAAAGGAAAATGGTATGATTTGATTCAACGAAATGAGTCTAAAATCAAAAGCAAAATGCACCAAAATGCACAAGACACATTCGGCCAAGGAGGAAAGTTTTTGGAGGAAAAAAAACAATTGCAAAAAGATGTTCAAATGACAAAAATTGGCCAACTATCCCCCAAGCTACCTAACAACATTCGGCCACCCCCCTAGACACCCATGCCGTCCACATACATGCACTAAAGGCCTAGGATTACTTTCCAAAACATTTTCCTACAACCAAGCCTTATGTCTCCCCAACCTTCCATAACCTTAAGGTTCTTATCCCCTATTTCATGCTTTCCTTAATCCAAAATTCAACTTACCAAAAACTTAAGGTCCAACCTATCATAAACATAGGTTGACCGTCCATCAATGCTAGAACACAAAATAAAGTCTTCAAAAAAATGCTTTCCATGATACTTGAACCTCTAACATCAAGCCACCTTTCAAGCTCCTTAACCAACTTGCCACTTACTCCTCTTATGCTTTAATTAACACTTAAATTAACTTAAGTGTCAAGCTCACTTAATCCACTTCATTAAATAAACCATACTAAAAATTATTCTAACTTCCTAAATAAAATCAAGCCTTCATAAGACTATGCTAACACACAAAATTCATACCCGAGCCAACACAACTAATACTCAAATTTTGGGATGCTACAATTCTACCTCTTAAGAAAAATTTCGCCCTCGAAATTACCCGATCAAAAGAGTTGAGGGTACCGCCGCCTCATCGCATCCTCCTGGTTCCCACGTAGCTTCTTCCACGCCATGATTCCTCCATAAAACCTTCACTAAAGGAACGGACTTCCACGCAAAACTTTCACATCTCGATCTAGAATCGCATTGTGTTCTTCTTCTACCGTCCGATCCGACTCACCTCTATTTCCTCATCGCCACAACATGCGATGGATCGAACGATAGCGTCTAAGCATGGAGACATGGAACACATCGTGAATCGACTCGCCCTCACGGCAACTCAAGTCGATAAGCCATCGGTCCCACTCGCCTCAACACCTTAAACGCCCAATAAACCTTGGACTTAACTTGCCTTTTCTCCCAAATCTTAACACTTTCTTCCATGGCGAGACCTTCGTAAAAACTTTGTCACCCACGGCAAACTCTATATCCTCCGCTTGAGATCGGCATACGACTTTTGCCTATCGAAGCTTCCTTCAGACGAGCCCGAATCGCCTTAACCTTATCCTCGCCTCTACAACCAACTCGGTCCTAACATCCGACGCCACCCAACTCTCGGTCCAACATGTAGGCGCATGCGACACCTCCTACCATACAACGCCTCATATGGTGCCATCTTAATGCTTGCTTGGTAACTATTGTTGTATGCGAACTCGCCTAATGGTAAAACTCTTCCCACCGCTCAAGTCCAATGCACAACCTCTCAACATATCCTCTAAAATCAGATAACTCTTTCCGATCGCTCGCCGATCGTGGATGAAATGCGTACTAAAATCCAACCGCGCACTCCAAAGCCCGATGTAACGCTCTCCAAAACCTCGACGTAAATCTAGGATCTCTGCTCGAGATGATCGACACCGTACATCGTGCAACCTCACTATCTCCGCCACATAAAACTTAGCTAACTTCAGGCTTAATAATCCATCCTCACGGAATGAAATGAGTCGACTTAGTCGACGATCCACAATCACCCAAATCTGAATCCTTCTTACTAGGTGTAAGAGGTAATCCATCGACAAAGTCCATAGTGATTCTTTCCCACTTCCATCGTGGAATCTTCATCAAGCTAAAGTAACCTGCAGACGCAGAATCGATGCTCGCTTGACTGACGACGACACGCCGACATTTACCCACAAACTCGCCATTTCCTCACGCTGCACACGGCCACCAAAATCGCTCTCTTAAATCCCGATACATCTTGCTTCCTCCGTGATGCATAGCATATGGGCTGTTATGTGCATCCCGAAGAATCCTTTGCCTCAACTCAACATCCTTCGGCATACAAGCTCTCCCTTTAAAACACAAGACTCCATCGCTGGACAAACTATATTCCTCAAAACCTCCGTTCTGAACCTGCAACCTCCGATCATTTAAACCATCATCCTCTAACCGCTTCTCCTTGATCTCGATCTAACCAAGTCGGCTTGACTTGCAATTCGCCAAAAGACTCCCATCATCGATAAGCTAAGTCGAGCAAACATCGATCTTAAATCGATATAACCTTACGGCTCAACGCGCTCGCCACCACGTTAGCCTTGCCGGATGATATTCGATCGAAGCAGCCTTAGTCCTTCAACAACTCGATCCATCTACGCCGCCTCAAGTTCAAGTCCTTCCGAGTCAAAAGGTACTTAAGACTCTTGTGATCCGTAGACTATCGACTTCTCTCCGCATAAATAGTGTCTCCATATCTTCAAAGCAAAAACCACAAAGCAGCTAATTCCAAGTCATACGTCGGATAATTGACCTCATGTGGTCTCAACTGCCGAGATGCATAAGCCACTACCTTCCTTTCTTGCATCAAAGACACATCCCAAAACCAAGATGTGATGCATCACAAGAAACCGTGAATTCCTTGCTCGCTCAAAGTTGAATCAAACCGGAGCTTTGGTCGTAATCTTCTTCAACTTGTTGAAACTTTCTTCTTCGCTTCTCGGCCCACACAAATGGAACTCCTTTCCTCAATAACTTGGTCATAGGTGCCGCTATCAAAGAAAATCCTTCTACAAATCTTCTGTAATACCCCGCTGCACCTAGAAAACTCCGAATCTCACCACTAACTTAGGCGGCTTCCAATCCAACATCGCCTCAATCTTCCGAGGATCCACTCTAATCCTCACCGATACTACGTGACCCAAGAAAGTTACCTCCCTAAGCCGTAACTTGCACTTACTAAATTTGGCGATACAATTGCTTTTCCTCGTAATCGCAACACTACTCGCAAATGCGCATCATGCTCCTCCTCCGACTTTGAGTATACCAAAATATCGCCTATAAATACCACAACAAACCGATCCAAAAACTATTGGAATACCCGATTCATCATATCCATGAATGCCGCCGCGCGTTAGTCAACCCAAATGGCATCACTAGAAACTCAGAGTGCCCATACCGAATGCGAAAAGTCGTCTTATGGATATCACCTCTTTCACCTTTAATGATGATATCCGGACCTTAAATCAATCTTGAGAAAACCGCGCCCCCTTAAGTCGATCAAACAAGTCATCTATCCTCGGCAGAGGATATTTGTTTTTGATCGTCACTTATTCAATCAAGCGTAGTCTATACACATCCGCATCGTACCATCCTTCTTCTTGACGAAGAGTACCGGCGCTCCCAAGGCGAAACACTTGGTCGAATGAAACCTCGATCCAACAACTCCCGAACTGAGCCTTTAATTCCATCAATTCCTTCGGTGCCATCCTATACGGAGCTATAGACACCGGCGCCTGCCTGCAATGTGATCTATACTAAATTCAACTTCACGATCCGAGGTAGTCCCTAAGTTCTTCAGAAATACGTCAACATATTCCTTTACCGCAAGGACATTCCCACTTTAGACTCCTTAGCCTCCAACGCACACATATGGACCACGAATGCCTCACACTCTTCCTAACCAACTTCACGCCTTTCAACGCAGATACCACGTTAGATAGATAATCTCTTCTATTACCTATCATAACCACTTCTTCGCCATCACCGCTTCAAAACCATGCGCTTAGCAAATGTTAATCCAAACTTGCTTGGTACTTGACCAACCAGCCCATCCCAAGAATCGATCAAACTCCCCAAATGGCAATTCCATCGATCGCCTACGAACACTACCCCTTGGAGTTCTACGGGCACATCTCTATACAAACTTATTTACTTCTACAGAGTGACCTAGAGGACTAAGCATCGCCATCTTCCTAGAAGTAGTCTCGAGTCTAGATTCATAGCCTCTACTATGTTATCGGGCAACATACGAATGTGTCGAACCCACATCTATCAAAGCAAAGATATGGTTCACCAAATATTAAGAACGCATCGGTTATGACGCCCGTGCATCGCCTCCTCTCGATGTCTCACGCATACACCAAACCAGTCGTCTTGCCTCAGTGTTGCCAACACTCTCGCCAGATGCTCCGCGCCTCGACTGCAACCATTACCTCTCTACCATTACCACGACTCTCTCCGTGGTGGCGGTCCTCATTTCGAATCGAACACGACCTTGACCTTCCGATCGATTCCCGGCTAGCTTACGTGGGACGATCTCTCACACGATGATCCAAATGAGCCACACTCGAAACTCCTTTCTCCGGTCCAACATTCGCCCCAATGATATTTCCCACATCGATTACACCGTCTTTGGTCCTTGATTAGCGAAGAATGTGCCTCCTGCATCGATTCGCCCACTTTGCCTAGCCTCTTTTGAGAATTACCGACCGATCCCGATGATCCGTAACCTCTTTTATGCTTATTCGGTCGTAACTCGCTTTGCAGATTCCTTTGATTCCTTCGGCTATCTTAGCCTTTTCAACCAAAGCAAAGAACTCTCGCTCCCGATGTGGAGCAATCAACAATGTCACTCGCCCTCAAACCATCTTCGACCGAACATATCGCCAGGTTCGATGCCATAATACCTCCAAAGATACTGGCTCGGTTTTAAAATTTCGCTCATATTCTCGACACGCACATACTACCTTGGATCAAACTCGTAAATGCCTTACGCCGCACATCAATGTAATTAGACCCAACGATTTTACCGACATTACGCCTTGAAATAATCCCAAGTGAGATCCTCCGCCGCAAAGACCATTCTCAGATCGTGGAGCCACCACCGATATGACTCATCCCAAGAAGCGACACGATCCCTTTCGCCTTTTCTCGGCATTCAGATCCAAATCATCCATGATTCGCTCCATCGCTCTAGCCAATATTCACCGCACTAGGAGCCACGCTCAAACACCTCGAAATACCTCACCCATTGGCTTGAAGTCGCCAGATACGGATTTCAATTCCCGCGCTCTACCTATTCTAGCTACCCTCTCAAGAACTCGCGAAGATCGCTCGAGACATCGCTGGCGTCATCCCCGCTTGATCCTCGTTGCTCAACTCCAACCACTGGTGGTGGGGGTAGTGGTACCTCATTTTCTGATCCTTGACCGACCTCACCGCCTCGCATACACCATCCTACCCCGACCGCATCCACGAATCATACGACCTCGACCACGAGTACTCATGTCTAAAGTCTCGACTTATCTAATTTAAAAGCGTTATGCATTAGTCATTATTCCACTTTCTTAAAACACGCTTTATGAATAATTTTAAGAAGTTGTTTCATGAGTACATTCAACCTATAGTTTTGGGTCTCTAAAGTAGTTCCTACTACTATACAAACCATGCCAACATCATCATATCATATCATTAAAATCAACGGTTTGATGTACTTACTGTATGGATTGATGTCTGAGACTCGAGGCCATGCCTTTCCAACCATATAATCAAAACATTTTAAAATCCATTCTTTAAAACATTTTGGGCCTTGGGCCCACAAAACAGCTTTTGAACTTGGCTCGATATCAATTTGTAAACCCCAAGCCCGGTCAATACGCCACGACCAATCTGTATGTCACTAAGGAAAATATTTTTGAATGAATCGACTTAACAATTAAATTTTGTGAAAACTCTTTGAAATTCTTTATTTGTCTAAAATAAGTTAAAACCGAGATTTACTTTGAATTACATAAAACTTTAAAACTTAGTTGATAAATCATAGGATAGAAAACATTTATATCTTTTAAGAAAATTTGAAATATCACTTTGAAAATCCGCTTGCAATTGAGTATAGAAACTTGAATTTTGGAAATCACTTAATTTATTGAAAACACTTAACTTGTAATTTTTCTATCGAACTATTCATATTACCCGATGGTAAGATTTTTAAAACCATTATGAAGTTTTTAGTTTAGAAAACTTTGAGCTCAATTATTAGATTAACCAAGTGACATGCTTAACATGTTTAGAATAAATCTCAAAGCATATAAATAATCCAAAACCATAATTAAACAGCCTTGTTACAAATCCATAAAATATGAAAACCAAATTAAAATAAAGTACCCAAATGGAAGTTCATGTAAAACCAAACTTTATTGCATGGCCTCCTCGAGTTCATTCGGCCCAAACCGCGATCTCACGATTCACCTGAAAATATAAGGGAGAAGGTGAGTCACCAAGACTCAGTGCATATTCCCTCTCCCTGTAAATACCACATACTTACACAAATTATAACAAAGCAACATATATGTATAATGCACCCAACCTAGCCATCCATAACTCCTTTTCTACCCCGTGGTACCAAACCACCGGTGGTGCTAAACCACCTGGTGTCCAAAGACACAAATGTGATACTAAATCACCGTGACCGTAGTCACGAATAATCCATCTGTGGGGCCAACCCACGTGTGATACCAAATCACCGCGCATTTCGATCCCATATCTCAAAAGTGGGGCCAACCCACGGTGGAATTAACCACGTGGACAAGTCGCTATAAGGTGCCAAACCTCTAGTGTCCGAAGACACGAATGTGATACCAAATCACCGGTGGTGCCAAACCACTCGTGTCCAAGACAGAATCATCAAGTTGTGGGGCCAACCCACGTGTGATACCAAATCACCGCGCACGATCCCATATCTCAAAAGTGGGGCCAACCCACGGTGGAATTAACCACAGTGGACAAGTCGCTATGAGGTGCCAAACCTCCGTGTCCAAGACACGAATGTCATACCAAATCACTGGTGGTGCTAAACCACCGTGTCCAAGACACGAATCATCAATCTTCCCCCTCCTCTCATATTGCCTATACCAATGCAATAGATAAACAAATCATGTCAATAAACTTTGATATGTATCTCATAACAAATATATCATAAATCGTAGATCATGATTTCAATCCACATGTATTAACAACATATTGAAACGGACTTACTCGAATCTTTATTCATACCATCATGGTATCATATCCAGATCTCATCGATTTACCCACTTTCATAATATGATTAGTTATAACACACAAATATACATATATAAACCTAAGTTATAAAGTGTGTAAGATACACACCTTTCACCAACGCAAGAACTAACTCCCGAATCCGATCTACCACACTAGAACACCTTGTCCTACAATTGGCCAATACTAAAATTATGAACAAAGGCCATTCGGCCATACTACTAAATCCCAAAGAGTTATCACTTGTAATACCAAATCTTACGAACTTACCCAAATCGATTGATAAAGAAACGAGGTTTAGATTGATTGCTTCCAACGCCCCGAGAAGCCTAAAAGAGATCGGTTTCTAAGAATGATTAGAACCTTGCAAACCAATGCCCAAAGATTCGGCCTTTGACCACAAGAAAATAACTTGGAAAAGAGAAAAGAATTGAAAGAGAATTGGCCAAGAATACTTACTTATAACCAAAACCAATTGAAGAAATCAAATGAAGTCCTACCCTTGAATATTCGGCCAAAAATAAATCAAAAGAATATGAGAGTTTTGGCTATAAAAAGAGAAGAAGAAATAAAATGTAAATGGGTGTTTTAACTTTGAGTAAATGAAAAGAAATGGGATTTGAGATGAAGAATGATTCGCCAAGAGAGTGTAAAGGAAAATGTGATTTGAATAATATTGAAAGAAAGAAAAAGAGAGAGACGTGGAGAGATTCGCCAAACACTTCTTTGCTAAAAAGAAAGTGCACAAAAATGCACAAAGATAGATTGTAGTTTCGGTTTCAAAAGAGCAAATGAAAGAAAGGAAAATGGTATGATTTGATTCAACAAAATGAGTCTAAAATCAAAAGCAAAATGCACCAAAATGCACAAGACACATTCGGCCAAGGAGGAAAGTTTTTGGAGAGGAAAAAAACAATTGCAAAAGATGTTCAAATGACAAAAATTGGCCAACTATCCCCAAGCTACCTAACAACATTCGCCACCCCCTAGACACCCATGCCGTCCACATACATGCACTAAAGGCCTAGGATTACTTTCCAAAACATTTTCCTACGACCAAGCCTTATGTCTCCCCAACCTTCCATAACCTTAAGATTCTTATCCCCTATTTCATGCTTTCCTTAATCCAAAATTCAACTTAACAAAAACTTAAGGTCCAACCTATCATAAACATAGGTTGACCGTCTATCAATGCTAGAACACAAAATAAAGTCTTCAAAAAAATGCTTTCCATGATACTCGAACCTCTAACCTCAAGCCACCTTTCAAGCTCCTTAACCAACTTGCCACTTACTCCTCTTATGCTTTAATTAACACTTAAATTAACTTAAGTGTCAAGCTCACTTAATCCACTTCATTAAATAAACCATACTAAAAATTATTCTAACTTCCTAAATAAAATCAAGCCTTCATAAGACTATGCTAACACACAAAATTCATACCCGAGCCAACACAACTAATACTCAAATTTTGGGATGCTACATAGGCCGTATGTCCCCTGCATCAAATTTTTGAGAATTTGATTTGCCACACGAACCAGCACATGGGCGTGTACCTAGGTCGTGTGCCTTTAAGAGCTTGCCGACGTCAAAAATAGAATACCCAGGTTTTCACACACGGGTGAGGACACGGGCGTGTCTAGGCCGTGTGAGGGACACGGGCCACAGACACGGGCGTGTGTCCAGCCGTGTGAAAACCCCTGTAGGTTTGAATTGAAAATAAAATTCACACAGGCTAGGAACATGAGTGTGTGTGACCACACGGGCATGTTCCCTTCCACACGGGTGTGTGGCCCTATTTTAGATAAAAAATTTCTAAGTGCACAAAAGTTCCCGGTTTAATTCTGAAACCTTCCGTATGTATGTTTAGGGCCTCGTAGGTCCATAATAAGGATGTTATGAATATGAATGAGGAGTTTTAAGTTGAAAAGAAATTTTATAGCCCGATGTCGTATGTTTAAGCAAGTTAAGTCCAGTAATGCCTCATATCCTGTCCCGGCGTCAGACACGGGTAAGGGGTGTTACAAGTTTTAGCCAATTTCAATGACCATTTACAAAATGAATTGAATAACTTTAATGGCCAACACATTAGCTAACCAATATGACATATAACAAAATGACAAAGTTCCTATACATGCCATACCCAAAATAATCAAACTTTACTATACCAAAAGAATAGCTTGATAGTGTGAATTGAGCTCCGACGTCCTACGATCCCCGAAATAGCTTGGCGATACTACAAGAAAAGGGAAAAGAGAGGGAGTAAGCATAAAGCTTAGTAAGTTTGCATGAAATAAATAGCAACATAGAGGCTTATGATAACATCCATACATTACATTGAGTTATAACACAAGATCTCAAGCACATTGACTTAACTTACTCATGCTTGCTCTTACCAATCACATATCACATATCAGATTCATTTCTCGTAAGTTACTCATATGTACCTGTATCACTTCATCACATAACTTTAGCACTTTTATCATCTAGAACATAGACTTAGCTCTTTATCCCGTTGAACCACTTAGGATATAGAAGGATACCCGAAATTCGTCATTCATGTAATAAGATGCCAATGCCATATCCCATATATGGTTGATAAACCGTAATATATAAATATTTTAATCCCACATTTAGCATACTTTTGGATGATTTATCCCTTGAATTGTGGAATTTGATGCTCATAATCCTTTAATTTCATGGTCGAAAGGAACGAGAAACGGGTCAAAAAGGGACAAAATGGGCCTACCTTAGAGACTCACACGGCCTGGACTATCACCCACGGCCGTGCGTTTCGAGTAACAACCGAGACACGGCCTAGAACATCGTACACGGCTAGATACACGATCGTGTGTGGCAAATAGGATCGACCACGGCCGAGAGAGTCGACCACGGACGTGTCACACGGGCATGTCCCTGCTATTGCCAAGATGAGTTTCATTCGGAATAGGATACTTGTGGGCCAAGAAAGACATTCCGAAGCCTATATAAACACCCTAAGTATAACCTAAAAAGTGTCCTTGGTCGGAGGCGAAGCCAGAGAGGGCTGAACACAGGGGATTTCTCCAAGAAAGCCAGTTGATCCATCTTAGAAGTCGAAATCACGCTCAAGACGGAAGATCTTCCCTTCAATTTCCTTCAGGGGGTTTTAGGGTTTTTCTTATGTTTTGTTATTTACTTTCTTCTGAGATGTATTCTTTTATTTTGAACTAAACCCATCAAATACCGGAGGGGGATGAACCCTAAGACGGATCTTGTTATTGTTTTCTGAACTATATGATAAATACTTGATTTGTTCTTAATTATGTGTTCTTAATTCTTGTTTTAATATTTCAGGATATTGATTCAAGTATTGATGTGCTTAGACAGTGGAGCAAAAGTCCCTGTTTAAGAGTAGATCTAGCATAGTTAAGCGGAGTTGATCGCAACCCTAGAGATAGGATGACGAAAATCTACCGAATTAGGGTCAAACCTAATATGGGAGTCCATAGATCGAGTTAATGCAACACTAGGGGTTTTAATTAGAAAGAGATTTCAATTAATCAACCTAGGGTTAGAAGTTAGTAGCCTCGAAAGAGGTATTAATATAAATTAGGGAATCCTACGGATCAAGTCAAGTGAATAAATCGTGCAGTTCGTGAGTTAAATAACAAGTGAAGTCTGGGTGGATTCTTCTTCGGGTATTGTCTTAATCAACTGGTTTTCCCAAAAGTATTTTCCCAATTCACTCTCTTTGTCTTAGCATTTTTAGTTTAGTTAGATAAACATCAATTCCCTTAATACTTAGGCTAGATAATAAAAAGATAGTAACTACTAGTACTCTTGGTCCTTGAGGATACGATATTTCCGGTCTTGCCATAGCTATACTACCGAACAATAGGTGCGCTTGCCTTATTCGTTGCCATAGTTAGTTTCGAGCATGATCAAGTTTTTGGCGCCGTTGCCAGGGACTAAGATATTAGGAACACTTGATTTTTATTACTTTAACCATTTTTATTTTTTGCAATTAATTTTTACTTTGCTAATTTGTCTTTTTCCTTGCTTCTGGCAGGTATTCTAGTTTATGACTAGAAGAAACCCGTCAGGACCTCTACTTTATGATAGTGATATAGAATGAACCATTCGCAGGAATCAAAGAGAAATTAGGCGAAGCCTACAATACACACAAGAAGAGTAAGAGGACGATACTAATAACACGGAAGAGATGGCTGATCCCCAGAATAATCCACTTCTTCCTGTGGTTGCCGAAAATCCTCCTCCTCGAACTATGTATGATTATGCTAAACCTAATTTAACAGGAACTGAATCAAGTATTGTTAGACCTGCTATCGCTGCAAATAATTTTGAACTAAAACCTAACACTATACAAATGATTCAAAAATTTGTTCAGTTTGATGGTTTGCAGGATAAGGATCCTAACACACACTTAGCGAACTTTTTGGAATTATGCGATACGTTTAAAATTCATGGCATTTCTGATGATGCCATTTGCCTTCGGTTATTTCCCTTTTCTTTAAGGAATAAAGCCAAATAGTGGTTGAATTCTCTTCCACGAGGATCAATCACTACATGGGAACAAATGACCGAAAATTTTTTGTTAAAAGATTTTCCACCGGCTAAAACGGCTAAATTGAGGAATGATATCTCTTCTTTTGTGCAGATGGATTTAGAGACACTTTACGATGCATGGGAGAGATATAAGGATTTATTGAGAAGGTGCTCTCATCATAGGTTACCATTATGGCTACAGGTTCAAACCTTCTATAATGGTGTGAACCCCTCAACTAGGCAGCTTATTGATGCAGCGGCCGGTGGAACCCTAAATAAAAAAACACCTGAGGCTGCTTACGAATTCATTGAAGAGATGTCACTGAATAACTATCAGTGGCAAGTTATGAGGACAAAGCTGAGAAAAGCTGCCAGTGTTTTCAATCTCGACGCAGTAACCATGCTATCAAATTAGGTAGAACTCTTAAGTAAGAAAATTGATGGTTTGTGTGGTTCCTCACAGGTACATCCAGCGATGCAGTGTGATACAAATGGAGGAGGGTCAAACAATACAGAATACCCACCCTAAAACCCTGGCATAGAAAACGAACAGATGAACTATATGGGTAATAATTCTAGACCTCAAAATAACCCTTATAGTAACACTTATAATCCAGGGTGGAGGAACCATCCAAATTTCTCATGGGGAGGTCAAGGAAATCAAAGACAACAACCCCCTCCAGGCTTTCAACAGCAACCCTACCAACAAGAGAAAAAGCCGAACCTTGAGGAGATGCTAACAAAATTTATCGCGGTGTCAGAAACCTGTTTTCAAAACAATGAGATAAAGCTCAAAAATTAACAGGCATCGATTCAAGGGATCGAGAACCAGTTAGGTCAGCTAGCTAAGCTAATCTCAGAACGACCGTAAGGTTGCTTGCCAAGCAACACTGAAACTAACCCAAAGGAGCAAATTCATGCCATTACTGATCACGATAGTGAAGGGTTAGTAGAATCCGAATCTGAGCCAAGGCAAGAACCCATGGTAAATACAAGTAAGGTTGAAGTGAGCCACGATACACAAAAACCTGTCATTAAAGAATATACACCTCGAGTGCCATATCCCAATGCGATGAAGAAAGACCACACAGAGGAACAATTTGGTAAATTTCTTAAACTTTTAAAGAAATTACATATTAACTTACCATTTCTTGAAGCTCTCTTGCAGATACCAGATTCAAAGAGATTTTTAAAAGAGCTTCTGACAAACAAACGGAGGTTAGACGAGGCGTCGCATGTGGAGCTAAACGCAAAGTGTGGTCAAGAATTCTACAAAACAAACTACCACAGTAAATTAAAAGATCCAGGGAGTTTTACGATTCCTTGTTTAATTGGTAGTTTATCTATTGATAATGCTTTAGCAGATCTAGGGGCAAGCATCAACGTTATGCCATACAAAATGTTTAAACAACTAGGTCTAGGGAAACCCAAACAAACTAGGATGAGCATTCAATTAATGATAAAACCATTAGAGTTCCTAGGGGTATAATCAAGATGTGCTAGTAAAAGTTGATAAATTTATATTCCCAGAGACTTTGTCGTTTTAGACATGGATGAGGACAATAATATTCCTTTAATCCAAGGAAGACCCTTTTTTAGCAATCGCGTAACTAAAATTGATGTTGGTACAGAGAACTCACATTTTGTGTAGGTGACGAAACGATCACTTTGCAGGCTCTTGACTCGACTAGGACGTCAAGTAAAGAAGGTAAGGACATAAATTCTATTGATAACCAATTGGTTCAACCTTCTTTTCAGGAAGCACCTCGGAAGTACACATCTGAGCCAGATCCTAGATCTCATACAAACAAGGAAGTGATTCATGAGGAACGAAGGCTTCAGGTTGAGGAACTAGACGAGTGGAAGACACATTTCAAGGAGAAACTAGGAACACACGAAGAAAAACCGAGGGAACCCCCAAATGAGCTTATAGGAACAACAAATCACTTTAAAATAGGGGATTAGGTATTGTTGGAAAAGACAGACCCTCGAATCACCATTCCAAACCTTAACGAAGAAATCCCTTTTAAGGTACTGAATGTCTTCCCATACGGAACAGTTGAGGTAACTAATCCTAAGTTCGGCACTTTTAAAGTAAACACTACTCGACTCAAACCATATATTGTTAGAATTGATAGCAGGAAATAGGAGTTTCAACTCCTCAAACCACCATGATCGTGCGAATTAAAGGTTAGTCTAGCTTAAGACTTTAAACAAGCGCTTCTCGGGAGGCAACCCGAGCACTAACCCCTTTAATTTTCACATCTTTGATTTTTAGCACCTAACTAAAGACTAACCAAGTTAAATAAAGCATAGGTTTTCGTACCACACGGCCTTGCACACGGGCATGCCCGTGGCAGTGTGGGCATCACGGATTTACACACTCGCATGGCAGAGGTCGTACGAGCCAAGGACAAAAAATCCCCAGATCATGGACAGCTATAAATTGCCACGATCGTGCGATATGGCCATGGCCGACACTGAGGAAGTCACACGGGTATGAGACACGCCCGTGCTTTGAGCCTGTGGCCGACACTGAGAACGATACACGGGCGTGGAAACCTCTACACACGCGTGGGAGAAATGAACGAGCCACCACACGACCATGCGATATGGTCGTGTGACTTAACACGCCCACGACACACGGGTGCGGGAAGCAACCAGGTGTCACAATTTCTATTTAAACCCCTTTCTTTTGTTCACTCCCTCCCTCACTATTTCTCTGGCCACCCCAGCCACCACACCCCCTCTCCAATCCTATTATCTTTCTTCCTCCATTCTTTTTCTTTCACCATCCTTACCACCATCTCCATGTCGAAGAAGCGAAAGGACCCGAGCACAGTCTCCCCATGTGAGACTGATCTACATAAGTTCATGCCAGCCGCTTCATCAACTCGACAAGCCAAGGACATTTGAGTCCATTTAGTTTTTCTTTTTCTTTTCTCTTCTCCTTTATTTTCCTTCTCTTTATCTTCCTTGTCCTTAAATACATATTTAGTATATTTTGAATTATTCTTATTATTTCCTGGCTATTTCTTCACAAGTTACCCAATTTCTTCATCTAGCGCAGTGATTGTTGGCGGCCACCATACCACCACCAGATACGCCTCCTCCAATTTATCTTTCACCTCTAAATCAAGTTTCCACACCTCCAACTCAAGATATCCATCCGAAATCCAGGAAGTTTCACCTCTCTCCCTCTCTTATGATCTATTACTACATGGTTATTATCTTTAATTGTACATTGAGGACAATGTACATCTTAAGTGTGGGGGGTGAAATTTATTTAGAAAAGTGCCTAACTTTCTGCATTATTCTCAAATCCTGAATTACATCTTGTTCTTAAGTAAATTTTCTCATATTACTATTAGAATGAAACTTCCTTTGATTTATGATTTTCATTGATATGTTTTGGATTAAGTCATAGCTAATTGTGCAGTGATGATTTAAACTTTAGGAGACTAGAGAATCAAGCATGATGAGTTTATATTCAGAATTAAAAATTTGTTAGGTTGTCTACCGGAATCTAATTATTACCGTGAAGTTTGAAAGTTACAAGGTTGACATCAAAAGCCCATAATTTTTGTGAGAGTTTGAGCCTTTTAGAGCATACATTCCTTTTCGTGCTCACTTTATTGATTATAAGTATGTTAACATTGATTTGTTATTCTAGAACTTGCTTCGATTATACATGTCGAGACCACACCTTTGATTTGATATACTGAGATGATAAAGGCACCTAGGTTTTAACCCACTTACTCCATAAAAAAGCCTACCTTCATAATTAACCCCTAGTGAACCCCTTTGAGACTAACAAACTGCTTCTTGACTCACCCATTAATATTAACCCAAAACCCACTTTGTATTTGTTATCACCATTTCTCTTGACTACCATTATATCGAGTGTTGATTTGATCGGTTACTTAACTATTTTCTTTATTTCAGTTATTAAATTCTATATTATTATTGTACTTGACTTGATATTTAAAAATATATATATTTAAGAATCTATTAATTATTACTTCTCTGTTATTGGAGCTTAAGCAGTTAATTTTATATTTTGAGAAGGAGCTCATGTTATTAGTAGTAAGTTTTCAATTGATGTAATTATTTAAGCTTTAGTTACTCTTCTAGTTAGGTAATTTATCAATTCAATCTCGATTCTAACCCTCTAATTCAAGCCTTTATCCACACCTTTAACCCAAGCCCCATTACAACCCATAAAAGACCTTTTGATTTGTGTATCATATCATTTTATAGTGGTGGAGATTTGATTTTCATGCAAGCCTATGGGATTAAATTTTCATGTTTGACTCTTGAGTGCTTATTTTTGAACCTTAAACACCTTGAGTGATTTGAGTGAACCTTTAGTGAGGATGTCAATTTTTTTCGATTTTGAATTAGAGGTGATTATTTAGGTAAGGGGAAACACCTATTTTTCGTACTATAAAAACCATGACTTTGATTGTTTGAATCTTTAGGACCCTTCTGGTTAAATTATCAATGTATGAATTACCTTTGAATTATGATGAAACATTATTGATGAAGGTTATGAATTGAGGAAATTCTATTTTAATTGTGAGTTGAGAATTTTGCTTGAGGACAAGCAAATGCTTAAGTGTGGGGGTATTTGATAAACCGTAATATATACATATTTTAATCCCGCATTTAGCATACTTTTGGATGATTTATCCATTGAATTGTGGAATTTGATGCTCCTAATCCTTTAATTTCATGTTTTATACTTAAGGGAGTATCGAAGGTCGAAAGGAACGAGAAATGGGCCAAAAAGGGACAAAATGGGCCTACTTTAGAGACTCACACGGCCTAGACTATCACCCACGGCCGTGCGTTTCGAGTAACAAGTGAGACACGGCCTAGAACATCATACACAGCCAAATCACACGGCCGTGTGTGGAAAACAGGATCGACCACGGCCGAGAGAGTCGACCACGGGCTTGTCACACGGGCGTGTCCCTGCTATAACCAAGATGAGTTTCATTCGGAATAGGATACTTGTGGGCCAAGAAAGACATTCCAAAGCCTATATAAACGCCCTAAGTATAACCTAAAAAGTGTCCTTGGTGGAGGGCGGCTTGAGAGGGGTGAACATAGGGGAATACTGCAAGAAAGCCAGTTGATCCATCTCAGAAGCTGGAATCACGCTCAAGACGGAAGATCTTCCCTTCAATTTCCTCCAGGGGGTTTTAGGGTTTTTCTTATGTTTTGTTATTTACTTTCTTCTGAGATGTATTCTTTTATTATGAACTAAAGCCCTCAAATACCTGAGGGGGATGAACCCTAAGACGGATCTTGTTATTATTTTCTGAACTATATGATAAATACTTGATTTGTTCTTAATTATGTGTTCTTAATTCTTGTTTTAATATTTCAGGATATTGATTCAAGTATTGATGTGCTTAGACAGTGGAGCAAAAGTCCCTGTTTAAGAGTAGATCTAGAATAGTTAAGCGGAGTTGATCGTAACCCTTGAGATAGGATGACGAAAATCTGCCGGATTAGGGTCAAACCTAATATGGGAGTCCATAGATCGAGTTAATGCAACACTAAGGGTTTTAATTAGAAAGAGATTTCAATTAATCAAACTAGGGTTAGACGTTAGTAGCCTCGAAAGAGGTATTAATATAAATTAGGGAATCCTACGGATCAAGTCAAGTGAATAAATCGTCTGGTTCAAAGTTAAATAACAAGTGAAGTCTAGGTGGATTCTTCCTCGGCTATTGTCTTAATCAATTGGTTTTCCCAAAAGTATTTTCCCAATTCACTCTCTTTGTCTTAGCACCCTTAGTTTAGTTAGATAAATATCAATTCCCATAATACTTAGGCTAGATAATAAAAAGATAGTAACTACTAGTACTCTTGGTCATTGAGGATACGATATTTCCGGTCTTGCCATAGCTATACTACCGAACGATAGGTTTGCTTGCCTTATTCGTTGCCATAGTTAGTTTCGAGCACGATTGGTCTAACATGGGATTAACTATTGATGCCGATACCATATCCCAGATATGGTCTTATACGGGATCTCTTATCAATGTCGATGCCATATCCCAAATATGGTCTTATACGAGATCGTACATCGATGCCATGTCCCAGACATGGTCTTATACGATTTCGTACCGAAGCTAGGTCCCAAACGTGGTCTTACACGGAATCACTATTTGATACCAATGCCATATCCCACATATGGTCTTATACGGGATCTCCATTCGGTGCCGAGGCCATATCCCAGATATGGTCTTATACGGGACCTTATGAATCTCATGTCTTGACAAGGATATCTTTTCCATTCATAAGGTTCAACCGGGATTTCAACATAATATAATTTCATCATATTTTCATCGAGACTTTGTTAACCAATATCATAAAGATAATATACGTTTCACGAAATATCAAGCATTTAAAAGCATAATAACATTATGTTGATTTATTACACACAAACTTACCTCAGTAACAAAATATGTACAGTGGTTCAATTTAGTCCACTACTTTGTTCTTTCCTCGGTTTCGGTCTGGACTTCGTGTTTCTTGATCTATAATGACAATTTCACTTATTTAATGATCACATTGACTAAAATAATCCATGAATCATAATTTGGAAAAATTACGATTCTGACCCTAAACTTTCACATATTTACAAAATGGTCCCTAGGCTCGTATAATGAAATGGACTCATTTTCTTGGTTACCCAAGCCTAGCCCAACCTATCTTAAGCTTTTAATAGCTCATATTTTCTATCAAAACTGATTTTTACTACACATTTTATCACTTTTACAACTAGGTCCTTTTTATGAGTTTTCCATGAAAATCACTTAGAAAAAGATGTTTATCATACATCAGACTTTCATATTCCTCCATTAAACATCAAAATACATGTATTTCATACATGGGTAAATTTTTTAACATGAACCCTAGTTTAAAATATAGCTAGAAATAGGTAAATTGTGCTACGAGGATCTAAAAAATACGGAGAACATCAAAAACGAGGCTAGGAGGTACTTACAATCAAGCTTGAAAGTTGAAGAAACCCTAGCTATGGTGTCCTTGAGAATTTCGGCCAAGCATGGAGAAGATGGACAAGATTTTTAACTTATTTTCCCTTTTAATTCTTTTATTATCCAAATGACAAAAATGCCCTTAAGGCCATTCTTGGAGATTTTTCCTTCCCATGTCCGTTTTTGTCCATCTTGACATATAATGGTCTAATTGCTAAATAAGGACCTCTAATAATTTTTCTAATGTTATTTCATACTTGAATCTTCTAGAATCTCATCTTTTTCAATTTTTGCAATTTAGTCCTAAAGGATAAATTAATCACTAAGTCATAAAATTTCTTCATGAAATTTTCACAAAATCATGCAACCATGTCATAGACCTCATAAAAGCCATAAAACACATATTTCTACTTTGAATTTGTGGTCTCGCAACCACTATTCCAACTAGGCCCTAAATCAGGCTGTTACAATTCTCGCCCCTTAGGGAATTTCATCCCCAAAAATCTTACCGGTAAAAAGGTTTGGATATTGGTTTCTCATAGCCTCCTCGGGCTCCCATGTAGCCTCTTCTACCCCGTGTCTTTGCCACAATACTTTAACAAGAGCTATACTTTTATTTCTTAACTGCTTGACTTCCCGTGCCAAAATCTTAACCGGCTCTTTGCCATATGTCATATCGGGTTGAGTTTCAACCTCGTTCGGTACAATCACATGTGAAAGATCTGATCGGTAACGTCGCAACATAGATACGTGGAATACATCATGGATCTTTTCCAACTTAGATGGCAAAGCCAAACGATAGGCTACCAGCCCTATCCTCTCGGTAATCTCATATGGTCCGATAAAGCGTGGACTTAATTTGCCTTTCCGACCAAATCTGAGAACTTTCTTCAATGGTGATACATTCAAAAATACCTTATCGCCAATTTGAAACTCAATCTCTTTCCGTTTCAAATCCACGTAGGACTTTTGTCTGTCCGAAGAAGCCTTCAAACAATCACGAATCATTTTTACTTTCTCTTCGATTTCTCTGACCAGATCGACCCCGTGAATGTGATTCTCTCTGAGTTCGGTCCAATACAAAGGCGTTCGGCACTTACGCCCATACAATGCCTCATAAGGTGCCATTCTCAAACTCGACTGAAAACTGTTATTGTAGGCAAATTTCACTAACGGAAAATAATTTTCCCAATTACCTTGAAATTCCAAAACACAGCATCGGAGCATGTCTTCAAGTATCTGTATTACCCTCTCCGACTGTCTGTCGGTTTGCGAATGAAAAGCTGTACTAAAATTCAACTTTGTACCCATAGCTTCTTGTAACTTTTTCCAAAACCGTGATGTAAATCTCGGATCTCTATCCGAAATAATCGACAACGGTACTCCGTGAAGTCTCATGATTTCTGAAACATACAAATCTGCCAACTTATCAAGCGAATAGTTAATGCGTACCGATATAAAATGGGTCGATTTCGTAAACCTATCAACCACAACCCATACAACATCTTTCTTTTTCAGTGTCAAGGGCAAACCCGTCACAAAGTCCATAGCAATACGGTCCCATTTCCACTCGGGAACCATAATAGGCTGAAGTAAACCCGAAGGTACTTGGTGTTCAGCTTTCACTTGCTGACAAATCAAACATCTCGATAAAAATTCAGAAATATCTTTCTTCATACTCGGCCACCAATACCATTTCTTCAAATCATTATACATCTTTCTACTGCATGAATGTACAGATAAGCATCCACTATGAGCTTCATGCAAAATTTTCTGAATAAGTTCATCATCTCTTGGTACACAGACCCTATCTCGGAACATCAAACATCCATCAAAACTAATACGAAAGTCTGACTCAACACCCGACTCACACTGAACTCTTTTAGCTTGCAACTCACTATCGTCTTTCTGAGCTTCACAAATCTCTTGGAGAAACATCGGTCTAGCTCTCAACTCAGCTAGAATAGATCCATCATCCGATAAGGCCAACTGTGTATTCATAGCTTTCAATGTAAACAAGGATTTCCTACTCAGAGCATCGACGACCACATTCGCCTTTCCCGGGTGGTAGTCAATTACTAGCTCGTAATCCTTTATCAACTCTAACCATCTTCGCTGCCTTAGATTCAATTCCTTTTGAGTCATCAAGTACTTTAGACTTTTATGATCAGTGAATACTTGACATTTCTCGCCATACAAATAGTGTCTCCAAATCTTCAATGCAAACACAATGGCAGCTAATTCCGAATCATGTGTCGGGTAATTCTTCTCATGCGGCTTTAACTGTCTATAGGCATAAGCTATCACCTTGCCCTCTTGCATGAGTACACAACCCAATCCATTCAAGGATGCATCACTATAAACCATAGATTCTTTTGCCGGTTCATGTTGTACTAAAACAGGAGCCTCAGTCAACAATGCCTTTAATTTCTCAAAACTCTGTTGGCACTTTTTTGTCCATTCAAACTTTACATCTTTTTGTAATGGCCTCGTCATCGAAGTAGCTATCATAGAAAATTCCTTGACAAATCGTCTATAATAACCAGCTAGGCCTAGAAAACTTCTAACCTCAGATACATTCCTCGGTGGTTTCCAATCAATAATTGCTGAAATCTTACTCGGGTCAACTCGAATACCATCACTCGAAACAATGTGCCCAAAAAATCTGACTTCTCTAAGCCAAAATTCACTTTTACTAAACTTGGCATATAACTGATTATCTCGTAAAATTTGTAGAACCGTTCTCAAGTGCTCAGCATGCTCATTCTCATCACGAGAGTAAATCAGTATATCATTAATAAGGACTACAACAAATTTGTCCAAATATGGCCGAAAGATGCGATTCATTAAGTCCATAAACACGGAAGGGGCGTTGGTTAAACCAAAAGGCATAACTAGAAATTCATAGTGACCATACCTTGTCCGAAATGCAGTTTTCGGCACATCGGCGTCTTTGACCCTCAACTAGTAATAACCCGACCTCGAGTCTATCTTGAAAAACACAGTGGCTCCCATCAGTTGGTCAAACAAATCATAGATCCTTGGCAAGGGATACTTGTTCTTTACGATTACCTTATTCAGTTGCCGGTAATCTATACATAACCACATAGAACCATCTTTCTTTTTCACAAATAATACGGGAGCACCCCACGGAGAATAGCTTGGTCTTGCGAAACCTTTATCCGTCAACTCTTGTAACTGTACCTTCAATTCTTTCAACTCAGTTGGAGCCATCCTATACGAAGCAATTAAAATGGTGGCAGTACCCGGGGCTAACTCAATGCCAAATTCAATCTCTCTCATCGGAGGCAACCCTGGCGATTCTTCTGGAAATACATCTGGATACTCACATACTATGGGTATTGATTCAATTCTTAACTCTGATTCTTTAGAATTCATCACAAAAGCAAGATAAGCTTCGTATCCCTTTCTTACATATTTCTGAGCAGACATATGAGAAATCACTACAGCAACTGGCCCTGCTCATCCGATTCAACACGAAGAGTATCCCCATTTTCACATTTCAATTCAATGTATTTCCTTCCACAATTTACTATCACATCATGAGCAGTTAGCCAGTCCATACCAAGAATTACATCGAATTCATCAAACGGTAATAACATGAGATTAGCCGGAAAATAATGACCTCTAATCATTAAAAGGCAATCTTTGCATACTTTGTCAAATTACACACATTTCCCTAGGGGATTTGACACTTTTATCACAAATTCTGTAGACTCTACAGGCATGTTCATACTAGATACTAATTTCATACATACATACGAGTGGGTAGATCCCGGATCAATTAAAGCAACAACATGTGTAACACCCTAAACCCGGTCAATACGCTACGACCAAATCTGGTATGTTACAGGAAAAGAAGTTTTGAAATTTTTACTGGAACATCGTAATTTAGAAAAATACTTTTTGCTTAGTGTTACCATCTTGAAAATAATTGAAAGTTTCTTACCAACTTCTTATTAGATTGAACTAAAAGCCGTATACAGTTTTGTTTTACGAAAGCCAAAAATTAGGAAATTTTGTAAACGTGACATTTGAAAATAATGTTAAGGTTTTAAGAAAATCTCTGAATTAATTAGTTATTCGCATGTCATCTTTTGTTATCACCCTTTTTAGAAAAATGATGGTTTATGGTTTTATTTTAGAAAAAAAACTCCATACTTGACAATTCATAAGATATGCAATAACCAATTTAAAGAAAAAAACCCAAATTAAAGTTATGGAGGCCTTATTACATTGCAAAATCCCAAAATTAAAAAGTAAGTTCAAATAAGAAACGAAAGTTTACGAGAAAATAATGCATGGCCACCTCAAGCCCACCACGGCTCCAAATCTGCAACTAGGGGTTACCTGCAAAATTAAGCAGAGGGGTGAGTCACCGAGACTCAGTGTGTAATTCCCCTTATAACGCATTCGGGCTTTAAGCCCACAGATGCACATTGGGCCTTAGCCTTCACAATATAGCATATTAAAATGTATGCAATGCAATTTCACCCCAACCTAGTTTTCCATCCTCTAGGTCACCGAATCACCCAAACACCCGTGGCATCAAGCCACCGTGGTTCCAAACCACCGTGGTCCTGCACTCACTTGTGACAGAGTCACGAATATATAAACGTGGGGCCAACCCCATCGTGGTCCTAGACCACTTGTGACAGAGTCACGTAATATATGAACGTGGGGCCAACCCACTGTGGTCCCAGACCACTGAGATAAGTCACTGATAAATATAGGTATACGTGGTTCCAAATCACTGTGGTCCAAGACCACTGTGACAATAGTCACTGAATCACACTTCCCATTTCATTCATATCCCAAAACCCATGCAACATATTATCATACTGAGATGAATGCAAACATACTTTCAAGGTACATTAGACAATTAATTCATACATACCTATCTACGAAAGTAAAATCATAATGGTACTTACCCAGTGTCTCCAACCTTACCCACAAGGGTATCTCGACTGTCCCAACAATGCTTTTGGCCACCAACACGATTACTAACGCAAATAATAAAGAAATGTGTGAGCGTTACACACCTGATTACGCGTAAGACTAAACTCTCTACATCGACACTCTCACTAGCAGGAATAACAGCGATTTGCCTATCCCCAGCCGATGTCAGCTTTCTTCCACAACCCGGCGAAAAATCACGAATCGCTGACACCGTACGACATTTGAACGATGGATTAGAGACTATGAGTACACTCCTCTCGGGCTCCTTAACCACACCCTCCTTGGCTCGGCTAACACTCATATCCATGTTAAGAGTCTTGATCAGGAAATTGAGTTAAGGCAACGAAAGAGAAAAGGGAATAGGCACCAAAATTAGGGGAACCTTCTTACCTTGGTCAAGAAAAGAGTCGGACACAGATAGGCTTGGCCAAGGATTCTAATCCGACGCGAACATGCCACGTTCAGAGGAGACAAGAAGAGATTAGCCGGTAACTAACACCAAGAACAAAATAGCCATTCGGCTATGACTACACAGAACCGAAACAGATAGAGACCGAATCAAAAGAGTCTCCCTTACCTTGCACAAACCAAAACTGATTGAAGAGGAGACCTTCTACACCAACTAGCCCTTTGTTCTTGGGGTTCGGCTAAACAACAATTGAAGAAAAATACTGGTTACAAGGGATGGAGTAACCCACTTCAGAAAAGAAAACAATTTGGTTTATGATCAACAAATAAGTGATCGGTTTCCCATGAAGAAATAAGAAAATAAGAAGAATAAAGGAGGGTTCTTTACCTTCAACAAAGAGAAGCCAAATGGAATCCAAGAATATTCGGCACAAGTAGCAACTGTTAATAGGGTTTCGGCTAAAGAAGAAAGTAGTAGAGGAGAAGAGAAGAGGGTCTTTGGCTTTGGGGGAAAAGAGTGTAGAAAAGAGAAGGAAAAAAATTGAACGAAACAACAAGGAAATGAAGGTTCGGTTATGATGTTTTAGAGAAAAGAGCAAAGAAGAAGAAAAGGAGAAAAAGTTACTAGAGTGCTTAAGATTCGGCAAGATGAAATGCGGGCAACACAAAACTTGAAAGAAAAAGTTCTCAGCCAAAAAGCAAAAAGGTTAAATTCTCTCAAATGAAAACCTGAAGGAACGACACTCTCCTCCTCACTTATGACCGAATATGCTAATAAAATTTGTCTAAGAAACAAAAAGGGGCTTTTAACACAACACTCTAATGGCTCAGTTTTCAGCTATCACACCCACAAATGCCGAAATTCCTAGCCAACTACACACATAGCTGAAATTCTCCCCTCCAAGACCCCCACATTCGGCCAACACCTCCACCACACTCCAAATCCCTTGATTTGCTCCTAGTTTCACTCCCCATCACCAATTTGAATTGGCTTGACCGATTCGAACTTCTCCAAGCTCTCTTGTCCACCCATTTTGAACTTGTTGACTCATTCAACAACCACCTTGAAGAGTCCCAGCCGAAAGCCACCACTCCTCCACCTTTGGCACAAAAATAAAGTTCCACACGCTACAGATGAGACTCAAACTCCTTCCCCTTCATGCTCCCTTGTGATGCCACTCCCTTGCTCCTTAAGTGGCGTCTTCTTGCCATCACACCACACACCCTTTTTGTGATATGAAACACAAATAAATATTCTTAAAGCCTGCTTTTACTAGCTCTCCCCCCTAAAGTGCCCAAAAAACAAAATTTCCCTAAAGCTCTGGCTCGAACCCGAGCCTTTCCAGGGCCCCCAAACACACCAAAATAACAAGCAGAACAAGCCAAGCACACAGAAAAGCATAAAATGCAGAACCCCTAATTCTAGGATGTTATAGTTTTACCCCCTTAAAGAAATTTTGGCCTCGAAATTTACCTGATCAAAATAGGTGAGGGTATTGCTGTCGCATCGCATCCTCTGGCTCCCACGTGGCTTCCTCTGAACCGTGATTCCGCCATAAAACTTTAACCAACGGAACTGACTTCCTTCTCAACACTTTAACATCTCGATCTAATATCTGAACTGGTTTTTCTTCAAAAGACAAATCAGGTCTTACTTCAATTTCCTCTGCCGACACTATGTGAGATGGATCCGAACGATAGCGTCTTAACATTGAAACATGAACTACATCATGTATCCGATTCAACTCTGGCGGTAACTCCAACTGATACGCTACTGGTTCCACACGTTTCAACCCTCGATAAGGCCCGATGAATCTGGGGCTCAACTTGCCCTTTCGTCCAAACCTTAAAACCTTCTTCCAAGGTGAAACTTTCAGAAAAACTTGATCACCCACTGAGAATTCTATATCCTTACGCTTCAGTGTCCGCGATACGACGCTTATCATCTAAGCTTCCTTCAACCGAACTCAAATCGACTTAACCTTTTCTTCTCGTCTCTCAAACCACCTCGACCCAACAACCGCCGCCACCCAATTTCGCCCAAAGCAGGTAGGAGTATGACACTTACGACCATATAACGCTTCATAGGGTGCCATCCGAATATCGGATTGATAGCTATTGTTGTGTGCGTAACTCGCCAACGGTAAGAAATCCTCTCAACTACCCCCGAGGTCGATAACACAACCTCTCAACATATCTTCCGTAACCGGATTACCTCTCGAATGACCATCACCGAGGATGAAACACCGTGCTAAAATCCGATCTTGTACCCAACGCTTTATGCAACGCTTCCGTAATCGCGATGTAAACCTAGGGTCTTTGTCCGATATGATAGACACCGGTACCCCATGTAACCTCACAACCGCTACATACAAACTTGGCTAACTCTCAGAGTGAGTAATCAACACGAACCGGTATGAAATGAGTGGACTTTGTCAACCGATCGACAATTACCCACACTGAATCCTTTCTAGTAGGCGTAAGAGGTAGCCTACTAACAAAGTCCATATTATCCTCTCCCACTTCCAAAGTGGAATCTTCACTGGCTGTAACAATCCCGAAGGCAACTGATGTTCCCCCTTCACCTGCTAACACGTCAAGCACTTACTCACAAACTCGGTAACTTCTTGCTTTAGACCTGACCACCAAAACTGTTCACGCAAATCTCGATACATTTTACTCCCACCAGGGTGCATAGCGTATGGACTACTATGCGCTTTCTGCAGAATCTTCTGTCTCAACTCGAAATCCTTTGGCATACAAGCCTTTCCTCGAAAGCACAATACCCCATCACTGTTCAAACTAACATCTTCTGTCTCACCACCTTCCATTTGATGAAATCTAGAACTTAACAATTCATCTGACAACTGCTTCTCTTTAATCTGACTTACCCATAAAGGCTTCACTTGAAGTTCAGCTAACAAACTTCCATCATCATACAAGCTGAGATGAGCAAACATTGCCCTCAAATCAGATATCACCTTACGGCTCAACGCATCTGCCACTACATTAGCTTTACCCGGGTGATACTCAATCGAGTAATCATAGTCTTTCAACAATTCAATCCACCTCCGCTGCCTTAAGTTCAACTCCTTCTGGGTAAGGAGATATTTCAGGCTCTTATGATCTATGTAGATAATAGACTTCTCCCCATACGTGGTAATGTCTCCAAATCTTCAGAGCAAAAACTACCGCAGCTAACTCCAGATCATGAGTGGGATAGTTCACTTCATGCGATCTTAGTTGCCGAGATGCATACGCTACTACTTTCCCTTCTTGCATCAACACACATCCTAATCCTGTGTGCGACGCATCACATTAGACGATAAACTCCTTCCCAGCCTCAGGCTGAATCAACATTGGTGCCTCCGTTAGGATCTTCTTCAACTTCTCAAAGCTTTCCTGCTGCTTATTTGTCCATACAAACGGTACCCCTTTCCGTAACAACTTGGTTAAAGGTGCAGCGATCAACGAAAATCCCTCAACAAACCTTCTGTAATACCCAGCTAACCCAAGGAAACTTTAAATTTTCGCATCGACTTTGGTGGTTTCCAATCTAAAACAGCTTCAATCTTTCGGGGATCAACCCTAATCCCCTCGGCAGACACAACATGCCCTAGAAAACTAACTTCCCTCAACCAAAATTCACACTTGCTAAATTTGGCATACAGTTGCTTCTCTCTCAAAATCTGTAGAACAATCCGAAGATGCGAATCATGCTCCTCTTCCGGCCTTGAATATACTAAAATATCGTCTATGAACACTACGACAAACCGGTCCAGATAGGGTTGGAATACTCGGTTCATCATATCCATAAACGCAGCTGGTGCATTCGTCAATCCGAACGGCATCACTAAGAACTCGTAGTGACCATAACGAGTTCGAAAAGCAGTCTTATGAATATCCGCCTCCTTGACCTTAAGCTGATGATAACCTGACCTCAAGTCTATCTTCGAGAAGACTGAAGTGCCTCGCAGCTGATCGAACAGGTCGTCAATCCTTGGGAAAGGGTACTTATTCTTAATCGTCAGCTTGTTCAATTGCCTATAGTCAATGCACATCCACATCGACCCATCCTTTTTCTTGACAAATAACACCGGTGCTCCCCACGGAGACACACTTGGTCGAATAAAACCACGATCCAACAATTCCTGAATCTGAGCTTTAAGTTCTACTAGCTTCTTCGGTGCCATCCTATATGGGGAAATGGACACCTGAGTCGTTCCTAAGAAGATCAATGCCGAACTCCACCTCGCGATCCGAGGTAACCCCGAAGCTCTTTCCGAAAGACGTCTGAGAACTCCTTCACCGCTCTAACATCTCTTACAGATAATTCTTTGGCCTCTAAAGCACCGATGAAAGCTAAGAAAGCCTCACACCCTTTTCTCACCATCCTTTCAGCCTTTAATGCATAATTACACCTTTCGATGTGCAATTCCTTCTTTCCCTATCACTAGCACCCCTCATCTTCGAAGTCTTTAATATCATGCGCTTAGCAAAGACAATCAAGTTTGCTCGATACTTAACTAACCACCCATACCTAAAATCAAATCGAACTCGCCAACGGCAATTCCATCAAGTCACCGGAAAACAACCCCTTGTACTTCTAAAGGCACACTCCTAAATAGTTTGTTCACTACTACAGATTGTCCTAAAGGGCTAATCACAGTCATTTCTCTAGAAGCAACCTCATATTCTATATTCAAAGTTCCAAACACAAGACTAGCAACATATGAATGTGTAGACCCAATATCTATCAAGTCTATTGTAAAGGGCAAACCAAAAATAAGGAACGCATTCGGTTATGACATCCAAAGGCATCGCCATCCTCCCGACGCCTAGTCGCATAAACCAATCCAGCCGTCTTGCATCAGTATTCCCAAGACCTTTGCCGGGTGCTCTACGCCCCGACCAAAACCATTTCCTCCTCTGGCCGGACCACGACCTCTCGGTGGTTGCCGCCCACCTCTTCCAGTGTACATATCCTCGCCCACCGCCGTGCCCTGTTCTGCTCTTGCGACAGCCCCTTACTGGATGATCTACAGATCCACACCAAGCATTCTATTTCTTGCCCAACACTCTCCCGAATGATAATTCCCACATCTAGCACATGATTGAGACCGACCAACGGTGAATAAAGCTTCAGATCGACCCGGCCCATCAAACCTAGGCCACTTTTGGAGACCTCTAGCAGATCCTGACGACCTAAAATTCCTTTTATTCCCGCCCTATCCTTATCCCATTCTCGCCTCTCGCACCGCTTCACCTCTTCAGCCTATCTTAGCCTTCTCAACCAGAGTAGCGAACTCTCTTTCCCATTGCGGAGTTATCAAGACTGCAACTCATCCTCGCACCATCCTCAACCGGACACAACGCTCGTGATCGGGCCATGACGATACCGGGCATAACGGCTTAAACACGTGAACTCCACCTCATACTCACCACCGACTTATTCCCTCGACCAAGTTTAAGAATGCCTATCTCTCGAAGCGCCCACGTAACTCGCCCCGACATACCTTCCCCGAACGCTGCCTTAAAGAGATCCAAGGCACACGGTCCACTGATGTACCATCCTCACCGTGAGCCACCATTGGTATGCCTCATCCCGAAGGAGGGACACTACTCCTTTCAACTTTTCCTCCGCAGTTGAATCAAGATCGTCCATGATTCGTTCAACCGCTTCCAGCCAGTACTTAGCTACGTTAGGAGCCACACCAGAAATACCCCAAAATACCTCGGCCCCATTTGCTCGAAGTCGCTCAGGAATAGATTTTTGAGCTACTGATCCCGTGCTTGCTCCAAAGAACCCGCTCCGAAACACGCAACATAGCTTGAGACACAAAGATCGTCCCCTCCGCTTTGGTCTCAAACCCCGCTCGCCATCGGGTGATGCTGGCACTTCGCCTTCTAGCCCATGCCCTGATTCCGAGGGTTCAGCCTCAACACCTCGGCCTCTACCCCGGCCGCGCATACCACATCTACGTCCTCTAGCGCTCATGACTACGAATTCAACTTAATCTGATTTCAAGTTTTATGAATTAGTACATCTTCCACTGTTTATTAACGGATAGCTTATGTAAATAGTATTAGAAGTAATTTTCACAAATCGCATACCTAAGGGTCTCATTTTCTAAAGTTGTATCTCTTAAAACTAGCAATCACAGCACAACACAATATAATCTTTCATACAATTCAATCAATAGTCAAAAGACTTACCGTATGGATTTGGTGCCGGAGACTCGGGTGCCATGCTTCCAGAAAACATGTATTTTTCTAAACCATATTCCAAAACCAACTTTTGAAAACATTTTTGAACTCCAAACACACAGCCAAGTTTTGCAACCTAGGCTCTGATACCACAATTGTAACACCCCAAACCCGGTCAATACGCTACGACCAAATATGGTATGTTACAGGAAAAGAAGTTTTGAAATTTTTACCGGAACATCGTAATTTAAAAAAAATACTTTTTGCTTAGTGTTACCATCTTGAAAATAATTGAAAGTTTCTTACCAACTTCTTATTAGATTGAACTAAAAGCCATATACAGTTTTGTTTTATGAAAGCCAAAAATTAGGAAATTTTATAAACGTGACATTTGAAAACAATGTTAAGGTTTTAAGAAAATCTCCAAATTAATTAGTTATTCGCATGTCATCTTTTGTTATCACCCTTTTTGGAAAAATGATGGTTTATGGTTTTATTTTAGAAAAAAAACTCCATACTTGACAATTCACAAGATATGCAATAACCAATTTAAAGCAAAAACCCAAATTAAAGTTATGGAGGCCTTAGTACATTGCAAAATCCCAAAATTAAAAAGTAAGTTCAAATAAGAAACGAAAGTTTACGAGAAAATAATGCATGGCCACCTTAAGCCCACCACGGCTCCAAATCCGCAACTAGGGGTTCCCTGCAAAATTAAGCAGAAGGGTGAGTCACCGAGACTCAGTGTGTGATTCCACTTATAACGCATTCGGGCTTTAAGCCCACAGATGCACATTGGGCCTTAGCCCTCACAATATAGCATATTAAAAATGTATGTAATGCAACCCAGCCCAACCTAGTTTTCCATCCTCTAGGTCACCTGAATCAGCCAAACACCCGTGGCATCAAGCCACTGTGGTTCCAAACCACCGTGGTCCTGCACCACTCTGTGACAGAGTCACAGAATATATGAACGTAATAACCCATCGTGGTCCTGCACCACCGAGATAAGTCACCGATAAATATAGGTATACGTGGTTCCAAAACCACCGTGGTCCTGCATCATCGTGACAATAGTCACTGAATCACACTTCCCCTTTCATTCATATCCCAAAACCCATGCAACATATTATCATACTGAGATGATGCAAACATACTTTCAAGGTACATCAGACAATTAATTTATACATACCTATCTACGAAAGTAAAATCATAATGGTACTTACCCGGTGTCTCCAACCTTACCCATTAAGGGTATCTCGATCGTCCCCATTACTGCTTCGTTTTCACCAACCAACACGCTTACTAACGCAAATAATAAAGAAATGTGTGAGCGTTACACACCTGATTACACGTAAGACTAAACTCTCTACGTTGACACTCTCACTAGCAGGAATAACAGTGGTTTGCCTATCCCAAGTCGATGTCGGCTCTCTTCCATAACCCAACAAAAAATCACGAACCGTCGACACCGCACGACGTTTGAACGACGGATTAGAGACTACGAGTACACTCCCCTCAGGCTACTTAACCACACCCTCCTTGGCTCGGCTAACACTCATATCCATGTTAAGAGTCTTGATCAGGAAATTGAGTTAAGGCAACGAAAGAGAAATGGGAATAGGTACCAAAATCAGGAGAACCTTCTTTCCTTGGTCAAGAAATGAGTCGGACACAGATAGGCTTGCCCAAGGATTCTTATCCGACGCGAACATGCCACGTTAAGAGGAGACAAGAAGAGATTAGCCGCTAACTAACACCAAGAACAAAATAGCCATTCGCCTATGACTACACATAACCGAAACAGATAGAGACCGATTCAAAAGAGTCTCTCTTACCTTGCACAAACCGAAACTAATTGAAGAGGAGACCTTCAGCGACCAACTAGCCCTTGTTCTTGGGGTTCGGCTAAACAACAATTGAAGAAAAATACTGGTTACAAGGGATGGAGTAACCCACTCCAGAAAAGAAAACAATTCAGTTTATGATCAACAAATAAGTGATTGGTTTCCCATGAAGAAATAAGAAAATAAAAAGAATAAAGGAGGGTTGTTTACCTTCAACAAAGAGAAGCCAAATGGAATCCAAGAAGATTCGACATAAGTAGAAACTGTTAACAGGGTTTCAGCTAAAGAAGAAAGTAGTAGAGGAGAAGAGAAAAGGGTCTTCGGCTTTGGGGGAAAAGAGTGTAGAAAAGAGAAGAAAAAGAATTGAACGAAACAACAAGGAAATGAAGGTTCGGTTATGATGTTTTAGAGAAAAGAGCAAAGAAGAAGAAAATGAGAAAAAGTTACTAGAGTGCTTAAGATTCGGCAAGATGAAATGGGGGCAACACAAAACTTGAAAGAAAAAGTTCTCAGCCAAAAATCAAAAAGGGTAAATTCTCTCAAATGAAAACCTGAAGGAATAGCACTCTCCTCCTCACTTATGACCGAATATGCTAATCAAATTTGTCTAAGAAACAAAAATGGGTGATAAACCAAAATAGTAACATATTTTAGGCCCACATTTAGCATACTTTTGGACGATTTATCCCTTGATTTATGTAAAAAGGTGCTCTTAATCCTTTCTTTTCATGTCTTATACTCAGGAAAGCACCAGGGGATGAAAAGAACGCAAAACGGGCTTAAAACGGGACAAATGGGCCAAAGCATGAAATTGACACGGCCTGGACTAAAGCTCACACGGCCGTGCCTCCTCAATATACTAGAACACGGCTTAATCACGATCTAAACAGGCGTGTCCTCATTAGAAGCCCGAACACGGCCTGGCCACGATTCACACGAGCGTGTGCCATGGCCGTGCCCCTGTCGCGGCCAAGAGGAGTTTTACTCAGATTTGGATACTTGGAGGCAAAGAAACATATTCAAAAGTCTATTTAAACACCAAAATAGGAATTTAATTCAGATTAGGATACTTGGAGGCCAAGTAAGGCATCTCAAAGCTTATATAAACACCCCCGGGGGCAACTTATTCGGGAGTTGGATGTAAAACACTGTCGAGGGGGCCCAAAGCCATCGTTTAGGGCGTCTTGCTAGGCCGAGAAGGCGATTTGTAGGGATTCACTCGTGGATAGCCAGGCATGATCCATCTCAAGAAGCGGAATTCTACTCAAGACGGAGGATCTCCTCTTCAATTCCTTCAGGGGTTTTAGGGATTTCTTATGTTTTGTTTTATCTTTTCTTCTGAGATGTTTTTCTTTACTATTATGAACTAAACCCTTCAGATACCTGAAGGGGGATGAAACTTAGATGAATCTTGTTATTGTTTTCTGAATTATATGATAAATACTTGATTTGTTCTTAATTATGTGTGCTTAATTCTTTTGTTGATATTTCGTGGATATTAATTCAAGTCGAATGTGCTTAGGTGGTGGAGCAAAAGTCCCTGCTTAAGAGTAGATCTAGCATAATTAAGCGGAGTTGATCGCGCGCCTAGAGATAGGGTGACGAGATTTTGCCGGATTAGGGTGAAACCTAATATAGGATGTCCATAGATCGATTTACTGCTATTCTAGAGGGTTATTATTCGAGAAAGAGATTTTCGTTAATTAACCTAGGGTTAGACATTATTCTCCTTGAGAGAGGGTTTAATATACGTTAGGGAGTCCTACAGATCAAGTCAAGTGAATAAATCGTATGGTTCAGTGTTAGATAACAAGTGAAGTCTAGGTGGATACTTCCTTGGGTGTCGTCTTAATCAACTGAGTTTTTTCCAAGTTAGTCTCCCAATTTCATTCTTCTTTGTCTTAAAATTTTTAGTTTAATAGTTAATTAATTTAGACTAGATAAACAACTTCACTTATTTTAGGCTAAATAATTTAAAGAAAGTTAGTATTAGTACTTTTAGTTCCTTTGGGTTCGACAATCTGGTCTTGCCTAAGCTATACTACTGTTCGATAGGTGCACTTGCCTCAATCGTTGTCATAGTTAGTTTCCAGGTTCGATCATTCTCATTATAAATTTTAAAACTCTGACTTCACAGCGATCAAGTTTTTAGCGCCGTTGCCGGGGAACTAAAATATTAAGAACACTCTATTTTTATTACTTTAGCCAATTTTTTTATTTTTTGCAATTTATTTTTTTAATTTTTTTTTACTTTGCTAAATTTTCTTTTATTTGCTTTTGTCAGGAAAATTTTAGTTTATAGAGGAGATGGCACTGAGTGACTATCAGTGGCAAGTTATGAGGACAAAGCCAACAAAAGCAGCCGATATCTACAACCTCGACCCAGTAACTAGGCTATCAACCCAGTTAGAGATGATACATAAAAAGTTTGATGGTTTATACGGTTTCTCGCAGGCACATCCAGTTACGCAGTGTGAAACAAGCAGAGGCGTGGCGAATTCTGAGTACCCACCCTACGGACATGGCATGGAAAGCGAACAAGTCAACTATATGGGTAACTATGATAGACTTCAAAATAATTTTTATGATAACACTTATAATGCAGGTTGGAGGTACCATCCCAATTTCTCGTGGGATGATCAAAATTTTCAACAACCACCTCACCAACAGGAAGAGGAGTTGAACATTGAAGAGATGCTGACAAAATTCATGCCAGCCATAGATACCCGTCTCCAAGACACTGAGACAACACTTAAAAACCAACAAACATCGATTGAAAAGATCAAGAACCAAGTTGGGGAACTTACTGAGTCAGTTGGGTAACTTACTAAGTCAGTTATACAACTTGCTAAGCTGATCTCAGAACTACCATAAGGAAGCTTGCCAAGCAATACTGAAACTAACCCGAGAGAGCAAAATCAAGCCATTTATGATAGTGAAGGGTTAGACGAACCAAACCCAACGGAAGAACCTGTGGTAAGTGAAGGTAAGGTTGAAGTGTGCCATGATATACCAAAACCGGCAATTACAGAGTACCAACCTCGTGTGTCATATCCCGATGCAATAAAGAAAGACCACACAGAGAAAGAATTCGGTGAATTCACACTTCATGTAGACGATTTAAACAATCACTCTTCAAGCTCTTGACTCAACTAGGACATCGAGTAATAAAGGTAATGTAAAGTTAATTCTATTGATAACCATTTGGTTCAACCTTCTTTACAGGAAGCATCACGAAATCACCTAGCTGAGCTAGATCTTAGACCTCGTACCCATAAAGAAATAATTCATGAAGAAATGAGGCTTCAGGCCAATGAACTATACGAGTGGAAAACACACTTTAAAGAGAAAATAGGAATACACGAAGTGAAACCAAAGGAAACCCCAGACGAGCTGATAGGAACAACAAATCACTTCGAAATAGGGGATCAGGTATTGTTGAATAAGGAAGACCCTCGAATCATCAATTCAAACCTCAAGACAAATTAAGAAATCACTTTTGAGGTACTTAATGTCTTCCTATACAGCACAGCCGAGGTAAGTAATCCTAAATTCAATACTTTTGAGGAAAACATTACTTGACTTAAACTATATATCCATAACCGAATTGATCACATGCGAAAGGATTTTCACCTCCTCAAACCACCATGACCATACGAATGAGAGGTAAAGTCTAGCTTAAGACTATAAACGAGCGCTTCTCGGGAGGCAACCGGAGCACTAACCCCATTAAATTTTACATTTTTTTATTTTTACTTTTATTTTTCCTTTTAGCACCTAACCATAAACTAACCAAGGTACAGATTTCCATACCACACGGCCTTGCACACAGCCGTGGCCGTGGTCGTGTGGCCATCACAGGAAGGTACAAGGGCGGGGGCAACCACCAGATCCATAATCTCTATTTAGACCCCCCTTCTTCCTTTTTTCTTGTTCAGATGTCTTTCTTCTTTCATTTTCCATTATTTACTTTTATTCTTATTTTTATTTACTTCTATTTTTATTTTTATTTTTATTTTTATTTTCATTTTTATTTTCTTTATTATCTTCTTCTTATTCTTCATACCATTTAGATTTAGCTTAGGATACAATAAAATCAGACCAGCTACCTTGAGGATTCAAGTTCAAACGGTTCGAGGCGCTTCCCTACGTTCACCACCAATCCTATCCTGTTTCTTTTCATTAACTTCATCCAAAATTCAGGAAGTTTCACTTCTCTTCACATCTTATGATTTTATGATTTTATTTTGCTATTATCTATCTTTGTACATTGAGGGCAATGTACATCTTAAGTGTGGGGGGGTGAACATCCTAAAAAGGTGCCTAACTTTTTTTCATTATTCTGAAATTTCTGAAATTAGGTGCCAAACTTTTTGCATTATTCTCAAAATCCTGAATTTAGTCTTGTTTTCAAGTAAATTCCTCATATTACTAATTAGGATGAAATTTCTAATGATTTATGATTTTTATTGATATGTTTTAGATTAAGTCATTGATAATTGTGCATTGATAATTAAATTCTAAGAATACTAGAGAATCAAGCATGAAAAGTCTATTTTTCAGAAATTAAAAATTTCTAGGTTGCTGAACTGAGTTTAAATATTACATTGAAGTTTGAAATTGACGAGGTTTATATCAAAATACCCATAATTTTTGTGAGATTTTGAGCCTTATAAGAGAATATATCCTTTTCATGCTCACTTTTTGGATTATGAGTGTGTCAACATTGAACTGTTATTCTAAAACTTGCCTCGATTATACATGTTGAGACCACATCTTTGATTTGATATACAGAGATGATTAAGGCACCTAGGTTTTAACCCACTAAATCCATTAAAAGCCTACCTTCACAATTAACCCCTAGTGAACCCCTTTTTAATCCTAACAAACCCTTTTTATTGACATAACCGCTAATATTAACCCAAAACCCTTTGTATATTTGTTATCACCATTCCTTGACTCCCTTTTTGTCGAGATTTGATTTTGAGCAGTTGCCTAACTATGTTCTATATTTCAGTTGTTAAAGTTCTTTATTATTACTTGATTTGTTCTAAAAAAAATGAAGTATAGTCATTATTCATTACTAGTTTTGTGATTAAATGAGCTTATACGTTTGAATTCCCAATATTGAAGAAGAAGCTCATATTATTAGTATTATTAGCTTTCAGTTGATGTAATTACTTTTATTCAGTTTATTATTTCTAGTTAGGTAATTTATCAATTCAATCTCAATTCTGACCTTCTAATTCAGCCTTTATCCACACCTTAACCCTAGCCTCGTTACAACCCTGTCAAAGACCTTTTGATTTGTGCATCATCTCATATTATAGTGGTGGAGATTTGATTTTCAAGCAAGCCTATGGGATTAACTTTTCATGTTCGACTTTTGAGCGCTTTTTCCTGAACCTTAAACACTTTGAGTGATTTGAGTGAATCTCTAGTGAGGATGTCAATCCTTGTCGGTTTTGAATTAAAGGTAATTATTTAGATAAGGAGAGACGCCTATATTTTCGAGCTACAAATCTATGACTTTGATTGTTTGAATCCTTAGGACTCTTTGAATTGAATTATCCATGTATAAATTATTTATGAATTATGATAAGACATTGTTGATAGGAATTATGAATTATTGAAAGTTCGTTTTAATTGTAAGTTGAGAATTTTGCTTGAGGACAAGCAAAAGCTTAAGTGTGGGGGTATTTGATAAACTGAAATAGTAACATATATTAGGCCCACATTTAGCATACTTTTGGATAATTTATCCCTTGATTTATGTAAAAAAGTGCTCTTAATCCTTTCTTTTCATTTCTTATACTCAAGAAAGCACTAGGGGATGAAAAGAACGCAAAATGGGCTTAAAACGAGACAAATGGGCCAAAGCATGAAATCGACACGGCCTGGACTAAAGCTCACATGGCCGTTCCTCCTCAATATACTAGAACGCGGCTTAATCACGATCTACACGGGCGTGTCCTCATTAGAAGTCGAAACACGGCCTGGCCACGATTCACACGGGCGTGTGCCATGGCCGTGCCCCTGCCACGGCCAAGAGGAGTTTTACTCGGATTTGGATACTTGGAGGCAAAGAAACACATTCAAAATTCTATTTAAACACCCAAATAGGAATTTAATTTAGATTAGGATACTTGGAGGCCAAGTAAGGCATCTCAAAGCTTATATAAACACCCTAGGGGGCAACTTATTCGGGGAGTTGGACAGAAACCTTCTGTCGAGGGGGGCCCAAAGCCATCGTTTAGGGGCATCTTGCAAGGCCAGAGAAGGCAAATTTGTGGGGATTCACTCAGGGATAGCCAGTTGATCCATCTCAAGAAGCCGGAATTCTACTCAAGACGGAGGATCTCCTCTTCAATTCCTTCAGGGGGTTTTAGGGATTTCTTATGTTTTGTTTTATCTTTTCTTCCGAGATGTTTTTTTTCATCTTGTTATGAACTAAACCCTTGAGATACAAGAAGGGGATGAAACCTAGATGAATCTTGTTATTGTTTTCTGAATTATATGATAAATACTTGATTTGTTCTTAATTATGTGTGCTTAATTCTTGTGTTGATATTTCGCGGATATTAATTCAAGTCGAATGTGCTTAGGCGGTGGAGCAAAAGTCCCTGCTTAAGAGTAGATCTAGCATAATTAAGTGAAGTTAATCACGCGCCTAGAGATAGGGTGACGAGATTTTACCGGATTAGGGTGAAACCTAATATGGGATGTCCATAGATCGATTTACTGCTATTCTAGGGGGTTATTATTCGAGAAAGAGATTTCTGTTAATTAACCTAGGGTTAGACGTTATTCGCCTCGAGAGAGGGTTTAATATACGTTAGGGAGTCCTACGGATCAAGTCAAGTGAATAAATCATATGGTTCAGTGTTAGATAACAAGTGAAGTCTAGGTGGATTCTTCCTTGGGTGTCATCTTAATCAACTGAGTTTTTCCCAAGTTATTCTCCCAATTTCATTCTTCTTTGTCTTAGAATTTTTAGTTTAATAGTTAATTAATTTAGACTAGATAAACAACTTCACTTATTTTAGGCTAAATAATAAAAAGAAAGTTAGTATTAGTACTTTTAGTTCCTTTGGGTTCGACAATCCGGTCTTGCCTAAGCTATACTACTGTTTGATAGGTGCACTTGCCTCAATCGTTGTCATAGTTAGTTTCTAGGTTCGATCATTCTCATTATAAATTTTAAAACTCTGACTTCACAGCGATCAAGGGGCTTTTGACACAACACTGTAATGGCTCAGTTTTCAGCTATCACACCCATAAATGCCGAAATTCCTAGCTAACTGGAAACATAGCTGAAATTCTCCCCTCCAAGACCCCCACATTCGGCCAACACCTCCACCACACTCCAAATCCCTTGATTTGCTCCTAGTTTCACTCCCCATCACCAATTTGAATTGGCTTGACCGATTCAAACTTCTCCAAGCTCTCTTGTCCACCCATTTTGAACTTGTTGACTCATTCAACAACCACCTTGAAGAGTCCCAGCCGAAAGCCACCACTCCTCCACCTTTGGCACAAAAAATAAAGTTCCACATGCTGTAGATGAGACTCGAACTCCTTCCCCTTCATGCTCCCTTGTGACGCCACTCCCTTGCTCCTTAAGTGGCGTCTCCTTGCCATCACACCACACACCCTTTTTGTGTTATCAAACACAAATAAATATTCTTAAAGCCTGCTTCTACTAGCTCTCCCAACTAAACTGCCCAAAAATTTTTTTCCCTAAAGCTCTAGCTCGAACCCGAGCCTTCCCAAGGCCCCCAAACACACCAAAATAACAAGCAGAACAAGCTAAGCACATAGAAAAGCATAAAATGCAGAACCCCTAATTCTATGATGTTACAACATGAGTATCATTGAAAGAAAATGTACCCGTAATAACATCAGGGGATGACGGCTCTTCGCGAGCGCGAATAGCATAAGTCCTCGCAGGCGCTCTACCCTCAGATCTTGCTTTCTGCTCTCTAGGTGTATTCTTACTACTCGTTCTATTTCCCGGATTTCACTGTGGTCTCCCTCTGGTAGTACTACCCAATCTTGCACTCTAAAATTTCTCTTTTTCACCCATCTCGAGATAATCTCTAATAAAATGGTCTTAGGATCCACACTTGAAACAAGCTCTCTCATGTGCTCGGCATTCTCCGGGATGACGTCTACCACACTGTGAACATTCCTGTCTACTCGGTCGAGCATTACCAACACTAGCAATAGAAGTGGTTTGAGCTTTAAAACCCGAGTACTGTTTACCTTTACTTCGGTTTGAAAACCCAACTGAAGTGGCTGATCGAGTAGTGAACTCTCTCGATTTCTTGGACGAGGATTGAAATGACTTTCCCAATTGTCTCTTCCTCGAGTCACGGGACTCAATTTCAGCCTTTCTTTTCTCTTTGGAAAATTCTTCGGCCTTGCAAGCCCTTTCTACTAGCACAAAAAATTCTTTCAATTCTAGAATACCAACAAACAGCCGGATATCCTTATTTAATCCGTCCTCAAACCTTTTGCACATGATGGCTTCAGTAGATACACACTCCCGATCGTTTTTACTAAGCCTTACAAATTCACGTTCATATTCAGTTATCGTCATTCGACCTTGTTTTAGCTCAAGGAACTCCTTTCTTTTCTGGTCGATGAACCTTTGGCTAATATAGTTCTTTTGAAACTCTTCTTGGAAAAATTCCCAATTAACCTTTTCCCTTGGCACAACTGGCACAAGGGCATTCCACCACTGGTAAGCCGAGTCTCTTAAGAGAGACACCACACATTTCATACACTCCTCGGATGTGCAAGACAATTCATAAAATACCCTAGTGGTATTTTCAAGCTAAAATTCTCCTCTTTTCGGATCGTCATCTTTATTAGCTAGAAATTCCTTAGCTCCTTGTTTCTGAATTCTATCAACTGGGGGTTTTTCCTTTCTTACCACTTCTACGACTTGGGGAGCTACAGGGGTAGGCTGAAGAATAGGTGGGGTGGAGGGGGTTGCGTATTCGGGTTTGTTCAAATGAACTCCGAATACTAGGCATTCATCATGTGGAGAAAGGCTTCCCTAGCCTCTCCTCCTCCTCTCTGACTCACAGTCATTGGTCTATTCTCATTTTCAGTTGGCACCGTCCCTTAGGCAAGGGCCGGCACGTTACTCTCTACATTGTCCGCCACAGCTCTGTCGGGATCCATTTACTATATGAAAACATAATTTAAATCGCCATGAGTCGTCACACTATCATTATGTAAATACTCATATGTATGGCATGTATAGCTAGACTCATGCATATGCTACGTTAGTCTGAGAATCGACTAAACGGTAGCTCTGATACCACTAAATGTAACACCTCTTACCCGTATCCGACACCAAAATAGGGTATGAGGCATTACCGAACTTAACAGACTTCTTCATACAATATCGGGCCATAAATTTTCATTCGTACTTAAAAACCCTTCATTCGTACTCATAATGTCATTATTATAGATCTACTAGACCCTAAACATACATCTAGATAGGTTCGAGACTGAACCGGGAACTTACAAACACTTAGAATTTTTTTTCTTAAGACAGGGCCGCACGCCCGTGTGAGAGAAGTGACACGCCCGTGTGACATATCACGCTCTCGTGCACTAGCCCATGTGACGAACTGAACTTTTCAAAAATTTGATTCAGACTTCGCACGGTCTGGCGCATGCCCATGTCCTGAGGCCGTGGCCTTCACACGGCTGAGACACACTGCCATGTCTCTGCCCGTGTGCTTTCTACTAAGCATTCTGTTTTACTAGTTTTGGATGCAGGGGAACACACGGCCTATCAACACGCCCATGGGGTTGACCGTGTGTCACACATGGCATAGACATACGCCTGTGTGTCTATCCGAGTGGACAAATACAAGGCTATCTACCAAGCATTTGTCACCCTAAAAAGCAACCACATTCATACCATTTCATGCAACACTTAACTTAACAATAATGTCCTTTTAATTAACACTATTAAGACATCCACACCTTAACTGCACACTACAGCATTATGCACATACTTCATACATTACTCATTCAATTGCACAAACTTGCTCTTCATGAAATTCATCATCATTGGATAGATATAACCTAGCTAGTTTTAGCCAATTTCAATCACCATTTGCAAAATGAATTGAATAACGTTAATGGACAACACATTAGCTAACCAATATGACATATAACAAAATGACCAAGTTCCTATACATGCCATACCCAAAATAATCAAACTTTACTATACCAAAAGAATAGCTTGATAGTGTGAATCGAGCTCCGACGTCCTATGATCCCCGAGCTAGCTTGGCGATAATATAAGAAAAGGGAAAAGAGAGGGAGTGTAACGCCCCAAAAATCTCTTATATTTATTTTCGTGTGTTTGAGACACAACTGTGTATCTGCTTCAGTGGTTAAGTGCTATAAGAGTGTCTGAGAAGTCTTGGGTTCAAGCCTTAGCTTGGGAAAAATTTTGTTTTTAATTGAGTAAACCCCTATCTTTAGCCGGTAGGCTTATGTATAAATATTGGTAAAGTATGTCAGAATGGGCCTGCTGGTCTGGTGGTTAAGTGGAGTGTAAATAAGCTGGAGGTCTGGAGTTCAAGTCACTGTGCAAATAAGGGATATATTTTACTACTTGTGCCGTGTGAGAGTTTGAGATGGACTCGAAATCTGAGTAGTGGATTTAGTGGGGAGTTTGATGGAGAGAATTAAAAGATTTGAGAATTATCAAAAGATATTTTCGTTTTCTTTTTGAAATTTTCAGTTTTCCTTACCCCTCTCAAAGAAAATTCTGATATTTTCCAGTTCATGTTTGCACTCTGCCAAAATTCCCTTTGAATCGCCCTCTCCCTTTTTCCTGTTCGTTTTTCCGTAAATCATCCTTTCTTTTTGCATTGAGAATTGGTCCTGTGCAATTTCGGTAAGTCCCCTTCTCTTTGGCCATGAATTTCTTAACAATTGAGTAGTAATGTTTCTCTTCTGCGGTTAATGGCGTAGGAGGAGGCTCTGATCAGTATATTCCGTATTTCTCATTTAAATGGTGTTGACGGGAAGTCTTCGTCGACAGTGAGTCGAGTTACTATTGATAAGTTATTTTTGAAAACTCGTTAATTAGTCTGCTAAATCAATTTTGAATGCTTCTCTGATAGGTTTTAAGGCTTAGAAAGTGTTTCGACATCAAAATCGAATCAGGTGTGTAACCGAAACGCAGAAAACATGACTCAGTGAAAAGCCAAAAAAGCTATCTGTCGATGCCACACGGGCGTGTGGTAGGCCGTGTGCAAGGCTGTAAGCCATAAGATGATCGTGTGGTTGATAAGCCAGGCCGTGCACAGGTGACATGGCCGTGGGATGGCCGAGCAAGGCCGTGTGCGAGACACAAACTTGGCCAACTGAGTTGTGTGGACCACACGGGTGTGTGGGCCCACACAGGTGAACCGCACAGGCTTGTGGGATTCTGGGCCAGGCTGTGTGATTGATCGCTGTGAATCAAAGCTTTAAAATTTATAAAAAGAATGATCGAACCTAGAAACTAACTCTGACAACGATTGAGGCAAGTGCACCTATCGAACAGTAGTATAGCTTAGGCAAGACCGGATTGTCGAACCCAAAGGAACTAAAAGTACTAATACTAACTTTCTTTTTATTATCTAGCCTAAAAATAAAGAGAGATTATTTATCTAATCTAAATTAATTAACTACTAAACTAAAGACTCTAAGACAAAGAAGAATGAATTTGGAAAATAACTTGGGAAAACTCAGTTGATTTAGATGATACCCTAGGAAGAATCCACCTAGACTTCACTTGTTATCTAACACTGAACCATACGATTTATTCACTTAGTTTGATCCGTAAGACTCCCTAACGTATATTAAACCCTCTCTCGAGGCGAATAACGTCTAACCCTAGGTTAATTAGTGGAACTCTCGTTCTCTTATAATAACCCCCTAGAATAGCAGTAAATCGATCTATGGATTCCCATATTAGGTTTCACCCTAATCTGGAAAAATCTCATCACCCTATCTCTAGGCGTGCGATCAACTCCGCTTAATTATGTTGGATCTACTCTTAGGCAGGGTCTATTTCTCCTCCACCTAAGCACATCAAATTTTGATTAAGCTCACATAATTAAGAACAAACTAAGTATTTATCATATAATTCAGAAAACAATAACAAGATTCATCATAGGTTTCATCCCCTTCGGGCATCCGAAGGGTTTAGTTCATAACAATAAAGGAAAACATCTCGAGAGAAAAGATAAAACAAAACATAAGAAATCCCTAAAACCCCCTGAAGGAATTGAAGGAGAGATCCTCCGTCTTGAGTATAATTCTGGCTTCTTGAGATGGATCAACTGGCTATCCCTGAGTGAATCCCCACAAATCTGCCTTCTCTGGCCTAGCACGACCGCACGTCGACTCCCCTCGACAGAGGGTTTCTATCGAACTCCCCGAATAAGTTGCCCCCTTGGGTGTTTATATAGGTTTTGAGATGTGTTACTTGGCCTCCAAGTATCCTAATTTGATTGCAATTCTTATTTGGGGGTTTAATTAGACTTTGGAGTGTGTTTCTTTGCCTCCAAGCATCCAAATCCGAGTAAAACTCCTCTTGGCGCGCAGGCACGGCACGCACACGCGCACACGTGTGAATCGTGGTCAGGCCGTGTGGACTTCGTTGATGAGGCACGACCGTGTAAATCATGGTCCAGGCCGTGCTCGAGATCTTTAAGGAGGCACGGCCGTGTGATCTTTGGTCCAGGCCGTGTCGATTTCATGCTTTGGCCCATTTGTCCCGTTTTAAGCCCGTTTTGCGTTCTTTTCATCCCCTAGTGCTTTCCTGGGTATAAGACATGAAAAGAAAGGATTACAAGCACCTTTTTTACATAAAATAAGGGATAATTCATCCAAAAGAATACTAAATATGGGATTAAAATATGTTACTTTTACTGTTTATCAAATACCCCCACACTTAAGCTTTTGCTTGTCCTCAAGCAAAATTCTCAACTCATAATTAAAACGAACTTCCTTCAATTCATAATAGTCATTGATAGTGTTTCATCATAATTCAGAGATAATTTATACATGGATAATTCAACTCAAAGAGTCCTAAAGATTCAAACAGTCTAAGTCATACATTTGCAGCACAAAACATAGGTGTTTCCCCTCATCTAAACAATTACCTCTGATTTAAAATCGACAAGGATTGACATACTCACTAAAGATTCACTCAAACCACTCAAAGTGTTTAAGGTTAAAAATTAGGCACTCAAAAGTCGAACATGAAAAGTTAATCCCATAGGCTTGCATGAAAATCAAATCTCCACCACTATAATATGAGATGATACACAAATCAAAAGGTCTTTGAAAGGGTTGTAACGGGGCTTGGGTTAAAGGTGTGAAATAAGGCTGAATTAGAGGGTTAGAATCGAGACTGAATTGACAAATTACCTAACTAGAAAAAAATGAACTGATAAATAAATAATTACATGAATTGAAACTTTGAAACTAATAATACGAGCTTCTTCTTCAATATTTGGAATTCAAACGTATAAGCTCACTTAATCACATAACTAATAAAAACTAATAATGAATATACTTCGTTTTTTTTTAAGAACAAACTAAGTAATAATAAAGAACTTTAACAACTGAAATATAGAACATAGTTAGGCAACTGCTAAAAATCAAATCTCGACAAAAAGGGAGTCAAGGAATGGTGATAACAAATATACAAAGGGTTTTGGGTTAATATTAGTGGGTGAGTCAATAAAAAGGGTTTGTTAGGATCAAAGGGCTTCACTATGGGTTAATTGTGAAGGTAGGCTTTTTAATGGAGTTAGTGGGTTAAAACCTAAATGCCTTTGTAACGACCCAAAATTGGGCCTAGTAGGATTGGGCCCATTGGACCTTGAGCGTAGAAGCGTTTTAAAATTTATGGGAATTTGAGAACGGCATTATTTCAAGTTGGACTTATTAGGAGGGTGATTTTGGAAAGTTACGGGTTTCTATGAAGTTCCGGGTTCAAATTGGGCCTTAGCAAAATTTTTGTGTTCAAGCACTTTAAGGTGAGAAGGTAAGTGGCATCAAGGCTTATGGAAATAAGTGTGCATTTTGCTAGCACAAGTGAAGCTAGTGGAGGAGTGGTGTGGCGTTGCATGTATGGGCTTGAGGGGTGGAGTTCGAATCCCACCTAGTGCAAATTTTGGGATTTTATTTTTGTATTCCTTCCTAAGTGTCAGCCAAGGTGGTATTTAAGGCAAGGAAGACTTTTGGTTTTGGAAAGGTGGCTAAAGAAATATGGTATGGAGGAAGATAAGAGTTGATGATGGAAAGAATCAAAAGAAAAGGCATGTGAAGGGAACATGTTGGCTTATAGTGTGGAAGGTGTTTTGGAAAGATTTTTATTTGGCCAATACTCATCTTTTGGAAAAGATGATACATGGTTTTAGTTAAGGGAAGAGGGGGGAGCGAATTTCTCTAGCTCTCCCTTGCATTTTCACATCTTTGGGGTCATTTCTTTTCCTTTCTAAATATTTTGGTTCTTTTGATTGCATTTCCTCTTGACCGAAACTTCAAATTGCCTATTGACTTCTACTCTCTTCTTTTCAAACATTCTCTTTTATACACCATAACCGAAACATCAACTTCATCTCATAGCCTAAACTTGGTTCTTGTGGTTGCCGAAGCTTCTTTGTCTTCTCGGGTTTTCGGTGGTTGTAAGGCCGAATCTATTCTTTGCTACTTCCATCTTCTTGGTTCTCTTGGTGTGGGCCGAATCGGTAGAGTGTTAGCTTACACTCTCATCATCTTTCTAGCCTTAAGGAAATCGATAGAAGGGGATCTATTATTGTCAAGGTAAGGGATTCGTCATGGTTCTTTTTGATCTTTTCCGTTGATCGGTTAGTTTGTAAACGGATTAGAGGTGATGACTAATCGTTTATTTTTAGGGACCAAATCGCTCGATCACCTATCCCTCGTAATAAGAGACTCGGATTGTTGGTAAGTGATATAGATTGTTAATCAATTGCAATACTTGGTTGAAGTTGAAAATTGGGCTTTGGACTAATTGTTAACTGATTGTACCTTTAGGTGCCGCGGAGAGTATCATGTTACGGATTCCGAAAAAGGTGTGTAATCCCATACCCTTCCGAATACCTGTTTGAAATGGTGTGTAATCTCATACCTCTCTGAACGTTTGCATAAAATGTTCTGTGATTCGGTTAAAATACCGAAGGAAAACCGGAAACCGGCATCCGTGACCACTCGGGCGTGCGTATATATTCGTAGTGGTAACCATATTTTTGCAATGAAACAGTTTGGTCAGCAGCAGTGACGTGATTTTGAAAAATCAAGAAAAATAGGATAAAGGAAGTTAGAAAGTGAAAAAGATATAGAAATAAAGCTTACTGTGTCTATTTTTATATGAAAGAAACCAAGGAGGAAGAGGAATTGTATATTCTGTGATATCTTAATTTTAGTGAGACTGGTTCTGATTGACTTCATGGTTCCCTGTTCTGTCTTGGAAAAATCATTTAAAATTGTACAAAGTGAATTATGAGTTATAAGTTATATGTATAGATTCCTTAGTGAGCCTATTTTCAATAGAAACAAGTGGGAGCAACATATGAAAATCGTACAGTGAGATATTCGAATTTTAGGTAAGAGAGGTCAGAACCGTTGGTCAGTGAAACAAGGGAATCTTTAATGAATAAACTGTAGAAAATGGCTAAGCCAAAAATTCTAGAAAAATTTTAGTAAGAAGATATATGAGTCTAGTTTCAAGGAAAATTTACGGATCTAAATTCTAAGTTTCCTAACTCGAGTTATAGTCAGTTTAGTCAATATGACGCAGATGGACAGTTTCAATTTTTATGCCTCACATTAGTAGTTAAATATGGGTTGCGAAATTACCAAAATACCCTTGGAGGGTAAATTACCGAAATACCCCTGGGTTGCGAGATTACCGAATTACCCTCGATGGGTAAAACTAGGATTTTGAAAAATCACGAAAAATAGGATAAAGGGAGTTAGAAAGTGAAAAAGAAATCGAAATAAAGCTTACTGTGTCTATTTTTATATGAAAGAAACCGAGGAGGAAGAGATATTGTATATTCTGTGATAACTTAATTTTAGTGAGACTGGTTCTGATTGACTTCGTGGTTCCCTATTTTGTCTTGGAAAAATCGTTTAAAATTGTACAGAGTGAATTATGAGTTATAAGTTATATGTATAGATTCCTTAGTGAGCCTATTTTCAATAGAAACAAGTGGGAGCAACATATGAAAACCGTACAGTGAGATATTTGAATTTTGGGTAAGAGAGGTCAGAACCGTTGGTCAGTGAAACAAAGGAATATTTAATGAATAAACTGTACAAAATTGCTAAGCCAAAAATTCTAGAAAAATTTTAGTAAGAAGATATATGAGTCTAGTTTCAAGGAAAATTTACGGATCTAAATTCCAAGTTTCCTAACTCGAGTTATAGTCAGTTTAGTCAATATGACGCAGATGGACAGTTTCAATTTTTATGCCTCACATTAGTAGTTAAATATGGGTTGCGAAATTACCAAAATACCCTTGGAGGGTAAATTACCGAAATACCCCTGGGTTGCGAGATTACCGAATTACCCTCGATGGGTAAAACTACTGAATTATGAAAATGCCCCTATGGGCTAAATTACGAAAATGCCCTTATGGGCCGAATTACGAAAATGCCCCTATGGGCTAAATTACGAAAATGCCCTTATGGGCCAAATTACGAAAATGCCCCTACGGGCCGTTTTACTAAAATGCCCCTATGGGCCGAATTGCTAAAATGCTTTAGTGGACCGATTTACAAAGTTCTATAATTGGTCGATTTACCGTAATAAATCTCTAAATCAATGATTGTTGCTTATATTTGTGGATATTATGCTTTATTATGTATGCTTTATTATGTATGTTGCATTTACATAATTTGCATAGGATGGGAAAAAAGTTGAAGAGAAGTGTCGCCCGGTGGCATTGCCACAAAAATGTTTGTTATTATGTTTCATTCTGATTCTGGTGGCTCTGCCACAAGTTCTGATATTGGCTATGTGCCAACCTAAATATGGCTTTGTGCCATCGTGATTATGGCTTTGTGCTAAACGTATTTACCCGGGGCTATGTGCCTAACATATAAATTAATGACTCTGTGTCGATCATTTTTACCAAGGCTATGTGCCGATTATATTACCGTATATGATATTCTGGTGGCTCTGCCACAATCTGTATAGTGGCTACGCCACGCATAATTATGACTCTGGTGGCTCAGCCACAAATATTATGAAATGGCAACTTGCCTGCGATTGGTGTGTTTGGCGGGGTGGGTTGACTTGATCCCCACAGGTGTGATGGGATGGTACGGGTGGTGTGTAGCGGATGGATATCTAGGATGGGTTGGGTTGCATACATTCATACATTTGCTTCATTTTAAGATTGTTATGTAAAAGGGCTTAGGCCCATGATATTGCTATATGGGTTCAGGCCCAGTGGATGACGGTAAGGGGATTTCACACTGAGTTCTTGTAACTCACTCCCCCTTTTTCTTAACCCTTGTAGGTAATGCTCAGTGATGTAGATTTGGGCCATGGATGACTCGGTGGAGGCCATACTTCAGTAATGGTGTTATCGAACTTTAGATTTCTATTTCCGCTTATTTTACTGCTCTTACTATTTTGGGTTTTTATGTTGTAATAAGGCCTCTGAAATATTTTATTTTTGCTTTATGTTTGTCGTACTTACTATTGTGCTTGAATGATTTTAAATGGGTATTTTTCTAAAACTTAAATAAAGGTTTTCCAAAATCAATTAACAAATGGATTTCAAAATAAACTTTTATAAATATTTTAACACGGAAGTTTTCACTCGAACTTTCAAACGATATTTTTAAAAGACACGGGTTTATAAGATCATTAGTTCAAATTTTCGATTTCTCAATTAACTTTCGAGGATTAGTAGTATTTTATCAAATATTTCTAATTAAACATGTTTTCTTGATTATAACAAAATAATATCTATTTTAGTACAAATCAAAAGGGATTTAACACGTTTTTCTCATGTGACATGTCAGATCCGGTCATAACGCATGGACCAGGTTTGGGGTGTTACATTTTATGGTATCAGAGCCAGGTTGCAAAACTAGACTGTGGTTTTGGTTTAAACACGTTTTCAAAGCCGTTTAAAATTTTAAATTATACATGTATGTTCTAAAGGAAGTATAGCACCACGGGTATCCGGCACCAAGTCAAGTAAGTTTATGTTTTCAATTTATGATTATTGTGGTATGACTGTAGAAATACTCTAGAACTCTTAGCTTTAGGAGCTGAAACTATAGAAATTGAGACCTTAGATACGTACTACGAAAACAAACTTACTTCCTATACTTCATAAAACATTGTTTAATAAAAACTGAAATAGTATACTGATTCATAAAACTCGTAATAAGATTAAGTCGACATTAGTGAACATGAACGCTAGAAGACGTGGACGCGGTAGATGTGGACGTGGTAGAGGCCGAGGTGCTAGGGCTAGATCTTCAGCATCGGGGCATGTTTTCGAAAGGGAGGTGTTGGCATTGCCAGTGGCTGAGACGGAGTCTTATGACCGAGCTAGAATTGATGGTCGACTCGACTAGTTAGGGAGCTTGTGGAGGAGGTTAGAGAAATTGGTCGAACACTTCGAGTTGGGCGCGTGGACTGTAAGAAGAAATTAGATCGCAGTTCTCTAGGGCTGCAGTCTCGTTCTGTGAAGCGTGTTAAGGCACGTCCAAACTTTCCGGCTTGCGATTATTATGTAAGGCGTCATCCGGGAGAATGCTTTGGAGGAGGTCGGGGAGCATGCTTGAGATGCGGGTCTAAGGAGCATAAGGCTCGGGATTGTTTCATCACCATCAAGTCGGGTATGTTATGGTTGTGCGTGATGATTGAATGTAGAAAATTTTAGGTATAAGTGGTAGATAACTGCTTGCTTCTATGGTTAGATGTTTGGTTGAGTGAAAGAGGATTCAAGATTTTGTTAAAAGTACATTAGTGTTATTAAGATCAGAGTGCGTAGCGAAAGCATAGTGGTGTGATTTGAGCAGTGCGTTTAGTAGTTGGTTGGAAATTTCGAGGATTAAATTTCTTTAAGGAGGGTAGAATTGTAACGACCCGAAATTGGGCCTAGTAGGGTTGGGCCCATTAGACCTTGAGCGTAGAAGCGTTTTAAAATTTATAAGAATTTGAGAATGGCATTATTTCAAGTTGGACTTATTAGGAGGGTGATTTTGGAAAGTTACGGGGTTCTAGGAAGTTCCGGGTTCAAATTGGGCCTTAGCAAAATTTTTGTGTTTAAGCACTTTAAGGTGAGAAGGTAAGTGGCATCAAGGCTTATGGAAATAAGTGTGCATTTTGCTAGCACAAGTGAAGCTAGTGGAGGAGTGGTGTGGCGTTGCATGCATGGGCTTGAGGGGTGGAGTTCGAATCCCACCTAGTGCAAATTTTGGGATTTTATTTTTGTATTCCTTCCTAAGTGTCAGCCAAGGTGGTATTTAAGGCAAGGAAGACTTTTGGTTTTGGAACAGTGGCTAAAGAAATATGGTATGGAGGAAGATAAGGGTTGATGATGGAAAGAATCAAAAGAAAAGGCATGTGAAGGGAACATGTTGGCTTATAGTGTGGAAGGTGTTTTGGAAAGTTTTTATTTGGCCAATACTCATCTTTTGGAAAAGATGATACATGGTTTTAGTTAAGGGAAAGAGGGGAGCCGATTTTCTAGCTCTCCTTGCATTTTCACATCTTTGGGGGTCATTTCTTTTCCTTTCTAAATATTTTGGTTCTTTTGATTGCATTTCCTCTTGACCGAAACTTCAAATTGCCTATTGACTTCTACTCTCTTCTTTTCAAACATTCTCTTTTATACACCATAACCGAAACATCAACTTCATCTCATAGCCAAAACTTGGTTCTTGTGGTTGCCGAAGCTTCTTTGTCTTCTCGGGTTTTCGGTGGTTGTAAGGCCGAATCTATTCTTTGCTACTTCCATCTTCTTGGTTCTCTTGGTGTGGGCCGAATCGGTAGAGTGTTAGCTTACACTCTCATCATCTTTCTAGCCCTAAGGAAATCGATAGAAGGGGATCTATTATTGTCAAGGTAAGGGATTCGTCATGGTTCTTTTTGATATTTTCCGTTGATCGGTTAGTTTGTAAACGGAATAGAGGTGATGACTAATCGTTTATTTTTAGGGACCAAATCGCTCGATCACCTATCCCTCGTAATAAGAGACTCGGATTGTTGGTAAGTTATATAGTGTAATATCCCGGGTTAGGGGCTATTTTGTTGTTGCATGATATTGCATGTGTCTAGTGTGCTGCGTGGCTATTTCTATGTTTTGGGGGCTTAATTGAAGTCTAAGTGTTTGCCTGAGTGAATGGGAAATTTTGATTTTTGGGTGTTAAGTCACGGGAGCTGTTGGAGCTGGGGTATAAGAGTTTTATTTGATGTTTTGTTGCACAAAAGAGGAGCTAGCTTAGTGGCAAGCATGCGCTACATGGGGAGCTTGGTGTGGCGTCATCTACTTGTGGAGGAGGTCCAGGTGTTCGAATGCAGAGTCCCCATTTTGGCTTCTTTTTGGGACGGCATGGAGGAGAGGTAGAAGACTAGTGAAATTCTACCTTGGACCAAGTCATACCTTTCAAATGAAAGGTGGAGAGCATTTGTAGGAGGGAGACTTGGTCTTGTTGGTTTGAATGTGTGGATGTGAGTGAATGGGGGATTTGGCCGAATTTGTGGGGTGTTGGAGGGGAAGTGGACGGCTTGGGTTGGTAGTGTGGCATTGGGGTTGTGCCGAAACTCTTTGGGAATTTTGGGTGCACAATCGGTCTTGGGAGGTAGCAAAAGGCAAACCGAAATTTCTAGTGAGTTCTCCTTCTTTCTTTTGCAAACCGTAGGTCCAAAGGCATACTTGTCGAATTTTTGCTTTTGTTTTCTACACTTGGTGTTGTTGGTCGAATGCTTTTCTCCTATTTTCTTCTTCTCTTCATTTTGTATAAGCCGAAACCTATATCACTTTTTCTCACACTTTCTTCTTCTTTCTTTAATTGTGTGTTTAGAAACTTACCTTGTTCCTAAACCAAAATCTCCATACATTCTTTCCATTTCTCCTCGCTAGACTCTCTTTATTCTCATACAAAGCCGAAAGTAGGGGTGTTAAGCACTGGCAAGCAGAAACCCTTCTCATCTGTTGCCGATTTCTTCTCATCTCTTAAACCATATTTTTCTTTGTTGTACTTCCGAGTTCTAAGCCGAATACCTCCTTCTCTTAGTGTTTTGTTGGCCGAATTCTTTCCTTCTTTTTGATCAAGGTGTTGGCCGAATCTGTCCCTTCTTCTAGTGGTTCACTTGGCCGAATATCAGTGGGGTATTTGGGGGCCTTGTTTCAATCGTTTGGAATCTGGTAAGTGATTGGCCGAATGGTCATTTCCCTTCTTCTTTATGCATTGCCGATGTTGGTTAATTAAGAGCCGAATGTGGCCTTGTTGTGAGTGCTAATCGTTTGGTGATGGAACCGATTGTGTTATAGGGCATCGGGGACTTCAAGGCAGTCAAGCGGAGTCTCCATTGTTGGGTAGTCATTTGGGTAAGAAGGTGTCTCATTAGTCTTTTGTTTAGTTTCTTTTAGTCAAGCTATTAAGAATTAATGGTTCTTCTTATTAGGTGGTGGCCGATTAGCAAAAGAACCACTGTTGGTTCGAGGTTTGGTTGGAAACCAAATCATCTTCAAGGTAAGGGATGGATATTGACCCCCTTTGGTTAATTGATGATGGCCGAATGTTATAGATGCCTAACCCCTATGTGTTGGCCGAGTGTAGGAGCTAGTAATCGAGGGACTTAGATCGTTTCGTTGGGATTTTAGACTCGTGATTACCAGGTGTGTAAACTAACACACCCATACTTAGTGATATTGTTATTAAACCTGTTTGCCTACTAAAATCATGACAGTATGATGGATTATTGGATACCCAAACGGGGTATGTGTACGTATCCGGGTAAGTCAGTATTGTTACTAGATTACTGATGATCTATATGGTATCATGACTATGTATGTATGTGATATGGGGCATGAGTCAAACATATTAGCATGATATGCATGATTTGTATGATATGCATGATTACATGAGTTGGTTTGTTGATGGGTGATATGAGTGGAGGGGGCAGTGATGATTTGTGCTGACGAGCACCAGTGTTTTGGTAACACACTTTGTGACTTTGGGTCACCAGTGCTTTGGTAGCACATTTGTGTCTTTGGGACACCAGAGGTTGGGCACCTCATTGCGACTTGTCCCTGTGGTTAACACCACCGTGGGTTGGCCCCACATTGAGATACGGGATCGTCTGCTAGTGATTGGGTATCACACGATGGGTTGGCCCCATCATTCGATTATTGTGACTACGGTCACCACGGTGCTTTGGTAGCACATTTGTGTCTTTGGGACACCGAGGTTGGGCACCTCATTGCGACTTGTCCTTGTGGTTTGACACCACCGTGGGTTGGCCCCACATGAGATATGGGATCGTCTACTAGTGATTGGGTATCACACGATGGGTTGGCCCCATCATTCGATTATCGTGACTACGGTCACCAGTGCTTGCGTGAGCACATTGTGTCTTTGGGACACCAGTGTTTTGGTAACACATTGTGACTATAAGTCACCGGTGGTTTGGCACCACCCGGTGGTTTGGTACCACCACACGGGGGTAGAAAAGGCGATACGGATGGTTAGGATCGGGTTGCATTAATTATGTTGCTATGTATGATGTGTGTTAGCATGTTGTTTCTTCTGAGCGGGATTTATGCATCGAGTCACTCGACTCACCCTCTCCTTTGACATTTCAGTGACTCGTAGACGCGACATGGAGCCGGATGGACTCGGGTGCTCATGCCATGCTTAATAAAGTTTTACTCCAACTCTATCATTTGGGTACTTTAGTTTAATTATCGTTATTTGGGTTTTTAATTTGGGTTTGTAAAAGGCCTTTAAATTATGTTTTATGATGGGTATGTTTTAATTAGATTCTCAACCTGCTTAACAAATAACTTGGCATGAAATTTTACTAAAACTTGGAAAGACAACGTTTTCAAAATTATATCGCAATGTGTTTTAAACTATACCATCGGGTATCTCGCTATGCTCGGCTATACAATAAACTCAAATGGTTTCCAAATCAAACTCGATTTTCTACTAAGTCTAAAATGTTTCAAAATGGCACTAAGAAACTATTGGAAGTCCTAAATGAAATTAACTCGTTTTAACTATATACTTGGATAAGTTTTCAAAAATCTAATCAAACAAGCCTACTCAAACTTTCCTCAAATTCACTATGTTTTCACCCCACTTCTAAACGAAAAAAAAATCTGATCACTCAAAGACGTTTTTCCCCGTAACATACCAGATTCGGGCGTGGTGTCTTGTCCGAGTTTGGGGTGTTACAATTGTGGTATCAGAGCCAAGTTCAAAAGCTCGGCTGTGGGCCTGAGGCCCAAAATGTTTTCAAAGGGTTGTTTGTTAGTCTTTATTCTTAAAGTATGGTTTGAAAGGCATGGCACCGAGTCTCCGGCACCAGATTCGCCTGTAAGTACCCTTACTATTGCTTGTGGATTGATTGGATGTGATATGATTTGATGAATAGCAATAGTATACTACTTTAGAGATTGAAATCGATAGGATTTTGTGAACTCGCGAGAACAAATCCTCTTAAAATATTCATAAGACTTGCTCTTAAACAAGTGGAATAAATATCGATGCATAAAAATTCTTAATCGATACGTAGAAAGATTAGTCATGAGCGCTAGAGGTGGACGTGGTCGTGGACGCAGGTCGTGGTAGGATGACGCTTTCGAGCCCGTAGGATCCGTCGTGGTTCGAGAAAATGAGATACCGGTTCCGCCACCACCGGAGGTGGTGAGTTCCAAGATCGACCGGGACGACAAAGTGTCACAGCGCGATGCCGCGAGTGTTGGAAAGAGTAGCTGGTGTAGGTGGTGGTTCGTGAGTTAGGAAATTGCTTCGAGCGACTTCGCCAATGGGGCCGAATTCTTCCGAGGTGTTTCGGTGTTGCTCCAAAGATCACGCCGAGTAATCGCTAGAGGCGATCGAGCGGATCATGGATGATCCGGATTTGACCGGCCAAGAGAAGCCAAGGGCATCGATCGCTTCTCCGGATGAGTCGACGATGGTGGCTCACGGTTCGGGGATGATTGTGGCGCAGAGGATCCGACATGGGATTATTTCAGTACGCATATCAAAAGAAGTACATCGGGGCTAGTTATATTGACTCCCAACAAAGGCTTTTCTCGAGGCTTGTTCAGGGGAGTAAATCTGCTTCGAGCACGAGGCCGAGTTCTTGAAGCCGAGTAGGTATGCTGTGGGTATTGTGGCCACTGAGCATGAGAGGTGTGTTCGTTTTCGAGGATGGTCTCGCGAGACGACTTGAGGTCATTGATTGCTCCTCGCCAGGAGCGAGTTTGTCGTCTTAGTTGAGAAGGCTAAGGTAGCCGAGGTGTTAAGGAGTCCGTGAGACAAGGCATGGACAGTAAATAGGCATAAGAGGAGCTTTGGGTCTTCGGATCGTCGTGTAATTCGCAGAAGAGAGCTAGACCGAGTGGGCCGAACCACCGCTAGGTTTGTTGTCGCTAGGCAGGACCGCCGCAGCGATGTGATCGAGGCGGAAAATCTCATTGGGGTGGTTGCCGGATCGAGGAAAAGGTTGCTTCGAGTGTAGTTCTCGGAGCATCGTGTGAGGGATTGTCTGCGTAGGTTGGCTAGGATTCAGTCTGAGAGGCAGGGCCGTAATCAGTTCAGAGGTATTGGACCGCCACCACAGAGGGGCCGTGGTAATGGCAGAGGTGGTAATGGTTCTGGTCGGGCCGTGGAGCACCGGCGCGAGGTGCGAGTAGTTCGATGCTAGACACTGGATTAGTGTATGCCGCGAGGCGCCGAGAGGAGGCGACGCACTGCACGCCATAACCGGCACGTTTTTGATTTTTGGTTCTCCTTATATCGCTTTGATTGATGTGGGTTCAACGCACTCTTATGTTGCCGAGTATAGTAGAGACCATGGATTTAGACTCGAGATATCTTCTAGGCGGATGACCGTGATTAGCCCTCAGGTCACTCGTAGTAGTAGATAAACTGCTTAGAGAGGTACCCTTAGAACTCCAAGGGTAGTGTTTGTCGCCGATCCGATGGAACCGCCGTTTGGGGAGTTCGATCCGATTCTTGGGATGGATTGGTTGGTCAAGTACCGGGCGAGGTTAGATTGCGCGCCAAGCGCATGGTTCTTAAGACGGTTGAGGGTGATGAGGTGGCTATGATAGGTAATAGGAGGGATTACTTATCAATGTGGTATCCGCTTTGAAAGCGCAGAGAAGATGGTCGAAGAAAGGCGTGAGGCGTATGTAGTTCATGTGTATGCGTTGGAGGCTAAGGAGTCTCGCTGTGGAGAAGGTTCGCACTGCTAAGGAGTTTGCCGATGTTTTTCCCGAGGAGCTTCGTGTTTGCCGCCAGATCGCGAGGTGGAGTTCGGGATTGATCTGTTATCTTGAATCGCGCGCGGTGTCTATTGCCCGTATAGGATGGCGCCAAAGGAGTTGGTGGAGCTTAAGGCCTCGAGATCCAGGAGTTATTGGATCGAGGTTTTATTAGGCCAAGTGTTTTGCCGGGGGTGCGCCGGTACATTTTGTCAAGAAGAAAGATGGCACGATGCGGATGTGTATAGACTATCGCCAGCTTGAACAAGTCGACGATTAAAAACAAGTATCCGCTGCCACACGGAGACGCGATTTGTTTGATCACCGAAGGGCACCGCGGTATTCTCAAGATCGACTTGAGGTCCGGGTATCACCGCTAAAGGTTAAGGAGGTCGATATCCATAAAACAAGGCGCTTCGGACTCGGTATGGGCACTACGAATTTCGTAATGCCGCTCGTTGACTAACGACCGGCAGCGCTTATGGACATGATGAATAGGTGTTTCAACGAAAGATCCGGATCGGGCCGCCGTGGTTTTCATAGATGACATCTTAGTGTACTCAAGGACGAGAGGAAGAGCATGATAAGCATTTGCAGTGGTGTTGCGATTTTGAGGGAAAAGCAAATCTATGCTAAGTTCAAGAAGTGCGAGGTCCGCTTAGAGAAGTGACTTTCTTGGGTCATGTAGTGTCGGCTGAGGGGATTCGAGTAGATCCTCGTAAGATTGAGGCAATTTTGGATTGGAAGCCGCCTAAGTCGTGGTCGAGATTCGAGTTTTCTGGTTTGGCGGATACTACCAGAAGGTTTGTTGAGGGTTTCGTTGATAGCAAATACTGATGACCAAGTTGCCGAGGAAAGAAGTTCCGCTTGTATGGATCGAGAAACAAAGCAGAAAGCTTCGATAAGTTAAAGAAGATTTTGACCAAGCTCCGGTTCTAATTCAACCCGAGGTGGTAAGGAATTCACAGCTTCATTGCGACGCATCACATACGGGCTTGGGTTGTGTCTTGATGCAAGAAGGTAAGGTTGTGGCTTACGCTTCTGCAGCCTAAGGCCACATGAGGTCAATTATCCGATGCACGATTTGGAGCTAGCGATTGTAGTCTTCGCTTTAAAGATTTGGAGGCACTACTTATACGGAGAGAGATCGATAGTTTACATGCATCACAAGAGTCCAAGTATCTACCGACTCGTAAGGATTTGAATTTGAGGCGCCGCAGATGGGTCGAAAGTTGTTGAAAGATTACGATCGCTCGATTGAGTATCATCCGGCAAGGCTAACGTGGTGGTCGACGCGCTGAGTCGCAAGGTTGTTTCGAGTTAAGAGCTTTGTTCGCCCACTTAAGCTTGTATGACGATGGGAGTATTCTCGCAGAGTTGCGTGTTGCCTACTTGGGTTGAGCAGATCGCAGAGAAACAGATTATTGGATGAGGTTCCGAGTGCGCGAAGGTTGCAGTGCGTGGATGGTGGTTTGGAGGGTTCTGCCTTGTCCGTGATGGGGTTCTATGTTTTCAAGGAAAGGCTTGTATGCCTAAAGATGTTGAGCCGAGGCAAAGATTCTTCAGACGCACATAGCTAGCCTCCTCATGCTATGCATCCCGGAGGTAGCAAGATGTATAGGATCTTAGAGAGCGCTTTTGGTGGCCTGCTTGAAGAAGGAGGTGACAGAGTTTGTTGGGAAGTGTCGACTTGTCGCCAGGTCAAGGTCGAACATCGCTTGCCGTCGGGTTTGCTTCACTGTGAAAATTCCTCGATGGAAGTGGGAAAGGATAACCATGGATTTCGTCGGTGGGTTACCGCTTACGCCAAGCAAGAAAGATTCAGTTTGGGTAGTGGTGGATCGATCGACTAAATCACTCACTTTATTCCGGTGAGGGTTGACTACTCACTTGAAGCTAGCTAAGTCGTATGTGTCGAGATAGTGAGGTTGCACGGTGTGCCGCTTTCGATAATCTCGGATAGGATCCTAGATTTACGTCAAGGTTCGGAAAGCACCGCATCAAAGCTCGGGTACTCGCTTGGATTTCAAAGACGGCTTTTCACCCGCAGATCGACGGTCAATCGTAAAGGGTTATTCGTGTCTTAGAGGATATGCCGAGAGGTTGTATCTTGGACTTCAGAGGTAGTTGGGAGGAGTTTCTACCATTAGCCGAGTTTGCCTACAACAACAGCTACTAAGCGAGCATCAAGATGGCACCGTATGAGGCATTGTATGGTAGGAAGTGTCGCTCACCCACGTGTTGGACGGAGTTAGGTGAACGCCGCTTGTTGGGACCCGAGTTGGTTCTTCGAGACCAAGACAAGGTTGTCGATTCGGCCTAGATTGAAGGAAGCTTCGACCGCAGAAGTCTTATGCCGATCTTAAGCGAAGAGATATAGAGTTCGCCGTGGGGATCGAAGTTTTCTGAAGGTCTCGCCTTGGAAGAAGGTGTTGAGGTTCGGAAGAAAGGCAAGCTAAGTCCGAGGTTTATTGGGCCGTATAAGGTATTGAGACGAGTTGGACCAAAGAGCGATCGCTTGAGTTGTCGCAGAGCTTAGTCGATTCACGATGTTTTCCATGTTTCGATGCTTCGAGGTATCGCTCGATCCGCCGCATGTGGTAGCAATGGAAGAGATCGAGGTAAATCCAGATTTGACCATGGAAGAGGAACCCGTGCGCATTCTAGATCGGGATGTGAAAGTTCTGCGTAAGAAGTCCGTGGCCTCCGTTAAGGTTCTTTGGCGGAATCATGGCGTAGAAGAAGCTACGTGGGAACCCGAGGATATGATGAGACAAAGAATACCCGCAACTCTTTTGATCGTGTAATTTCGAGGTCGAAATTATTTTTAAGGGGGTAGAACCGTAATATCCGGGTTAGGGGCTATTTTGTTGTTGCATGATATTGCATGTGTCTAGTGTGTCTTTGCGTGGCTATTTCTATATGTTTTGGGGCTTAATTGAAGTCTAAGTGTTTGCCTCGAGTGAATGGGAAATTTTGATTTTTGGGTGTTAAGTCAGGAGCCGTTGGAGCTGGGTATAAGAGTTTTATTTGATGTTTTGTTGCACAAAAGAGGAGCTAGCTTAGTGGGTGTGCATGCGCTACATGGGGAGCTTGGTGTGGCGTCATCTACTTGTGGAGGAGGTCCAAGTGTTCGAGCTGCAGAGTCCCCATTTTGGCTTCTTTTTGGGACGGCATGGAGGAGAGGTAGAAGACTAGTGAAATTCTACCTTGGACTAAGTCATACCTTTCAAATGAAAGGTGGAGAGCATTTGTAGGAGGGAGACTTGGTCTTGTTGGTTTGAATGTGTGGATGTGAGTGAATGGGGGATTTGGCGAATTTGTGGGGTGTTGGAGTGGGGGAAGTGGACGGCTTGGGTTGGTAGTGTGGCATTGGGGTTGTGCCGAAACTCTCTTTGGGAATTTTGGGTGCACAATCGGTCTTGGGAGGTAGCAAAAGGCAAACCGAAATTGCTAGTGAGTTCTCCTTCTTTCTTTTGCAAACCGTAGGTCCAAAGGCATACTTGTTTAATTTTTGCTTTTGTTTTCTACACTTGGTGTTGTTGGTCGAATGCTTTTCTCCATATTTTCTTCTTCTCTTCATTTTATAAGCAGGAAACCTATATCACTTTTTCTCAAACTTTCTTCTTCTTTCTTTAATTGTGCAAGCCGAAACTTACCTTGTTCCTAAACCAAAATCTCCATACATTCTTTCCATTTCTCCTCTGCTAGACTCTCTTTTATTCTCATACAAAGCCGAAAGTAGGGGTGTTAAGCACTCAAGCCGAACCCTTCTCATCTGTTGGCCGATTTCTTCTCATCTCTTAAACCATATTTTTTCTTTGTTGTACTTCTGAGTTCTAAGCCGAATACCTCCCTTCTCTTAGTGTTTTGTTGGCCGAATTCTTTCCTTCTTTTTGATCAAGGTGTTGGCCGAATCTGTCCCTTCTTCTAGTGGTTCACTTGGCCGAATATCAGTGGGGTATTTGGGGGCCTTGTTTCAATCGTTTGGAATCTGGTAAGTGATTGGCCGAATGGTCATTTCCCTTCTTCTTTATGCATTGCCGATGTTGGTTAATTAAGAGCCGAATGTGGCCTTGTTGTGAGTGCTAATCGTTTGGTGATGGAACCGATTGTGTTATAGGGCATCGGGGACTTCAAGGCGGTCTTGAGTCTCCATTGTTGGGTAGTCATTTGGGTAAGAAGGTGTCTCATTAGTCTTTTGTTTAGTTCTTTTAGTCAAGCTATTAAGAATTAATGGTTCTTCTTATTAGGTGGTGGCCGATTAGCAAAAGAACCACTGTTGGTTCGAGGTTTGGTTGGAAACCAAATCATCTTCAAGGTAAGGGATGGATATTGACCCCTTTGGTTAATTGATGATGGCCGAATGTTATAGATGCCTAACCCCTATGTGTTGGCCGAGTGTAGGAGCTAGTAATCGAGGGACTTAGATCGTTTCGTTGGGATTTTAGACTCGTGATTACTGTGTGTGTAAACTAACACACCCATACTTAGTGATATTGTTATTAAACCTGTTTGCCTACTAAAATCATGACAAGATGATGGATTATTGGATACCCAAACGGGTATGTGTACGTATCGGGTAAGTCAAGATTGTTACTAGATTATGATGATCTATATGGTATCATGACTATGTATGTATGTGATATGGGGCATGAGTCAAACATATTAGCATGATATGCATGATTTGTATGATATGCATGATTACATGAATTGGTTTGTTGATGGGTGATATGAGTGGAGGGGGCAGTGATGATTTAGCCGACGAGCACCAAGTGTTTTGGTAACACACTTTGTGACTTTGGGTCACCAAAGTGCTTTGGTAGCACATTTGTGTCTTTGGGACACCAGAGGTTGGGCACCTCATTGCGACTTGTCCACGTGGTTAACACCACCGTGGGTTGGCCCCACATTGAGAGATACGGATCGTCGCTAGTGATTGGGTATCACACGATGGGTTGGCCCCATCATTCGATTATTGTGACTACGGTCACCGGTGCTTTGGTAGCACATTTGTGTCTTTGGGACACCAGAGGTTGGGCACCTCATTGCGACTTGTCCCCGTGGTTTGACACCACTGCGTGGGTTGGGCCCACATGAGATATGGGATCGTCTCGCTAGTGATTAGGTATCACACGATGGGTTGGCCCCATCATTCGATTATCGTGACTACGGTCACAAAGTGCTTGGGTAGCACATTGTGTCTTTGGGACACCAGTGTTTTGGTAACACATTGTGACTATAAGTCACCAGTGGTTTGGCACCACCAGTGGTTTGGTACCACACGGGGTAGAAAAGGCGATACGGATGGTTAGGATCGGGTTGCATTAATTATGTTGCTATGTATGATGTGTGTTAGCATGTTGTTTCTTCGGGAGCGGGATTTATGCACTGAGTCACTCGACTCACCCTCTCCTTTGACATTTCAGGTGACTCGTGAGACGCGGACATGGAGCCGGGATGGACTCGGGGTGCTCATGCCATGCTTAATAAAGTTTTACTCCAACTCTATCATTTGGGTACTTTAGTTTAATTACTGTTATTTGGGTTTTTAATTTGGGTTTGTAAAAGGCCTTTAAATTATGTTTTATGATGGGTATGTTTTAATTAGATTCTCAACCTGCTTAACAAATAACTTGGCATGAAATTTTACTAAAACTTGGAAAGACAACGTTTTCAAAATTATATCGCAATGTGTTTTAAACTATACCATCGGGTATCTCGCTATGCTCGGCTATACAATAAACTCAAATGGTTTCCAAATCAAACTCGATTTTCTACTAAGTCTAAAATGTTTCAAAATGGCACTAAGAAACTATTGGAAGTCCTAAATGAAATTAACTCGTTTTAACTATATACTTGGATAAGTTTTCAAAAATCTAATCAAACAAGCCTACTCAAACTTTCCTCAAATTCACTATGTTTTCACCCCACTTCTAAACGAAAAAAAAATCTGATCACTCAAAGACGTTTTTCCCCGTAACATACCAGATTCGGGCGTGGTGTCTTGTCCGAGTTTGGGGTGTTACATATAGATTGTTAATCAATCGCAATACTTGGTTGAAGTTGAAAATTGGGCTTTGGACTAATTGTTAACCGATTGTACCTTTAGGTGCCGCGGAGAGTATCATGTTACAGATTCCGAATAAGGTGTGTAATTCCGTACCCTTCCGAATACCTGTTTGAAATGGTGTGTAATCTCATACCTCTCTGAAAGTTTGCATGAAATGTTCTGTGATTCGGTTAAAATACCGAAGGAAAACCGGAAACCGGCATCCGTGACCACTCGGGCGTGCGTATATATTCGTAGTGGTAACCATATTTTTGCAATGAAACAGTTTGGTCAGCAGCAGTGACGTGATTTTGAAAAATCAAGAAAAATAGGATAAAGGAAGTTAGAAAGTGAAAAAGATATAGAAATAAAGCTTACTGTGTCTATTTTTATATGAAAGAAACCAAGGAGGAAGAGGAATTGTATATTCTGTGATATCTTAATTTTAGTGAGACTGGTTCTGATTGACTTCGTGGTTCCCTGTTCTGTCTTGGAAAAATCATTTAAAATTGTACAAAGTGAATTATGAGTTATAAGTTATATGTATAGATTCCTTAGTGAGCCTATTTTCAATAGAAACAAGTGGGAGCAACATATGAAAATCGTACAGTGAGATATTCGAATTTTAGGTAAGAGAGGTCAGAACCGTTGGTCAGTGAAACAAGGGAATCTTTAATGAATAAACTGTACAAAATGGCTAAGCCAAAAATTCTAGAAAAATTTTAGTAAGAAGATATATGAGTCTAGTTTCAAGGAAAATTTACGGATCTAAATTCTAAGTTTCCTAACTCGAGTTATAGTCAGTTTAGTCAATATGACGCAGATGGACAGTTTCAATTTTTATACCTCACATTAGTAGTTAAATATGGGTTGCGAAATTACCAAAATACCCTTGGAGGGTAAATTACCGAAATACCCCTGGGTTGCGAGATTACCGAATTACCCTCGATGGGCAAAACTAGGATTTTGAAAAATCACGAAAAATAGGATAAAGGGAGTTAGAAAGTGAAAAAGATATCGAAATAAAGCTTACTGTGTCTATTTTTATATGAAAGAAACCGAGGAGGAAGAGGAATTGTATATTCTGTGATAACTTAATTTTAGTGAGACTGGTTCTGATTGACTTTGTGGTTCCCTATTTTGTCTTGGAAAAATCGTTTAAAATTGTACAGAGTGAATTATGAGTTATAAGTTATATGTATAAATTCCTTAGTGAGCCTATTTTCAATAGAAACAAGTGGGAGCAACATATGAAAACCGTACAGTGAGATATTTGAATTTTGGGTAAGAGAGGTCAGAACCGTTGGTCAGTGAAACAAAGGAATATTTAATGAATAAACTGTACAAAATGGCTAAGCCAAAAATTCTAGAAAAATTTTAGTAAGAAGATATATGAGTCTAGTTTCAAGGAAAATTTACGGATCTAAATTCCAAGTTTCCTAACTCGAGTTATAGTCAGTTTAGTCAATATGACGCAGATGGACAGTTTCAATTTTTATGCCTCACATTAGTAGTTAAATATGGGTTGCGAAATTACCAAAATACCCTTGGAGGGTAAATTACCGAAATACCCCTGGGTTGCGAGATTACCGAATTACCCTCGATGGGTAAAACTACAAAATTACGAAAATGCCCCTATGGGCTAAATTACGAAAATGCCCTTATGGGCCAAATTACGAAAATGCCCCTATGGGCTAAATTACGAAAATGTCCTTATGGGCCGCATTACGAAAATGCCCCTACGGGTCATTTTACTAAAATGCCCCTATGGGCCAAATTGCTAGAATGCTTTAGTGGACCGATTTACAAAGTTTTATAATTGGCCGATTTACCGTAATAAATCTCTAAATCAATGATTGTTGTAACATCCCGAAATTGGGCCTAGTAGGATTGGGCCTTGAGCTTTAGGAAAAATTTGAGTATTATTTTTGTGTTGGCTCGGGTAGGAATTTTGTGTGTTAGCATAGTCTTGTGAAGGCTTGATTTTATTTAGGAAGTTAGATAATTTTTAGTATGGTTTATTTAATGAAGTGGATTAAGTGAGCTTAGCACTTAAGTTAATTTAAGTGTTAAATTCTAACACATGAGGAGTTAGTGGCATAGTGGATAAGGAGCTTGAAAGGTTACTTGAGGGAAGTGGTTCGAGTTGCTTGGAAAGCATTTTGAAGACTTTATTTTTGTATCCTAGCATTGATGGACAGTCAAACTCTAATTATGATAGGTTGGACCTTAAGTTTTTGGTAAGTTGAATTTTGGATTAAGGAAAGCATGAAATAGGGGATAAGAATCTTAAGGTTATGGAAGGTTGGGGAGACATAAGGCTTGGTTGTAGGAAAATGTTTTGGAAAGTAATTCTAGGCCTTTAGTGCATGTATGTGGACGGCATGGGTGTCTAGGGGGGTGGCCGAATGTTGTTAGGTAGCTTGGGGGGATAGTTGGCCAATTTTTGTCATTTGAACATCTTTTTGCATTTTTTTCCCTCTCCAAAAACACTCTCTTTGGCCGAATGTGTCTTGTGCATATTGGTGCATATTGCTTTTAATTTTAGCCTCATTTTGTTGAATCAAATCATACCATTTTCCTTTCTTTCATTTGCTCTTTTGAAACCGAAACTACAATCTATCTTTGTGCATTTTTGTGCACTTTCTTTTTGGCAAAGAAGTGTTTGGCCGAATCTCTCCCACATCTCTCTCTTTTTCTTTCTTTCAATATTATTCAAATCACATTTTCCTTTACACTCTCTTGGCCGAATCATTCTTCATCTCAAATCCCATTTCTTTTTCATTTACTCAAAGTTAAAACACCCATTTACATTTTATTTCTTCTTCTCTTTTTATAGCCGAAACTCTCATATTCTTTTGATTTATTTTTTTGGCCGAATATTCAAGGGTAGGACTTCATTTGGTTTTCTTCAATCGGTCTTGAAAGATAGACTCTTTGGGACTTTGGAAGCAATCGTTCTAAGCCTCAATTCTTTGACAACCGTTTTGGGATTTTTGGGGCAATCAAGAATGGATTCGAAAAGAGCAGTTAATAGTGTTTGGAAGAAGGGTGGATCTGCTATACCCTCAAATTTCATACGAAGGGCTGTGTCGGCAGTTCGAGACTTTCCACCGGGATGTGGACCCTCTGCCGGTGATAATCGTTTATTTGAAGTCGTTCGTACCCCCGAGCCATTGTTCGTTCGTGGTTCTTCATCGGGTTATGAACCATCAATCGGAGAGAAATCGCCTATAGTTATTGTTCGAGATTCCGAGGGTATCAACGAGCGGGAAAGTTTAGTTATCACTATTATCAGGTGTGTAACTTATACTAAACATCTAATTGATTAGTAGCTTTATCTATATAGATGTGTTTATAATGAAATATAAACGATTATAGCTTTGGGTACCACTCAATGGTACGATGAATTGAGGTACGCTTTTTCCTTCAGTACTATGTAAGTTTTTAATATGAAACATATTCGATAATTGATTATGATTTTGGGATTATGATTCAAAGGCATGATATTTATATCATAAATAATGCTATATGCATAATATGAAATGTGTTCGATTCCGATATGATTATGGGGTATATGGCATGATATTCAAATAATATGTTATTGCATGGGCATATGGGCAATATTGAAAGGGGAAGTGTTAAGGTGGTTTTACCACATAATCCGTGACTTTGGTCACGATATTATGAATCCGGTGACTTCGGTCATATACTATAAATCCGGTGACTCGTCACAATTATCCGTGGCTATGCCACAATTTATAAGGGCGATGTGCTAGTTGGATCGCAAAGAATCGCTTCGATGGTGTGTAGCGGATGGAGGGTCGATTTAGTCATCCCCACGGTGTGATTGGTAGGTACGGGTGGTGTGTAGCGGATGGATATCTAAGTTGGGTTGGGATTGCATTTCATTTTATATGTACATGTGATTATCTCGATTTGCTATATTATGGGCTTATGGCTAAATGTGATTTAAATGGGCTTTATTGCTATGATCGATTGGGTTTTTAGTGTCTTGTTACACATTGAGTCTCGTTGACTCACCCTTGATGGGATATCTTTTCGTGTGATTCGTGAGATCGCGGATGTGGAGCCGGATGAACTCGAGGAGGCCATGCAATAAAATTTGATTTTACAAGAACTTCCATTTGGGTACCTTATTATATTTTAATTTGGGTTTTCATATTTTATAGATTTGTAATAAGGCCTCTTTAATTATGGTTTTGGATTATTTATATGCTTTGGGATTTATTCTAAACATGTTTAAGTATATCACTTGATTAATTTAATAATTGAGCTAAAGTTTTCTAAACTATAAAATGCTATGGTATTTTATCTTACCATCAGTAATCTAAATTGTTGATAATAAAATTATAAATTAAGTGTTTTCTACAACTTAAATGATTTCCAAAATTTTAAGTTTCTACATTCAAATGCAAACGGTTTCAAAGTATTAATTCGAGTTTTCTTAAAATGAAACAAATGTTTTCTAACCTATGATTTATCCACTTAATTTAAAAGTTTTATTTATGGAATTTCAAAGTAAATTTCCAGTTTTTAACTTATTAAACATCTGATTCCTACAAATATAGAATTACAAAGAATTTTTCACTAAAATTTAATCGCTATCTCAATTTTCTTCGAAACGTTTTTCTTCGTAGCATGCCAAATTCGGTCGTGGCGTATTGACCGGGTTTGGGGTGTTACAATTGTTGTTTATATTTGTGGATATTATGCTTTATTATGTATGCTTTATTATGTATGTTGCATTTACATAATTTGCATGGGATGGGAAAAAAGTTGAAGAGAAGTGTAGCCCGGTGGCATTGCCACAAAAATGTTTGTTATTATGTTTCATTCTGATTCTGGTGGCTCTGCCACAAGTTCTGATATTGGCTATGTGTCAACCTAAATATGGCTTTGTGCCATCGTGATTATGGCTTTGTGCTAAACGTATTTACCCGGGGCTATGTGCCTAACATATGAATTAATGACTCTGTGTCGATCATTTTTACCAATGTTGTGTGCCGGTTATATTACCGTATATGATATTCTGGTGGCTCTGCCACAATCTGTATAGTGGCTACGCCATGAATAATTATGACTCTGGTGGCTCAGCCACAAATATTATGAAATGGCAACTTGCCTGCGATTGGTGTGTTTGGCGGGGTGGGTTGACTTGATCGCCACAGGTGTGATGGGATGGTACGGGTGGTGTGTAGCGGATGGATATCTAGGATGGGTTGGGTTTCATACATTCATACATTTGCTTCATTTTAAGATTGTTATGTAAAAGGGCTTAGGCCCATGATATTGCTATATGGGTTCAGGCCCAGTGGATGACGGTAAGGGGATTTCACACTGAGTTCTTGTAACTCACTCCCCCTTTTTCTTAACCCTTGTAGGTAATGCTCAGTGATGTGGATTTGGGTCATGGATGACTCGGTGGAGGCCATACTTCAGTAATGGTGTTATCGAACTTTAGATTTCTATTTCCGCTTATTTTACTACTCTTACTATTTTGGGTTTTTATGTTGTAATAAGGCATCTGGAATATTTTATTTTTGCTTTATGTTTGTCGTACTTACTATTGTGCTTGAATGATTTTAAATGGGTATTTTTCTAAAACTTAAATAAAGGTTTTCCAAAGTCGATTAACAAATGGATTTCAAAATAAACTTTTATAAATATTTTAACACGGAAGTTTTCACTCGAACTTTCAAACGATATTTTTAAAAGACACGGTTTTATAAGATCATTAGTTCAAATTTTTGATTTCTCAATTAAATTTTGAGGATTAGTAGTATTTTATCAAATATTTCTAATTAAACATGTTTTCTTGATCATAACAAAATAATATCTATTTTAGTACAAATCAAAAGGGATTTAACACGTTTTTCTCATGTGACATGTCAGATCCGGTCATAACGCATGGGTCGGGTTTGGGGTGTTACAGCCTTAATCATCTCTGTGTATCAAATCATAGGTGTGGTCTCGATATGCATAAACGAGGCAAGTTCTAGAATAACAGTTTAATGTTGACACACTCATAATCAATAAAGTGAGCAAGAAAAAGAATTTATGCTCTATAAGGCTCAAAAACTCACAAAAATTATGGGTATTTTGACGTCAACCTCGTAAATTTCAAACTTCAAAGTAATATTTAAATTCTGGTAGACATCCTAAAAAATTTTTAATTCTTGAAAAATACACTTATCATGCCTGATTCTCTAGTATTCTTAGAATTTAATTATCAATGCACAATTATCAATGACTTAATCTAAAACATATCAATAAAAATCATAAATCATCAGGAATTTCATTCTAATCATAATATGAGAAACTTACTTTAAGACAAGGCATAATTCAGGGATTTTCAAATAATGCTATAGTTAACCCCCCCACACTTAAGATGTACATTGCCCTCAATGTACAAAGATAGATAATAACAAAATAATCATAAAGTCATAAGATAGGGAGAGAAGTGAAACTTCCTGAATTTTGGATGAAGTCAATGAAAAGAAACCGGATAGGATTGGAGGTGAACGTGGGAAAGCGTTTCGAACCGTTTGAGTCCTCGAAGTAGCCGTCCTAATTTTATTGTATCCTAAGCTAAATCTAAATGGAATGAATAATAAAAATAAAATAATAAAGAAAATAAAAGAAAATTAAAAGAAATAAAAGTAAAAATAAAAGTAAATAGTGGAAAATGAAAAAAAGAAAAACAACTGGAAAAGAAAAAGGAATAAGGGGGTTAAATAAGAATTATGGATCTGGTGGTTGCCCCCGCCCTTGTACCTTTCTGTGGTGGCCACACGGCCACGGCCACGGCCGTGTGTAAGGCCGTGTGGTATGGAAATCTGTACCTTGGTTAGTTTATGGTTAGGTACTAAAAGGAAAAATAAAAGTAAAAAAAATGGTAAAAATTAATCGGGTTAGTGCTAGGGTTGCCTCTCGAGAAGCGCTCGTTTATAGTCTTAAGCTAGACTTTACCTCTCATTCGTGTGGTCAAGGTGGTTTGAGGAGGTGAAAATCCTTTCTCATGCAATCAATTCGGTTGTGGATATAAAGTTTAAGTCGAGTAATGTTTACCTCAAAAGTGTTGAATTTAGGATTGCTTACCTTGACTGTTCCGTATAGGAAGACATTAAGCACCTCAAAAGTGATTTCTTCGTTTGCCTTGAGGTCTGAATTGGTGATTCGAGGGTCTTCCTTATTCAACAATACTTGATCCCCTATTTTGAAGTGATTTGTTGTTCCTATCGGCTCAAATCAGGGTTTCCGTTGGTTTCACTTCGTGTATTCCTAGTTTCTCTTTAAAGTGTGTTTTCTGCTTTTCTAGTTCGTCGACCTTAAGGCTTTGTTCCTCATATAGTTCTTCTTTATTGGAACAAGGTCTATGATCTGGCTCCGGTTTGTAGCTTTATGGTGTTTCCTGCAATGAAGGTCGAACAAGTTGGTTATCAACTGAATTTACTTTCTCACCTTTATCACTTGATGTTCTGGCCGAATCAAGAGCTTGAAGAGTGACTATCTCGTCGCCTACACGAAGTATGAGTTCACCTGCATAGATATCAATTTTAGCTCTGGCAGTTGCTAAAAAGGGTCATCCTAAAATTAAAGAGATATTATTGTCCTCATCCATGTCTAAAACGACAAAGTCTACTGGGAATACGAATTTATCAATTTTGATTAGAACATTTTCTATTATACCCCTAGGAATTCTGATAGTTTTATCAGTTAATTGGATGCTCATCCTAGTTTGTTTGGGTTTCCCTATACCTAGTTGTTTAAATAATTTATAAGGCATAACATTTATGCTTGCCCCTAAATCGGCTAACGCATTTTTTATAGATAAACTACCAATTATGCATGGAATTGTAAAACTCCCTGGATCTTTTAATTTCTGTGGTAGTCTAATTTGTAGAATTGCCGAGCACTTTGCGTTGAGTTCCACATGTGATTCCTCGTCTATCCTTCGCTTTTTCGTTAACAACTCCCTTAAAAATTTTCTAGAGTCTGGTATCTGTGAAAGAGCTTCGAGTAGAGGTAAGTTAATATGTAATTTCTTTAAAAGTTTAAAAAACTTATCGAACTGTTCCTCTGTATCATCTCTCTTTAATGCTTCGGGGTAAGGTATGCGAGGTTGGTACTCTTTGATTACCAATTTTGGCTTTTCTCATGTTACCTCTACTTTAAATTCTTCTACCTCGTGTTCTTGTATTGAGTTGGGTTCATCTAACCCTTTACTATCATGAGCTGTGATGGTTTGAATTTGCTCTTTTAGGTTAGTTTCAGTGTTTCTTGGCAAGCTTTCTTGTAGTTGTTCAGAGATCAGCTTCGCAAGTTGTCCAACTGACTTAGTAAGTTCCCCAACTTGGTTCTCGATCCCTTTGATTGATGCCTCTTGATCTTCGAGTCTTTGTTTGGTGTTTTAGAGGCGAGTTTCTGTGGTCGCCATGAATTTTGTCAAACATCTCTTCAATGTTCGACTCATATTCCTGTTGGTGAGGTGGTTGTTGAAATCTGGAGGAAGTTCCAGTCCTTGGCTATTTTGATCATCCCATGAGAAATTGGGATGGTACCTCCAACCATATCCGTAGGGTGGGTACTCATGATTTGCCATGCCTCCTAGATTCGAGTCATATTGCATTTCTGGGTGTACCTGCGAGAGACTATACAAACCATCCATCTTTTCATTCATCATCTCTAATTGGTTAAATAACTTGGTGACCACGTCGAGGTTGAAGACATGGCGGCTTTTGTTGGCGTTGTCCTCATAACTTGCCACTGATAGTTATTTAGTGCCATCTCCTCTATAAACTAAAATTACCTGTCAAAGCAAATAAAAGAAAAATTAGCAAAGTAAAGAAAATGAAACTAATAATAAAAAAATTAAATTGCAATAAAAAAATGGCTAAAGTAATAAAAATTAAGCTTTCTTAATATTTTAGTTCCCGAACATGGCGCCAAAAACTTGATCATTTGTGAATCAGAGCTTTAAAATTTATAAAAAGAATGATCGAACCTAGAAACTAACTCTGACAACGATTGAGGCAAGTGCACCTATCGAACAGTAGTATAGCTTAGGCAAGACTGGATTGTCAAACCCAAAGGAACTAAAAGTACTAATACTAAATTTCTTTTTATTATCTAGCCTAAAAATAAAGAGAGATTGTTTATCTATTCTAAATTAATTAACTACTAAACTAAAGACTCTAAGACAAAGAAGAATGAATTTGGAAAATAACTTGGGAAAACTCAGTTGATTTAGATGATACCCTAGGAAGAATCCACCTAGACTTCACTTGTTATCTAACACTGAACCATACGATTTATTCACTTAGTTTGATCTGTAAGACTCCCTAACATATATTAAACCCTCTCTCGAGGCGAATAACGTCTAACCCTAGGTTAATTAGTGGAACTCTTGTTCTCTTATAATAACCCCCTAGAATAGCAGTAAATCGATCTATGGATTCCCATATTAGGTTTCACCCTAATTCAGCAAAATCTTTTCACCCTATCTCTAGGCGTGCGATCAACTCCGCTTAATTATGTTGGATCTACTCTTAGGCAGGGTCTATTTCTCCTCCACCTAAGCACATCAAATTTTGATTAAGCTCACATAATTAAAAACAAACTAAGTATTTATCATATAATTCAGAAAATAATAACAAGATTCATCATAGGTTTCATCCCCTTCGGGTATCCGAAGGGTTTAGTTCATAACAATAAAGGAAAACATCTCGAGAGAAAAGATAAAACAAAACATAAGAAATCCCTAAAACCCCCTGAAGGAATTGAAGGAGAGATCCTCCGTCTTGAGTATAATTCTGGCTTCTTGAGATGGATCAACTGGCTATCCCTGAGTGAATCCCCACAAATCTGCCTTCTCTGGCCTAGCACGACCGCACGTCGACTCCCCTTGATAGAGGGTTTCTGTCTAACTCCCCGAATAAGTTGCCCCATTGGGTGTTTATATAGGTTTTGAGATGTGTTACTTGGCCTCGAAGTATCCTAATTTGCGTGCAATTTCTATTTGGGGGTTTAATTAGACTTTGGAGTGTGTTTCTTTGCCTCCAAGCATCCAAATCCGAGTAAAACTCCTCTTGGCCGCGGTAGGACACGGCCTCTGGCACACGCCCGTGTGAATTGTGGTCAGGCCGTGTGAACTTCGTTGATGAGGCACGACCGTGTAAATCGTGGTCCAGGCCGTGTTCGAGATCTTTAAGGAGGCACGGCCGTGTGATCTTTGATCCAGGCCGTGTCGATTTCATGCTTTGGCCCATTTGTCCCGTTTTAAGCACGTTTTGCGTTCTTTTCATTCCTGGTGCTTTCCTGGGTATAAGACATGAAAAGAAAGGATTACGAGCACCTTTTTACATAAAATAAGGGATAATTCATCCAAAATCATACTAAATATGGGATTAAAATATGTTACTTTTACGGTTTATCAGTAATCCACATGACCAAGGCCAATTTGGGCCTTGTGGGCTACATGGGCGTATGGGCCCACACGGGTAGACAACATGGGCGTGTGAGCCTATTTCCACTAATTTATTGTTAAGGTTGCACGGGTCACCCGAGACGACTGTGAACCTACTGTAGGGTCGGTAAGATTACCTAGACCCCTAACTGAATGACTGCTATATCTATACTCGATATGTTTATATATATGAATGTATATTGAGCATGCTGTTTGTGCTGTACTATATATGTGTGATATACCATGACTGGGCATGACATAATTGTATGATGCATTGCATAGGGATGGGTTGATATTGATTAGAGGAAGTGTACTGAAAGGCTTCGAGCCTAATTTTCTGGCAGCATAGCTGCAAATAATTGTCTAGTGCCGCATTCGGTGCTAATTGGAGTGTAGGGATGGGTGGGTTGATTATATCCCCACATGGAGTGCAGGGTTGGACGGAGATAGAGTGTAGAGGCTGGTTATGTAGGATTTTCTGATTGCATATCTGTTATTGTTACTGTACTGTGATGGGCTAAGGCCCTAATGCTTACTGTTACTCAAATGGGCTAAGGCCCAAACTGGACTGATATTAATACTAGAAGAGGGCTTAGTCCAAGACTGTGATTATTTGTATATTAACTGTTTGTGTGTATGGGGGTTACACACTGAGTTTACAAAAACTCACCCTTCTACTTAATCTGTACAGGTAATCCCCAGTCTTAGGTGGATCGGTGCGCGGAGGACTCAGTGGTGGGTACACGACTCATTCTATATTGTTTGTTACGTAATCATGATTTTTAATTTTATGTGGGAATTTTTCTGTAATAATGGCCTCTACAGACTTTTGGTTTAAATTTGGATTTTATACTGCTTTATGTTTTATAACTGCTAGTGGTAAGAGAAACTCGGGTTTTCAAAAGATATGAATGTTTTATCAAAATACTACGCATACGCAAACTGTTTTAAAAGCTTCTGGAAAGTATAATGTTTTGGGAAAAGAATGACACTTTACAAATAAACAAGGTTTTGAAAATGAATAATATTTTGAAAACTAACGACTGAATAAGAATCATGATTTTGGAATTAATAAAAGATAATGAGGATTTCTAAACGGAAAACGTTTTAAGCAAAGTTACGGTTTTTAAACACACTACCATGTGACATCGCCAGATTCGACCATAACGTCCAGGCCGGGTTTTGGGTGTTACATTTAGTGGTATCAAAGCCAGGTTGCAAAAACTCGACTGTGGATTTGGGTCTTAAGATTTGATTTTCTAATGATTTGGATTGTTTTTACTGAACGTGTGGTACACCGAGTCTCCGGCGCTGATCCTGTAAGTTCTCTGAAACTATTATGTGTTTTGAATCAAATCGAGCGTCTGGCGAAACTACTATAGGTAGTATACTGCACTAAAAACACTCAAGTTAGTGTCTAACTGATACTGTAGTAAAACCGATAGACACTGCGTTGTACGAAAATGAACTTAACACTTCTGATACTGTTTTCGTAAAGCATCTGTTAATAAACACTGGAACTGTAAACTGATGCATAAAACTGTAAATACATATAAAACACTATTAGTCAATGAGCACACGAGGTACTCGCGGATGGGGTACAAGAGGCAGTGGTAGATGCCGTAGAGGGGCTCGAGCGGGGTCCTCATCTTCTGGTAACCTACCCAATCTGGACATTAGCGAGACGCCGGTGTCGCCTGTTACTAAAACTGGGTCTGGGTCTCACGATCGAGCGGCTGGGGATGACGCACTGTGCCAAGCCATGTTAAGAATCCTAGAGAGGGTCGCTAGGCCCAATACTAGAGCTGGAGGCCGAGGGTCAGTTATGGAACGACTCCGATCTAACGGAGCTGAGCTCTTCAGGGGTATTGTCGGAGTTGCCCCTAATGTGGCGAAATACTAGATTGAGGCCATAGAGAAGATTATGGATGACCTGGACTGCAACTCTGAGCAGAAATTAAAGGGTGTTGTATTGTTGCTATGAGATGAGGCATATCAGTAGTGGCTCACTGTTAAGGAGGGCACTCAACCCGATCGACTAACCTGGGAGTTCTTTAAGACGGTGTTCCAGGGAAAGTATGTGGGTGCCAGTTACGTGGATGCCCGTAGGAGAGAGTTCCTGAATCTGACTCAGGGAGATAGATCGGTGGCCGAGTATGAGGCCAAATTTCTGCGACTGAGCCGCTATGCGTGAGGAATGGTGGCGATTGAGTACGAGCGATGTGTTTGCTTCGAGGATGGCTTCAGGGATAATCTAAGGGTTTTGATAGCTCCATAGAGGGAGCGAGACTTTGCGGCACTGGTTGATAAGGCGAAGATCACTGAGGAAGTGAAGCATGCTGAGCGTCAGAGCAGAGAGAGAGGTAGGAATAAGAGGGATTCGGAGCCCTCGAGTTCCGTTTAGAGGCCTAAGAAAAAGGCCAGAGTTGATGGACCGGTCAAAGTTGGGGCTCAAATTGCTGCTACTGGGCAGCCACCGTGTACTGACTATGGTAGACGTCATCTGGGCGAGTGATGGAAAAGGACTCGGGCATGCTTGAGGTGCAGTTCTTTGGAGCACCGTATTAGGGATTATCCGTGGAGGGCCGATCAGATGCAAGCTTCGGGTAATAATACTACACAGCCATCGAGGGTGGTTGGTGCCGGTGAGAGGGCGTGGTCGGGCGAGGAGGTGGTAATGGTTTGGGTGGTGGTCGAGAGCACGGCAGAGGTTTGGACATCCGAGGTGAGGCGGTGGCTCTAGTTTATCTTTGCACGTCATCGAGAGGAGGGTGATGCTCCGGACGTCATTACAGGTACGTTCTTTATTTATAATGTACCTTATACTACCTTGATAGATATAGGATCCACTCACTCCTATATAGCTTGTACTGTATCTGAAAACTTGGGTATACTGGTTGAGAGCACTACGAGTGAGGTCACTGTACTTAGTCAGCTGGGACAATCGGTAAGGGTAAATAAACTGTTTAGAGACGTCCCTTTAGAGGTACAAGGGGTAATCTTTCAGGCTAGTCTGATGGAGCTTCCATTTGGGAGTTCGATTTAATATTAGGGATGGATTGGTTGGTCAAACACCGAGTGAGTTTGGACTGTGCCACAAAAAGGGTAGTACTGAGAACTGATGAGGACAACGAGGTAGTCGTAATTGGGGAACGTCGAAACTACTTGACAAATGTGATTTTTGCACTGAGGGCGAAAAAGTTGGTTCGTAAGGGATGTAAGGCGTATCTGGCCTACATCAGTGTATCAAGTGCTGGGGATTCTTCGGTTAAAGATATCAAAATTATTAAGGACTTTCTGGACATTTTTCCTGAGGAGTTACCTGGGTTGCCTCCGAATCGTGAAGTAAAGTTTGGGATTGAGCTCCTTCCTGGTACAGCCCCGGTGTCCATTGCTCCTTATAGAATGGCACCAAAAGAGCTTGTGGAGCTTAAGGCTCAGATTCAAGAGTTACTGGATCGTGGGTTCATCCTCCCTAGTGTGTCTCCGTGGGGAGCACCAGTTCTGTTCGTGAAAAAGAAGGATGGGTCCATGCGTATGTGTATTGACTACCGACAACTGAACAAGCTGACCATCAAGAATAGGTACCCCCTACCGATGATTGATGATCTGTTTGACAAGTTTCGAGGAGCTTCGGTTTCCTCTAAGATTGATCTATGACCAGGGTATCATCAATTGAGAGTTAAAGAGGCTGACGTGCATAAGAAGACATTTAGGACTCACTACGGCCACTACGAGTTCCTAGTGATGCCATTTGGACTGACGAATGCACCAGTAGCTTTTACGGATCTGATGAACCGAGTGCACCAGCCCTATCTGGATCGGTTCGTGGTGGTGTTTATTGACGACATACTGGTCTATTCGAAGTCGGAGGATGGGCACGATGAACACCTCAGAGTGGTTCTACAGATTCTACGAGAGAAATAACTGTACGCCAAGTTCAGTAAATGTGAGTTCTGGTTACGTGAAGTAACATTTCTGGGACATGTGGTTTCTGCTGAGGGGATTAAAGTTGATCCTCGAAAGATTGATGCGGTATTGGAATGGAAACAACCTAAGACTGTATCAGAGATCCACCATTTTCTGGGACTGGTAGGATATTATCGACGATTTGTAGAGCTTTTCACTGATTGCAGCACCCTTGACCAAGCTGCTACGTAAGGGTGTGCCGTTTAAGCGGGTGATTTAAAAAAAAAGAGCTTTGAGAAGCTCAAGATCAGATCTTCGAGGCCCCTCGCCTGATACGTCTGACCCAGTGCGGAAAGGAGTTTACTGTTTATAGTGATGCATCACATGTCGGTTTAGGATGTGTATTGATGCAAGAGGGTAAGGTGGTAGCGTACGCGTCTCGTCAGCTTAAGACTCATGAGGCGAATTATTCGAAACATGACTTGGAGTTGGCCGCGGTGGTATTTGCACTGAAAATTTGGAGGCATTATCTGTACGGTGAGAAGTGTATCATTTACACTGACCATAAGAGCCTCAAGTATCTCCTCACTCAGAAGGAGCTGAATCTTAGGCAGCGTAGATGGATTGAGCTACTTAAGGACTACGACTGTACGATGGAGTACCACCCTGGTATGGCTAATATGGTGGCTGATGCACTGAGCCGTAGGGCTATGACTGATTTGAGGGCAATGTTTGCTCGCCTCAGTCTATTTGATGATGGTAGCCTGTTGGCCGAACTTCAAGTTAAACCGACGTGGATAGAATAGATTAAGGGTAAGAAGTTAGAGGACGAGTCTTTGGGCTTTCGTTTCTGATAGATTGAGAGTGGTAGCACATCAGATTTTGGACTGAATAGCGAAGGGGTACTCTGTTTTCGTGGGAGAGTCTATGTACCGAATGATACCGAGTTGAGACAGTCTATACTGCGAAAGGCGCATAGTAGCCCTTATGCTATGCATCTTGGCGGGAATAAGATGTACCGATACATTCGTCAGTTATATTGGTGGCTAGGTCTTAAGTGTGAGGTTACAGACTTTGTGGGTAAATGTCTGACATGCCAACAGGTTAAGGCTGAGCATCAGTTACCTTCGGGTTTGCTGCAGCCAGTCAAGATTCCACTTTGGAAGTGGGAACGTGTAACTATGGACTTCGTTAGTGGGTTTCCCCTTACACCCACTAAGGACTCTGTATGGGTCATCGTGGATCGATTGACCAAGTCTGCCTACTTCATACCTGTTCGTACTGACTACTCTTTACAGAAGCTAGCTAAGCTGTATGTGTCTGAGATAGTGAGACTGGATGGGGTACCCGTTTCAATAATATCTGATAGGGATCCTCTTTTCACGTCTCGGTTCTAGAAGAAGCTACATGAAGCTTTGGGTACAAGATTGGACTTCAGTACTGCGTTCCATCCTCAGACTGACGGTCAGTCAGAGAGGGTGCTTCAAATATTGGAGGACATGTTGAGAAGTTGTGTGATTGATTTTTGAGGCAGTTGGGAGGACTATCTGCCGCTAGCAGATTTTGCTTATAACAATAGCTATCAGTCTAGCATATAGATGGCACCCTACGAGGCATTATATGGTCGTAGGTGTCGCACACCTTCATGTTGGATTGAGTTGGGCGAGCGGCGTGTTTTGGGCCCTGAAATTGTTTCTGATACCGAGGATAAAGTTAGACTGATTTGAGACCGACTGAAAGTGGCAGCTGATAGGCAGAAGTCCTACGCAGATTTGAAGCGACATGAAATTGAGTATTCTGTGGGGGACTTCGTTTTTCTCAAGGTCTCGCCATGGAAGAAGGTGCTGAGGTTTGGACGTAAAGCCAAGTTGAGCCCTAGATTCATTGTGCCCTATCATATTCTGAAGCGAGTAGGACCGGTTGCCTACCAGTTGGAGTTACCTCCAGAGTTAGATCAGATTCATGATGTATTCCACGTCTCAATGTTGAGGCGCTACCGCTCTGACCCAACTCATATTGTTCCAATTGAGGAGATCGAGGTCAGACCAGATCTGACTTTCGAGGAGGAGCCGGTTCAGATATTGGATCGCGATGTAAAAGTTTTAAGGAAGACGTTAAGGTTCTTTAGCGTAATCATAGCTCGGAGGAGGCCACGTGGGAGTCTAAGGATGCAATGCGACAGCAGTATCCTCATCTGTCCTAATCAGGTAAAATTTTGAGACCAAAATTTTCTTTTAGGCGGGTAGAGTTGTAACGCCCCAAAAATCTCTTATATTTATTTTCGTGTGTTTGAGACACAACTGTGTATCTGCTTCAGTGGTTAAGTGCTCTGGGAGTGTCTGAGAAGTCTTGGGTTCAAGCCTTAGCTTGGGCAAAATTTTTGTTTTTAATTGAGTAAACCCCTATCTTTAGCCAGTAGGCTTATGAATAAATATTGGTAAAGTATGTCAGAATGGGCCTGCTGGTCTGGTGGTTAAGTGGAGTGTAAATAAGCTGGAGGTCTGGAGTTCGAGTCACTGTGTAAACAAGGGATATATTTTGCTGCTTGTGTCTTGTGAGAGTTTGAGATGGACTAGAAATCTGAGTAGTGGATTTAGTGGGGAGTTTGATGGAGAGAATTAAGGGATTTGGGAATTATCAAAAGATATTTTTGTTTTCTTTTTGAAATTTTTGGTTTTCCTTCCCCCTCTCAAACAAAATTCTGATGTTTTACAGTTCATGTTTACACACTGCCGAAATTCCCTTTGAATCGCCCTCTCCCTTGTTCCTGTTCGTTTTTCTGTAAATCATCCTTTCTTTTTGCATTGAGAATTGGTCCTACGCGATTTCGGTAAGTGACCCTCTCTTCTGCCATGAATTTCTTAATGATTGAGTAGTAATGTTTCTCTTCTGCAGTTAATGGCATAGGAGGAGGCTCTGGTCAGTGAATTTCGTATTTCACGTTTAAACGGTGTTAACGGGAAGTATTCGTCGGCGGTGAGTCGAGTTACTGTTGATAAGTTATTTTTGAAAACTCGTTAATTAGTCTGCTAAATCGATTTTGAATGCTTCTCTGATAGGTTTTCAGGCTTAGGGAGTGTTTCGACCTCGAAATCGAACCAGGTGTGTAATCGAAACGCAGAAAACGCAACTCGGAAAAAAGCTGAAAAAGCTCTCTGTCGATGCCACACGGGCGTGTAGTAGCCTGTGTGGTAGGCCGTGTGCAAGGCTGTAAGCCACAACACGGCCGTGTGGTCGACGAGCCAGGCCGTGCGCAGGTGACAAGGCCGTGGGATGGCCGAGCAAGGCCGTGTGCAAGACACAGGCTTGACCAATTGGGCCGTGTAGGCCACACGGGCGTGTGGGCCCACACGGATGAACCACACGGGCGTGTGGAATTCTGGGCTAGGCCGTGTGATCCACACGGCCAAGGCAAATTTGGGCCGTGTGGGCCACACGGGTGTGTGGGCCCACACGGGCAAACAACATGGGTGTGTGAGCCCATTTCCATTGATTTATTGTTAAGGTTGCACGGGTCACTTGAGGCGACTGTGAAGCTACTTTAGGGTCAGTAAGATTGCCTAGACCACTAACTGAATGACTGTTATATCCATACTCGATATGTTTATATATATGAATGTATATTGAGCATGCTGTTTGTGCTGCTATACTGTATATGTGTGATATACCATGACTTGGCATGACATAACTGTACGATGCATTGCATGGGGATGGGTTAATATTGATTGGAGGAAGTGTACTGAAAGGCTTCGAGCCTAATTTATTGCCAGCATAGCTGCAAATTACTTTCTAGTGCCGTATTCGGTGCTAATTGGAGTGAAGGGATGGGTGGGTTGATTATATCTGCACATGGAGTGCAGGGTTGGACGAAGATGGAGTGTAGAGGCTGGTTGGGTAGGATTTTCTGACTGCATATCTGTTATTGTTACTGTACTGTGACGGGTTAACGCCCTAATGCTTACTGTTATTGAAATGGGCTAAGGCCCTAAACTGGACTGATATTGATACTAAAAAAAGGCTTAGTCCCAGACTGTGATTATTTGTATATTAACTGTTTGTGTGTATGGGGGTTACACACTGAGTTTACGAAAACTCACCCTTCTGCTTAATCTGTACAGGTAATCCCCAGTCTTAGGTGGATCGGTGCGGTGGAGGACTCAGCGGTGGCCACACGACTCCTTCTATAATGTTTGTTACGTAATCATGATTTTTAAGTTTATGCAGGAATTTTTTTTGTAATAATGGCCTCTACGGACTTTTGGTTTAAATTTTGATTTTATACTGCTTTATGTTTTATAACTACTAGTGGTAAGAGAAACTCGGGTTTTCAAAAGAGATGAATGTTTTATAAAAATACTACGCACATGCAAACTGTTTTAAAAGCTTCCGTAAAGTATAATGTTTTGGGAAAAGAGTGACACTTTGTAAATAAACAACGTTTTGAAAATGAATAATGTTTTGAAAACTAACGACTGAATAAGAATCATGATTTTATAATTAATAAAAGATAATGAGGATTTCTAAACAGAAAACGTTTTAGGCAAAGTTACGGTTTTCAAACAGCTACCATGTGACATCACCAGATTCGGCAATAACGTCGAGGCTGGGTTTGGGGTGTTACAGGGAGTAAGCATAAAGCTTAGTAAGTTTGCATGAAATAAATAGCAACATAGAGGCTTATGATAACATCCATACATTACATTGAGTTATAACACAAGATCTCAAGCACATTGACTTAACTTACTCATGCTTACTCTTACTAATCACATATCACATATCAGATTCATTTCTCGTAAGTTACTCATATGTACTTGTATCACTTCATCACATAACTTTAGCACTTTTATCATCTAGAACATAGACTTAGCTCTTTATCCCATTGAACCACTTAAAATATAGAAGGATACCCGGAATTCGTCATTCACGTAATAAGATGCCAATGCCATATACTAGATATGGTCTTACATGGGATCAACTATTGATGCCAATGCCATATCCTAGATATGGTCTTATACGGGATCTCTTATCGATGTCGACGCCATATCCCAGATATGGTCTTATACGAGATCGTACGTCGATGGCATGTCCCCGACGTGGTCTTACACAGAATCACTTTTCGATGCTGATGCCATATTCCAGATATGGTATTATATGGGATCTCCATTCGGTGCCAAGGCCATATCCCAGATATGGTCTTATACGGGACCTTATGAATCTCATGTCTTGACAAGGATATCCTTTCCATTCATAAGGTTCAACTGGGATTTCAACATAATATAATTTCATCATATTTTCATCGAGACTTTGTTAACCAATATCATAAAGATAATATACGTTTCACGAAATATCAAGCATTTAAAAGCATAATAACATTATGTTGATTTATTACACACAAACTTACCTCGGTAACAAAATATGTAGAGTTGTTCAATTTAGTCCATTACTTTGTTCTTTCCTCGGTTTCTGTCCGGACTTCGTGCTTCTTGATCTATAATGACAATTTCACTTATTTAATGATCACATTGACTAAAATAATCCATGAATCATACTTTGGCAAAATTATGATTTTGCCCCTAAACTTTCACATATTTACAAAATGGTCCATAGGCTCGTATAATGAAATGTAATCATTTCCTTGGTTACCCAAGCCTATCCAAACCTATCTTAAGCTGATAATAGCTCATATTTTCCTTCAAAACTGATTTTTACTACACATTTTATCACTTTTACAACTAGGTCATTTTTATGAGTTTTCCATGAAAATCACTTAGAAAAAGATGTTTATCATACATCAAACTTTCATATTCCTCCATTAAACATCAAAATACATGTATTTCATACATGGGTAAATTTTTGAACATGAACCCTAGTTTAAAATATAGCTAGAAATAGCTAAATCGAGCTACGAGGATCTAAAAAATACGAAGAACATCAAAAACGGGGCTAGGAGGTACTTACAATCAAGCTTGAAAGTTGAAGAAACCCTAGCTATGGTGTCCTTGAGAATTCTGGCCAAGCATGGAGAAGATGGACAAGATTTTTGACTTATTTTCCCTTTTAATTCGTTTATTATCCAAATGACAAAAATGCCCTTAAGGCCCTTCCTTGAGATTTTTCCTTCCCATGTCCATTTTTGTTCATCTTGACATATAATGGTCTAATTGCTAAATAAGGAACTCTAATAATTTTTATAATGCTATTTCATACTTGAATCTCTAGAATCTCATCTTTTTTAATTTTTGCAATTTAGTCCTAAAGGATAAATTAATAACTAAATCATAAAATTTTTTCATGAAATTTTCATTAAATCACGCAACCATGTAATAGACCTCATAAAAGCCATAAAACACATATATCTACTTTGGATTTGTGGTCTCGCAACCACTATTCCGACTAGGCCCTAAATCGGGCTGTTACACGAAGGGCAGAAAATGTTACCTAAAAATAAAAATTCCTAAATATTCATGCAATTCTGACTATAGTAAATACCTCCTAATGCACTTAGGTTATCTTTATTCTAAACTCAGTTACTCTATTCTCATTTATTCTGTCATTTCAAAACTCTAATTACAAATATTATTGTTTTCTAGGGAATTCATCTTGCCACATGGTTTCTTTACTTGAAAATATTAATGAATCATACACTAGTTTCCTGGTATTACATCATGCCACAATTTGAATGTAACTCACTCATGAAGCTAAGGCTTTTAACTAAAAAGATGGATAGAGCAAACAACTACCTCCTTAGCTAATCAGCCTTTTACTATAGTGGAGTGTCTGTCAACTATATTTTTTACTCACTCTTATTTGAAATTATTTTTCTGATCAATAATAGGATGGAGCAAAAAAAGTATTACTGATCTACTCAACATTTTCAAACATTGCAGTGATTCTTCTCATTTTGCCATGATATTCAATATTACACATTGTCGTTTTACTGAATTTAAGTTTAAGAATTCCTAAATGTATTAAAAGAAACCTACTATAGACTAATTACAATTATAAATAGGACATTCTACTTTTAGTAATCAAATTTCACACAATTATCCTCAACTAAACATATATTCACCGATCACAATTTTCTAATTTTATCGAAGAATTATTATCCTTATCGAATATCATAGATAATAATATACTTGTCATAGTCTGGAAGTTACTTAGAATTTGTATGTAATGGCAAAATGAATGACAAAATGCATGAATATTAAAACATATATCTACTGCATACTATATTTACAACACACACACCCCCAAACCTAAAGGATGCATTGTCCTTAATGCATGAACAATGAAACATTTCAAAATGCAAAAACAACAACTTACAAATATAAAAATGCAATGACAACTAAATATGAATGCATGAAACATATGTTATAAAATGAAAAAGATGCAAATGAAATTAAAAACAAAAGCTTGGAAGGAACTTGGGTTACTCTAATTGGGTTGGGTTAATTTTCTTGCAATGCATTTGTAACGCTGCTTCCTTTCCACTTCACCAGTATCATCTCAAACTGATTTCCCAGCAGCTTGCTTGTAGCGCTTCTTTTTTAGCTGATTAATTGGCACCTCTTCTTCATCATCAGTATCTGATTTTGTGAGATCATTAATCAGTTGATGAATTGCACGCTCTTGCTTGATCATAGGTGCAGTGGATTTCGGTGTGGTGGTAGTTGTAGCAGGTTTAGAAGTTTGACTCAAAATCAGCTTCATCCTTATCAGATTCAATATGAATAGATTCAGTTTTCTCCTTCTATCCCTATTTTTCTGTGTTCTTCTTCTCTATAGTGGCTTCTTTTGCATCTCCATCATCATCTTCTAGCTCCAACAACAATTCTTTAGGAAAAATAGGGAATGTAGGCATAGATCGGGTAAAGTTCTTTTGAAGAGATTTCTTAATGGCTTTGTCTCGTCGTCTGACATATCCCCAAAATAGAGTCATTTCTTAATGGCGTTGGCCAAGATCGTGGTTATCTTCAGTTGTTGTTTTTCCATCATCTAAAATTGTTGTTGCAACATCTCAAGAGCATCAATCACTTTTTACTTAAAGTCACTGTGAGATGTTGATGGAGTAGGATCAGTAGTCATATGTGGAGAAGCCGTGGATGTAGAGCCAAGATGCTTTGACATTTCCTCCCCTGAAGATCTCAGGGCAATTTGCTTGGTTATAGCTCTTTTATTGGGGATTTTGTCTTCATTTTCCTGAGTAGAAACCTTTACTCTTTGGCACAGTGCCGTAATGAGCGACGAAAAGTTTAAGGTATGGACATTCTTTTGTGTGCAGCGGTGGACTTCTCTAAAAATAATTTGTCCAACATTTATCTTTCTTCTAGCCATAACCGAGTGCAGCAACAACATGTGTTCCTTGGAAATAATAGAGTTGTGCATAGAAGGGCTAAGATGAGATTTAAGGAAATGATACCATACCCTACATTGAGGCTTCAAAGTTACACGGTTGATGGTGTAGCAATAATATCGAGAAATTGTCCATGTCGTTCCTTCTACACATGAATCTGTCAAAACTTGGTTTAGTCCTTCAGTCGTTATTGTCTTAACAAATTAAGAGTGTTCATCAGGGCCTTCAGGTAACCCATATTATGCATTGATTGAGTTTTCATCGAATAACACCGAGACACTGCACACATATATGAAAGCATTTTCAGAAGATTTTAAATATGCATAAAATTCTTTGACTACCTTAGTGAGGACGTCATCAGGGTGGAAATAGAAGATTTGCCACCCATGTTTCTCCACGATAGATGAGATGGCTTCAAAATAGCCCATAAAGGGGGTATCTTGGAAAAGGAAACCTTTTTCCATGCAAAAAGGTCACTTTGATATGTTCTTGTTATATTTTTCTTTCGCAATTTTGCTAAATAATGTCCGTGGATGAACAAAGGTGGAAGAAGATGGTGCTTGGCGAGCCATAATGAAAAAAGGTGAAACCTTTACAGTTTATGGACTAAAAAAAATAGAGAAGGGTGAAGAAGATGAAATGGAAAGTTAGTTAGAAAAGAAGTGAAACAACTAGGGTAAAACGTGAGAGAAAATATAGAAGTGACGTGGGGGATAAGATTAACCTGAAATTGTCCCCTAACACAAAACAAAGAAAAATTGAGCGGGAAAAAGAAAAATAATAGAAAATTATTAAACTAAAATTATCTAATAAATTAAATGGGCTGATTTCTATAAACCTGGGCCGTAGTGTGCCTGCAACAAAGGAAAATAAAAGTTAAGTAAACTTATTGAATAAATCAAACAAAGAAATTAAAAACAAAGTAAATGAATAAAACAATGCAGGGGAGAAATATTAAGCTGTTCGAGTAGTGATGGATTTTTTATCATGAATTATAGGAGCTCCAAAGTAATGCTTTAATCATTGGTCATTGACATTAAAAGTAGAACCAGTCTTGCTGTATTTGACTTTTACAACTCCATGAGGATAGACATGCACTATCTCGAATGGGATAGACCAACGAGATTTTAATTTGCCAAGAAACAATTTAAGCCTAAAATTAAATAACAAGACTTGTTGTCCAAGTGCAAATTGCTGTGGCAAATCTTGTTTTCATGCCATCGTTTGGTCTTTTATTTGTACAACTTAGCATTCTCATAAGCTTGTGCTTTGAACTCGTCCGTCTCATTCAACTCCAATAGGCAATTAGTACTAGTAGCACTCCAATCCATATTCAATTTCTTAATTGTCCAATATGTCTTATGTTCAAGTTCAATGGGCAAATGACAGGGTTTCCCATAAACAAGCTTGAAAGGCGACATCCCCAACGGTGTCTTGAATGCAGTTCAATATGCCCACAAAGATTCATCCAATCTGGATGATCAATTGATGACGTCACGAACTAACTAAAATACGACAAAGGCTAGCGCACCTATCGAATGGTAGTATAGCTATGGTGAGTTGGGAATATCGTATCCACGAGGACTAAAAGTACTAGTAGTTACTATATTTTTATTATCTAGCCTAATAAATTGAAGCGATTTATTTTAACCTAATCTTGACTAACTTAATTACTAAGATGAAATAGAGAATAAAGTAAGAAAATATTTGAAGAAAACAAATGAGAGAGACAATACTCAGGAAAGAATCCACCTAGACTTCACTTATTATTCTAAATCTGAATTAAACGATTTATTCACTTGTCTTGATCCGTAGAAATCCATAACTTATGTTAATATCTCTTTCGAGAATAAGAACAACTGACTCTAGGTTGATTAATTGAAATATCTTTCTAATTAAAACCCATATTGTCGCATTAACTCGATCTATGAATTCCCCTATTAGATTTGACTTTAATCTGGTAGATTTATGTCGTCCTATTTCTAGGTTTGCATGCAACTCCACTCAATTATGCCAGATCTACTCTTAAACAGGGACTTTTGCTCCACTGAATAAGCACATCAATCATAAATTAATATCCTGAAAATATTAAAACATGAAATAAGAACACATAATTGAGATCAAGAACAAATATTTATCATGTAATTCAGAAAAATAAAATAATTAGATCTTAGGTTTCATCCTCCCTAGGTATCTAGGGAGTTTAGTTCATACTTTGGAAGGAAAACATCTCAAAATTAGGAAAACAACAAAACATAAAGAAACCCAAAAACTTCGAGGGAAATTGAATGGAGATCTTTAGTCTTGAAGGAGATCCTACTTCTGAGTTGAATCTGTTGGCGTTCTTTGAGTCTTTTCTTCGTTCAGCTCTGCGTGCTCTCTTTTGTCCTCTTCTAGGGTGTATTTTTAAACTTTAGAATGCTTAGAAACCCTAAAAATTTACTTTTTCTGCGTAAAAGAGAAACAGGGAGCGATATCGACACGGGCTGGCACATGGGCGTGTGGCCAGCCCGTGTGTCTCACACGGGCGTGTGCTCAGCCTGTGTGGGAATGGCCAGGCCGTGTAGATCCTGAAAGTAGCTTGTTTTGTCTGATTTTGGCCCGTTTTCTAATCCTTTTGCTCCTCTATGCTCTCCTAAGTATAGAAACATGAAATTAAAGGATTAGGAGCATCAAATTCACTAAATTATATAATAAATCATCCAAAAATGCATCACGAATGGGATTAAAATATGTTACTTTTATGGCTTATCAAATATCCCCACACTTAAGCGTTTGCTTGTCCTCAAGCAAAATCCTCAACTCACAATTAAAAGTTAAACTTTCTCAATTCATAATTCTCATCAATAATGTTTTGTCATAATTCACAAATAATCATACATTCATAATTTAACTAAAAGAACACTAAAGATTCAAACAATCCAAGTCACACATTTTTAAACCATGAAAACATAGGTATTTCCCCTTATCTAAGTAATTACCTTTAATTCAAAACCGACAAGAATTTACATCCTCACTAAAGATTCACTCAAAGCATTCAAAGTGTTTAAGGTTCAGAAATTAAGCACTCAAAAGTCAAACATGAAAAGTCATTACCATAGGCTTGTATGAAAATCAAATCTCCACCACTATAAAATGAGATGATACACAAATCAAAAGGTCTTTAAAGGGTTGTAATGGGGCTTGGTTAAAGGTGTGGAAAAAGGCTGAAAAGGAGGGTTAAAATCGAGATTGAATTGATAAATTACCTAACTAGAAAAAATAAACTAATGCTGAATAATTAAATTAATCAAAATTATTAAAGAATACATGAGCTTCTTCTCAAAATATGAATATAATTGTTCAAGCTCAATCGACATATAACTATGTAATAATCAATAAATATAAATGTAAATGAATATAATAATAATAATAATTTTTTTTTCATTTTTTTCATTTTTTCATTTTTTTTGAGCATAAAGATAATAAGAGATACTTTAACAACTGAACAAAAGAACATAGTTAGGCAACTAACCAAATCAAATCTCGATAAAAAGGGAGTCAATAAAATAGGAAAAATTCTTAATGAATCAAAAAAAAAAAAAAAGAGAGTTATGGGTTAATATTAAGGGTAGATCAAGAAATGGTTTATTAGGCTCAAAGGAGCTCACTAAGGGTTAATTATGAAGGTAGGATTTTTGGGATAAGTGGGTTAAAACCTAGGTGCCTTTATCGTCTCAGTATATCAAATCAAAGGTGTGGTCTCGACATGCATAATCGAAGCCAGTTCTAGAATAACAAATCAATATTGACACACTCATGACCAATAATAAAATGAGCAAGAAGAATATATGCTTTAAAGGCTAAAAATCTCACAAAAATTATGGTTTTTGATATCAATCTTATAAATCTCAAACTTCAAGGTAATACCTCAATTTAGGGAAACAACCTAGCATTTTTTTTTATTCTGAAAATAGACTTATCATGATTGATTCTCTAATGTCTTAAAGTTTAAACAATCAATGCACAATTACCTATGAATTTAATTTAAAATATATCAATAAAAATCACAAATCGATAAGAATTCATTCTAATAGTAAAATGAGAAAATTAATTGAATACAAGACATAATTCAGGGATTTTCTAATAATCATATGAATAACCTCCCCACACTTAAGATGTGCATTGTCCTCAATGTACAAACAAATATAATCACAGTATAAACAGAAATCATAAGAGAGGCAGATAATTGAAACTACCCTAAATATTGGATGAAATTCCCAGGATAGTGAAAAGTGGAATTGTAGATAAATGTAGATGTAGTGCATGATTCTGAGTAACTGATAAGAAAATAAACACAATGCTGAAGAAGATTAAAGGGTTACTCGATTAGAAACAACCATAATAATTAAAAATATATATATAGTTCAAAATATAAAAGCGAAATAGTCAAGGAAAATATAATTAAATAGAAAAATAAAAATAAATAAAAATAAAATAAAAGAAGATAAGAATAAA